>CAMTDV010000025.1:50079864-50679864 GCA_947069175.1 Scalesia atractyloides
AACCTTTTTGGTTTTGGGTTTGTACTGATAAGCATCACAACCATATTCTAACTCTTCATCATATTCAAAATCATCATCAAACATTTCGTCCAATGTTGATCCTGAAAACGTTTTGTACTTTTCTTTCTTTGTCTGTTTAATCGCTGACTCGTTTGTTTTGACATTTCCAGTTTTATCAGCAATAGGTTTTGGTTTTTCTAATGATGAAAGCCTTTTCTTAGCAACCCATGATTGTAGTTTGCTTCTTGCTTTCTTGATATAGAACCTAGAATCTTTGATTTCATTAAACCTTGAAGTTTCACCTTTTTCAAATGTTGAGTTTTCAAACTTTGACACAGTTTTAGGTTTCACTTCTTGTTTAGATTCATAGTTTCTATTTGACTCTTTAACAGATTTCACAATCTCTGGTTGTTTTTTCTTTTCATCTTTTGATTCGGTTTTTCTTCGAGAAAACACACGCTTTAGATTCAGACACTTGCGAGAAATATGACCAACATTATTGCATTTAAAGCAAGTTCGATTATCAGAACCATTTCCACTAGTTAGTTTTACTCCAATTGTGGACTTGGTCTTAGCCTTGTCTCGAAGTTCTTTTTCTTTCTTTGAATTCATCATTCGATTGCTTACCGATCAAGCTTTCTTCTTGAACCGTGCTCGTTCCGTACACAAACTTTATATTCTTACCTTTGTATTCCTGGAACACTGGTTTCTCCTTCTTCTTCTTCAACCTCCAAACCTAATCCTGCTCTCCTGTGCTCAGGAAAATCACCACCAACCTTTTGAAAATTGTTAGCATTCCTTTTAGGTTTTGGGTAAAATCTTTTCTCATTTTTCTCAAGATCATCTGATGAAACTTCTACAAGTTTGAAAAATTTATCAAGTTGATCCTCTTTCACGTTCGAATCGGAAAACTATCATCGAAGTATAATCTATCAGATTTCTTAATCTTGTACATGACAACATTAGGGTCATCACTTAGATCATGTTTAGATGAAGTATCGTCATCTTCAGAATGTGATTTTGTGCTTTTAGAGCTGCCGTCATCAGAATCATTTCCTAACACATTTTTAACCACATTTTTTACCATCGCTTCATTGTCATCATTTGATTTCGTAAAACCTACATCAATGTTCTCAGGAAATTTATTCTTCTTATCTGACAAAATAAGTAGATTAAATGCCTTTTCAATCTCATCATTTTTCTTGCATGAATAACTTGCAAGAAATGGTGGAGGAACACATCCGTACTCTTTACGCTTTGGTTTCTCATCATTTTCCTCCGATTTAATCGTAGGTAAAATGTGATCAATGACATACGCGTTTGTGGTGTAACTCTTTAGAAGCTGTCTTACTCGTTCAGTTTCTATTTTCATGCTGTGAAGCTCACGCTTTGTCTCAGGAATTGTGTTAATGTACATGTTAATCGCCTTTTGTTTCTCAATTACTGTGGCATTTAACATTTTTACATTAGCGTTAAGCTCACTATTAGCATGTTCAACATATTTATATTTGCCTGAAATTTTGTCATAAGCTTCTTTTATGGTTCTGTAATCATAATGAAAGTTTTCGTTGTGTCCAGTCAATTCTCTTATGACTTTGACTGTATCAAGAGATGGTTCACAAGGACTTGCGCACTTTGTGCAAGGTTTTTCAACCTCCACAACTTTCACAACCTCCTTTTCAGACATACTTACCTTAGCGTTTACCTTTTCAGCCTCTAATTTCAAAGCTTCTTGTTTCTGCATCTCAAGGTAAGCTAATTCTTCTTCCTCAGCTCTCTGTCTATATCCTTCCAGAATGGCATTTTCCAAAGCAGCATCAACTTATGATGTATCAGATTCATTCACTACCTCTGCCATCATAGCAACACCAGTTTTCTTTCCGATGTATCTGTTCCAGTCAAAACCATCTTCTTCATGAGTAACAACAAGAGCTTGTTCGATTGTCTTTGCAGATTTATCTTCTACTTCGACTTCTGTTCTTTTCGGATATGGCTTGTATTGAAGTGCTTTCTTGTAGTACTCATTGCTGCTACCGAAAGGATTTTGGTTTCCACTTGCTTCTTGATGTTGCATTCACGTTTGAAGTGTCCTTTTTGTCGACACCTAAAGCATGTGACTTTAGTCTTGTCAAATCCAAGCATGTTGCTTGAGTTTCCAATATCCCTTCCAGTGAGCGCCACAAATTTGGAAACTCTTCTGATAATGGATGCAAGGCTCCATTTGATATCCATTAGCTCCAATTCTTCTTCGTCCACCTGGTCGTAGTCTTCGGCGGTCATTTCTGGATTACCGATCTTTCCAGCAATGAGACTTTCATATGATTCGAGAACAGTAGCAAGAAGTGCTATGTGTTGTTTGGCCACCTTTTTAGGAAACACATTCTTCAAATCAATTGCTATGTTGCACTGGAAAACATTTGAATCAGAACTAGCTTGGCTTGTCTGATTTTGGAAAGATGAGCTTGAACTAGCACTTGTGTAACCAGCATATGGAGAACCTTGATTTGGAGAAGAATTTGTATTTGCACTAAATGTTGTTTGAATTTTCGGGCTTTGAATAGGAGTATCTGGAACACCTCCTTTGTAATAGACACCGACATCTTGAACAACATTAGCATTCTTTGATTTAGCAATTTTCATCAATTCCATTTCATGACCTTCCAATTTGTCGATGAAGTATGACAACTTGAAATGTCTCCAAGATGGACTATTCTTCAGAATCGTCAGATATTTTGTCCATTCTCCTTCTGGAAGTGCATCGACCAACTTCTCGATTTGCTCTTCATTAGATCTTTTGATATCGTGTCTCCGCATTTGAACCATGAGGTGACAGTATCTATCGATCATCTGCTTCATTGTTTCACCTTTAATCATCGTGAAGATCTCGAATTATTTCTTGATTAAATCCTTTTTGCTTTTGATCATTTCATCACTTCCTTTGAATTTCTCACAAAGAGAATTCCATAATTCTTGCGAAGTGTCATATTCTGGCAATAGTATCAAGATATCTTCCTTCACTGATTGTTGTATCAAGCTAATCATTTTCTTCTCCGCAACATAGTTATCTTTGTCGGCATTTGAAAACTTGTTCAGTGGAAGATCTTGATAACGCTCATCTTTTGGCCATTTGTAGCCATCCTCAACTGCAACCCAGCTGTTGAATTGATTTGCTGGTATCCAATTCACAAACTTTTCTTTCCATCCTTCAAATTCATCCATGCTCATTAGCTTTGGTGGTTTCGACGTAGTACCCATTTCGTTGTCGATGTTCATCTGATTCGCCGCAAGAACATTAGCGTTTGATGAAGAAGCCGTTTGAGAAACGAATATGTTGTGGAAATCTTCCATTTTGACAATCCGTAGACTTATCTGAGAATACGGTAAAAAACACTCGAAAATCGATTAGAAACAGACAAGTTCGGTCGAACTTGTGTGAAAACAATTTTTGATTTCAAGTATTCACAAATTCGGTCAAACTTAGTTAATCAAGTTTCAAATTTTATCACTTACACTCAAGTTCGGTCGAACTTGAGGTGAATTTTTGAGAAAAAACAGATTTCAAGCAGACTTGAAACTTTTTTCAGAAGAAACTGTTAAGTTTGGTTGAACTTAGGTTTGAATTTCAAGATAAAAAGTAAGTTCGAGCGAACTTGAATGAATTTTCACTAGAATTATATCAAGTTCGGTCGAACTTGATGGAATTTCAAGCAAAAATCAATAAGTTCGAGCGGACTTAAACTCAAAACCTTGAAAAACTAATGAAAATTCAAAGATTTTCAATCAAGTTCGGAGGAACTTGATGAAATTTCAAAGATTTTAAATCAAGTTCGGTCGAACTTAGTGTTAAGTTCGGCTGAACCTTGTTTCCAAAACATGGTTTTTTGCAACTTTTTGATATCAAAATGTTTGAATTTAATGTCCAAACTCTCAGGGGTTTATCTATGATGTATTTTACATGACATATTCAAAAATCACCCATTTTTGACCATGCAATCATTAAGTATGTGAAAATGTTAAGAAAAATGATAGAATGGAGATGAAATAGAGAGATTCTTGTCTTGATTCCAACAAATTTAGGTATCCAGGCTCTGATACCACTTGTAGGAACGTCCACGATTAGCACAGGAACCTAAATTTGTTTTTTTCTCCAATTAGGGGAAACTAATGACAAGTTAACCAAATAACAAAAATTACTCATTTAAATGTTGTTTTCATTGATCTAAAGTTCAATACATTCGAGAACCGGATCCGACAGAGCTTCGCCGTCTCTGTGCCAAAATCTCTCCAACTCTTACAAATGAAATCCCAAGGCACTTATATATAGTAGAGCAAGTTCGCTGGAAATGGACAAGTCATGGGGTAAGTTCACCCGAACTTGAGGTAAGTTCGTCCGAACTTGACCTAGTCAAGTTTGGCCGAACTCGACTTCCCACATGCATTCCATGGGCAAACTTGGCCTATACATTTCATAAATACGCCTCGTGTTTAACAGATTAAGTCCTATTCACTCAGATTCGATACATAATGACGTAGGCAACAGACATATGCACCAACATATCTAGCAACATTACTTAACGTTTAACATCCCATACTATCAAACATAACATTCCAAACAATTATTACAGAAACTTGTTTTCTCAAAAGCACAAATCAGGTTCGATATCCCCTAGATTTAATACATGAGTTTCCAAATCCAAAACAAACTAAAACAACTAAAACTAAGCATAATCCAAAGCATCCAAGTTAAAATCCTCAACATGTTACATATGTTAAAATACAAGTCAATACAATTAAGTAAAGGTGAGCATACAGGTTTAAGTAGTACTAGCATAATAGAGGAACCGTTCGCGAAATAGTCTAATTACATATCATGATACACCAAAACACATCACACAAAACTAGGCATATTTCTCATGCTAACTTCCGTGAGAAGGCTAGCTCGTCCATCCTAACTAGACCCCGTCGGGTGTTAGCCACACTACAGTACCATACTAACTAAGGAGGCAAGTTAACGAAAATAAGTCCTAGTCGCATGTTTCTAGTATCACGTATTGAGCATATATAATCAGATTTTTCACGTGTGATAAACAATTTAATTTGTGAGGTGATTTTGATAAAGGAACATATGTAACACCCAAAAGTGCATTAAAGAGAAAATGGGTAAAGTATACTCATAGTCGGTGCGTTTTAGGAGAGACGAGGGATCTGAGATGAGTCGGGGAGAGCGCCAGATCAGCCTGTAAACGATCAGAAGTGCATCAGTCTTCCGAATTGCTGGGCAGGAGGCAAGTTCGGGCGAACTTGTATGTAATCATACAAGTTCGAGCGAACTTGTATAAACCTGTTGAGTTTTCAGTCAAGTTCGGGCGAACTTGTGAGAAATGTTTACTGAAAAGACAAGTTCGGGCGAACTTGTATAGTTTGCTAAGAAACTAGACAAGTTCGAGCGAACTTGTGAGGAATTGGTGAAAAACTGACCCAAGTTTGGTCGAACTTGACCCTGAGGGGTACAAGTTCGGTCGAACTTGACCTGGTGTTGCTAAAAAATAGGTAAATCTCTAGCGAACTTAATGTTTTCGGGTCCAAAATCTTGCGTTTTCACGTCGTTTGCTGAGGAAATCAAGTGCCCATCCCTCCAACCTTAAGCCACTGAGTAAAGCTTAGGCTGGAGAGGTCTTTTGGAGAGAACTTAGCCATTTTACAGAAACTCGGGCTAATCCGGGCGAACTTGACGGTTCGTAAGGGTTAGTCCAGCTTGTGTAAAGTGACGATTCCGTCCTTGTGTTTCCGGATCTGAGATCTTGCTTTGACAACGCCTCATTCCACTCAAAAGTGAACGAAACATACGTCATTAGTCCGAATATGGTGTAAAAATCAAGGATTTAAAAGGTTTTGCTCAGATCTAGTATAGATCTGAGTGAAAACAGAAGTTTTTATGAAAAAGATGAAGATTTTCGTAAACAGAAGAGATTTGATGAAAACGAAGGCAGAGCCTTGTGCAAAATCGTTGTAAAACGTTGATGAACATCATTGTAGTTGAAATTTACTTAGAAAACAAAGGGTTTCGGGTTGAGAGCTCTGGGCGAACTTGCAGCAAGTTCAAATGAGAGAATGGGGCTGAGTATTTATAGGTGAAGGCAAAAAGTGAGCTGGTGGGAGTCAAGTTCGGTTGAACTTGTATATTCCTATACAAGTTCGGGCGAACTTGTTGAATATCTTGGAGAACTCATGCAAGTTCGGTCGAACTTGCTGTATATGTGAAGGATCAGGACAAGTCCGAGCACACTTGTTGAAGAATGAGAGGATGATTTGGCCAGTCAAGTTCGGCCGAACTTGGGGTCACCCAAGTTCGAGCGAACTTGTCCAAAAGCTTGGAATTTCTTTGTTTTTCGTTCATTTATCAATTGTTCAGCGTTGTAATCGAGTTATAAAGTAACATTAAGCGATTAGGCGATGCAGTGGTGAGTGTAATAATAACCATAAACACACATAACACATAAATAACATAAAACCTCTAAATTAACTGCGATTTGCGATGCGATGAGATAAGCGATACGATGGCACAAGTGTTTATTAAACAATAACACACTTGGCTCATATAGTAGCGTATTTAGTTGTAATTGTGATTAGATTAGCGATGCGTTTTTATAAACAATTAGATGCGATATAACTGAAATAAAACATATTTAATTTAACATAACTTTCTTGTAAACTGAATCTCGAGATTTACAAAGGATAGATACAACGATATTAAAAGAAAAAGGTAACAACAAAATTCAAAGTTGTTACATTCGGTGTGGTTGTGATGACGACTCAGGTGGTGGCTGAGGTTGATCCACCTGTTGCATATCTACATCCTCTTGGTGAGGATGGGATGATGGGGCTTGATGTTGGGGAGTGCTATGGAAGGAGGGTGTGTTGACGAACACGTATTGTGCCCATCTTTGTTCATAATCATCAGCACCTCGAAACGGATATCCCGCCAAAGAGTTCGAGCCACTAGACAGCTTGATAGGATGACCATATGACCCGGTTTGTGGAAATTCCTCCAGATCGGAATCTTCCTCCATATGTGTTGGCGAGTCGACTGGAGGGGTTTCAGGTGAGGGTTGGTTAACGGGTTGACGAAGTTAAAGTTAAAGAATACCTGGTGAGAATGGGAAGGAGAATGATGTGATTGGTGGGAATGGTGAGAATGGTAAGAATGTTGGGAGTGTGATTGAGGCGGAGAGTATTCGTGCGAGATGGAATGTCTATATGGTTCAAATGGAGACGAAGAATCTCCGGATCCTTCATAAGGGTTGTGATCGGCCACATTAGCTGCTCCAGCTAGAGAGGGTCTAAAAGGTGGTCTGAAAGATGGTCCTATCATGGAAGGTCCGCCCCTCATGGGACCTTTGCCTTTTCCTCCACGTCTAAATTTAGGTGGCATTATTCCTGCTTCAAAAACAAGTTAAACAAAAATACAAGGCTAGAATAATAAGATAGAAACGATTAAGCCTAGGTCAAAGTCTATACTCGGAAGTCTAAAAGATATGTGTTAATATGTATTCCCGAGATCAAACACAAAAGGTTAGTGTTTAATTCACTCGAGAGTTGGCTCTAATACCAACCTGTCACACCCCTAATTTCACGTGTAACCCGGTAGGGAATATCATGATGCAAGTTGATATCATCATTACCAAACAATACAAAATAACACAGCGGAAGTCTGGATAATTACTATTACAAACGTTTGAATGTTCAAAGTTCAAAAATAAATATAACGCTTGTAATTAGATCCACAGGCGGATTGAAATGTGATTACAAAAGAAATCTAACAGACTACAACCTTCTAAGCAAAGGAGTTGCAAATTTCCTCTTAAGCCTGCCAAGTACTTCCATCCTATTTACGTGCATATGTCACCTGCGCTTAGTCTTTTGAAAATAAGTCAGATAAATCTAGCAAATACAATTAACCGACTCACTTTGAAAACATTTTGAAAATATATGGTGTACACAATGGTACTTTTGTTTTATAAATAACTTGGGATAAATTACATTCATGTTATCAGTTTTACATGCTAATAATACATTTAGAGCCCGAAAACTGTGTCGGGATCATGATTAATCGACACACCACTTTAATACCTTTAATAGGTACACCCCTATTGGGTTATAAATTTGTTTTAGCATCTGTCGGGTGTATGCCTACACCTCGTGCTTAGGTCATGGCCATTTACAATTAAATGAGCCGTGGATATCCAGGACATGGTCGTTTTAACCCCCAAATGTTTAATATTATGCAATACGAATTAAAATGGTTTATTTGAATTCCCGACTCATTGGTCTTTGATCCCATATCTAACCATGAGGTATTATTATACCATATCCCAAGCCCGTATAAGGGAAAATAAGTTAAAAGTATTTACCTGGTTTGCAAATCTTTAATTAATAAGAAAATAAGCAAAGCATAGCCGTAATGAATTTTACTAGCTTGGTGACAATCTACCGGAAGCCTCTAGTCTGGAATGGATGGTATTATTAACCGATTAGTTAGTTAGCGGGTCTTTATTTAGTCATTGACTTAGACCAGCTAACTTAAAATAAAGATATCGGTACGAAACGCTAGATTAAGCAATGACCGGAAGAGAATGTATTTTGGACCCGACAAGTACTAGGACTTGTATAATATGGGTTACCATTTTACATTCTGGATTTTGAGAATATATTTGATATGGTTAAACCCGTTTCTATTAAATTACGTAAACTAGTTACGTAGGCTGAACCGTACTCATATAAGCGAAACCGGGTAACCGGGTGAGTCCTATGCAAGTTCTATATGCCATTATGTTTAAAATACGTTAAAATTTCAGTAAGTTATTGTAACAACCCAAATCATGTAAAACAACACGCGGCGGAAACACTTGGGAGTCACGTTAACAGATTGTTTCAACAACACATGGTATTTGAAGTTTTGTTTTAATTAGATATTAAACATAGGTTATATTGTCATAATTGTCTAGAAACGTTTTAAAATAACCAAACAAACAAAACATGCATAACTATTGTCTTTCTTGTTTTATAGTCGCTAAGGCCCGTCCAAATCCTATATGAGCATGCATCAGTATCATCAAGCATTGTTCCCTGAAACATATGTGAAAACGAGTCAGCAAAAATATGCCGGCGAGTACATAGGTTTTGTGAGTGTTCAAGTTCATGGCTTTGTATATATTGCAATATAATCTGACTACTAGAGTCGTAAGTGAAAACCTTGTTTTGAAAGCATTTGATATTGCAAAAACTATTCGTCTAAAACAAAAGGGTAAAAGTTAATAAAATCTCGTAGCCATGAACCTTGACTCGAAAACATATGTTCGTAAATCCAAGTTGTAAATCGTCTTGAAATAACTCGTGTGGTTTATACCTTTAATCGAAAATCGTTGTGTGTCATTATTTGAAATCATTTATCCCAAGTAATGTAAATAACGACACGTATGTAATGTGATAAAAGCACTTATATATGGACGTACCAGTGGCGTATCCACCATGCTTTTATTACACTACACCCATTCCGTTATCTAAATCACTTATCATAAACCAGTTGTCATAAATCAATTGTTCATTGTTCCTTGTTATAAACCGTTGTTCATCCGTTCATCGTTCATTGTTCATCATTCATCGTTCCTTGTTTTAATTGTGAAAACTTTTGGTTTTTTCATGAATACATTCAAACCTTTGTTGACTTGTTCGAGACCACCCACTGTGTCCCTTAATAGTATAACATACCACCAAAGGGTATGTTACAATTACAGTTTCAGCCGCTTCCCAAACTTCCCCACAAACCCCGGGAAATTTGGTAATGGGATTGTCAGTCCTAGGCGCCGTAACTTACTACTGGTCGGCTTGGCCATTGTTAATGAATGTTATTCTTGTTATGAATATAACACACCAACAAGTTCATTCACATTATTGAAATTGTATTGTTTAATATAAACCATCTCATTTGTACTTTGAAAGCTTGAAAACCTTTAGCACATATGAATCACCCCAAAATATTTGAAAGCATAAAATATGGGAACTATGTACTCACATGTGATAGCAAAGTAACTCTTGGATCAATAAGAAAACCGAAGGTCAAAGATTCGAGAAATCACACGTGTCCTAAAAATGAATAATAGTGTAAATATCGGGCTTGAAATCGGAAGATTCGGATAGAATGAGATCTTATAAACCAAGTGAGTGTCAGAACTCATATAATATGGTTTAATAAGCTTACATTCTGAGTTGGAAATATTTTAAGTGCTTTTGACCCGTTATGACCCATTATGGTAGTTTAAGCCACTTTCACGCGTCATTTGCGTAACAACGCATTCAGATGGTTAGATATGTGTCATAATAAGTTTTAAATGCTTAAACATGTTTAAAAATGTTTTTGATCAGATTATATGTCAAATCTTGTGTTACATATGCTTAACGTTGATTTGTTTGCGAAAAGGGCATTTTGGTCGTTTTTAAGTAATATTACAATCAATCATCATAACACAATCCAAACATCATGACCATAAGGTATAACCTCAGAGGGTTATTCCTTATATATTTATGGTCACAATTATGTTTTTGTTCGGGTTCAAAGATCCACCAAACGGGTTAGATCGGAAGTCAAAGCGGTGGTCAAACCGTTCAACTTTTCGATTCAAAATAAGCACTACAATGAGAGTGACGATTTAGACATGTTTTGACATGTCTAAATAAGTTTATAAAAGTGTTTTTGCATCAAAGAGTGAATAAACAGCTGCTGCCAACAAAACTGGTGTGCTGGAGCCCCCTTACGGACCGTATGGTCCTTAGGCTTACGGTCCGTAAGCCAAGGTGCTGGGCACAACATTCCAAAGTTGGCAGAACAGGCCCCTGCATCGTTTCGTCGCGTTTCAAACACTTCTAATACTCGTTAACCTCGTTTCAAAGCTCCATAAGGACGTTAAAGTATAGGGAACTTGAAATGTGTTCAAAAATATTCCAGAGGTCAGTTCGTTTGGTCGTACAGTCGTGGTTTTTGGTTAATTACGATGAAAATCCGTAACGAACGCGTGCGTGACGGTAATGCGTAACAAACGGATTTTTCGATTCCAATCACTAAAATATAATATATTGATGATTAGAAAATTTTTTGGATGTCCGTACATGTTCCGGATAGCGAAATACGCAAAGAGGCATATTTTCACGAATTTTGCAAAATAGCCCATGAAGTTACAAAAGTATGATTTTGCCATACCGAAGCCTTCAAAACTTATTTCTAAGTTATGTAAAGGGTATTTTATGGTATATTAGGCTTGTTTTCTTGTTCCAGAGTGTACGTTGCTGCGAGAATCGGTAGACTTTCGCAGTTTGTCGTAATTAGTCCCTATGATCGAATAAACTTGTTTTGACATACCAAACCCTCCAAACTTATTTCTAAGTTATGCAAAGGTTATTTAAGGTATGTTTAGCTTGTGAAAATATTCCGGAACATACGTTGTGTTAAATTGGTTTCGTTTGCATATCGGTTCACCGATTTTGCTCATAAAAGTGATTCAAGAGTTCGGAATTGTGCACGAATTGATTGTGTGCAAATAACATAATAAATATGAAAATTCACATATACAACATAAAATTTTATTCATTGATTACTTGATTATTGTTGTTACAGGCTTGGATTGCCACAGATATCACAGTCTCCCCTACTTCAGGAAATTTCGTCCCGAAATTTAATTAGAGGAAACTCGTGAGAACAAATGTGGATACTTCGCTTTCATCTAATCCTCACTTTCCAAGTAAATATTGGGCCACTTTTGGATTCCCAGCGAACTTTGACTATAGGGATTCGCCTTCCTTTAAGTTTCTTGACTTCACGGTCCATAATCTCCACCGGTTTCTCTACAAAATGCATAGTATCATCAACGTGAATCTCATCGAGTGGAATATGGAGATTTGTATCGGCTAAACACTTTTTCAAGTTGGACACATGGAATGTTGGGTGAATATTCCCGAGTTTAGGAGGTAGCTCAAGTCGGTATGCCACCTTTCCGATTCTTTCGACGATCTTGAATGGTCCAACGTATCGTGGTGCAAGTTTTCCTTTCTTTCCAAATCTAACCACTCCTTTCCAAGGGGATACCTTGAGTAGGACGTAGTCACCGACTTGGAATTCTAAGGGCTTGCGTCGCTTGTCCGCATAACTCTTTTGACGGCTTCTAGCTGTTAAAAGGTTATCACGAATTTTCTTGACTTTCTCGGTTATGTCGTGGATGAGTTCAGGTCCAGTAAACTGAGACTCTCCAACTTCATTCCAACAGATAGGTGAACGACATTTTCGACCATATAAAGCTTTGAAAGGCGCCATGTTAATGCTGGCGTGATAACTATTGTTATAGGAGAATTCGACCAACAGGAGATGCGAATCCCAACTAGCACCAAAATCGATCACGCAAGCTCTAAGCATATCCTCCAGAGTTTGAATCGTCCTCTCAGATTGTCCATCCGTTTGAGGATGATAAGCAGTACTTAGATTGAGTTTGGTTCCCATTGCAGATTGCAAGGTCTTCCAAAAATGAGATGTGAAATGAGCATCTCTGTCAGATATGATGTTCAAAGGAACACCATGCAAGATATGATCTCATCAACATAGATCTTTGCGAGTTTGTTAGCAGAGAAATCTTCACGAATCGCTATAAAATGTGCTGACTTTGTTAGACGATCAATGATTACCCAAATGGCATCATGACCTCTAGATGTGCGCGGTAACTTAGTGATGAGATCCATCGCATTGTTCTCCCACTTCCATACCGGTATTTATGGTTGTTCAAGTAAACCAGACCGACATTGATGTTCGGCCTTGACTTTGAGACAAGTAAGGCATTTCGATACATACAAGGCAATGTCATTCTTCATACCCGGTCACCAATACTGGGTACGGAGATCCTTGTACATTTTTGTAGCACCAGGATGAATTGAATAACGAGACTTATGAGATTCATCCATCAATAGAGTTCGGAGATTGTGTCGATTCGGAACCCACAGCCGGTTCTTGTAGTATAGTAATCCATCGTTTAAAAGTTCAACCCATTGTCGTTGCCTCATGTTAAGCTCTTTTTGATTGAAAATATGTTGGAGACTTTTATGGTCTGTGAAAACCACACACTTCGTGCCATAAAGATAGTATCTCCAGATTTTGAGAGCAAAGACAACAGCTCCCAACTCAAGATCATGAGTTGTATAATTTTTCTCGTGAGTTTTCAATTGTTTTGACGCGTAGGCGATGACCTTATCCCGTTGCATGAGAACGCAACCAAGGCCTAAATTCGACGCGTCATAATAAACCACAAAATCATCATTGCCATTGGGTAAAGACAAATAGGAGCATCACAGAGTTTCTGTTTCAAGGTTTGGAAAGCTTCCTCTTGTTTGGATCCCCACTCAAAAGGCTTATTCTTTTGAGTCAAAGAAGTGAGGGGAACAACGATCTTTGAGAAATTCGCAATAAATCATCGATAATAACCAGCAAGACCAAGAAATGAGCGAATTTCTATGGGAGTAGTGGGTGTTTTCCAATCCTTAATCGCAGTGATTTTGCAAGGATCCACATGAATACCTTGCTCATTGACAATGTGACCCAAGAATTGAACTTCTTTCATCCATAATTCACACTTGGAGAATTTGGCATAAAGTTGCTATTTCTTTAGAAGTTCCATAGTCAAACGAAGATGTTGCTCGTGCTCGGTTCAAGACTTTGAATAAATAAGAATGTCGTCGATGAACACAATGATGAACTTATCCAAATAAGGTTTACAAACCCGATTCATTAAGTCCATGAATACAGCTGGAGCATTTGTCAAGCCAAAAGGCATAACAGTGAACTCATAATGGCCGTACTTGTGCGGAAAGCAGTCTTGGGAATATCTTCCTCGTGAACACGAAGCTGATGATACCCAGAACGCAGATCGATCTTCGAAAAACATGTGGCACCTTGTAGTTTATCAAATAGATCATCAATGCGAGGTAGGGGATATCGATTCTTGATCGTGAGTTTGTTGAGCTAACGATAATCGATACACATTCGGAGGGATCCATCCTTCTTTTTCACAAATAGGACAGGTGCACCCCACGGAGAATAACTTGGACGAATGAAACCTTTGTCAGATAACTCTTGAAGTTGCTTCGATAACTCCTGCATCTCAGAAGGTGCAAGACGGTAAGGAGATTTGGCTATCGGGTTAGCACCTGGTACAAGATCAATTCAAAACTCAACTTGTCGTGCTGGAGGTAGACCAGGTAGATCTTCGGGAAATACCTCAGGATAATCTAGGATAAGAGGAATGTCTTGAATATTCTTGCTCTTACCTGTCTGCTCCACAATATGTGCCAAGAAGGCGACATAATTCTTTCGCAAGTATTTCTGAGTTTTGGTACACGTCATAAGTTTAAAGCTACTAACGGGTTCTCTCCACGAACTTCTAGAATTTCACCAGACGGAAGAGGTATTCGAACAATCTTGTCAAAACAAATAACTTCAGCATGTTGTTTGGTTAACCAATCCATCCCAATAATGATGTCGAAACTTCCAAGTTGCATAGGTGTAAGGTCGATAGGAAACAAATGGTTGTTGAGGTTCAATTGACAATTACGAACAACAGAATCAAGAACAAGAGGTTCACCATTGGCTATCTCGACTGACAAGGGCTTTCCTAGTTTAGTTCTAGGCATCAAGAGCAAAGGATCAAAAGTAAGTGACACAAAGCTTCTATCGACACCCGAATCGAAAAGAACAGAAGCAGGATGATTGTTAACAAGGAACGTATCGTTAACAACTTCATTATCAGCACGAGCCTCGTTGGTGTTCATGTTAAAAGCTCGTCCACGAGCCGGATTGGCATTTGCTATCCTCGGAAAGTTGTTCCTGTAGTGACCCATTTCACCTCAGTTAAAACATGAACCAGGCGGAAAATGAGGTCGAGCAGGATTTGCTTGTGCTTGAGCTTGGTTTTGTGCAACTTGGTTCGGGTTAAAACGACAAATATTCGCCAAGTGACCAAGTTTTCCACAGGTAGTACACTGTCGACATGGTATATGAACTTGATGATGACCATTACATCGGTTGCAGAGTGGTGCAGTTCCTGCATATGGTTTCTTTATAGGAGGTTGAGCTGGTTGGTTTTGGGGAGCAGTTGGAGCGAGTGGTGTGGTCACAGCAAAGTTTTGAGAAGCCATACGCTTCTTCGACCTCTTGGATGATCCGGCTTTGTCTTTCTTCAGTTTCTCTTGGGTGCTTTTGTCAGTCTGTTTCTTGTCACCCTTGTGGTGAAGTTTACCCTTTCTGACTTGAGAATCACTTAGAGTTGCAGCCAATTCAATGGCTTAACGAACGGTAGTAGGGTGGCTTCCCGTAACAACGTCCTGAACAGGATCAGACAGACCATCGATATATTTCTCAATCGCCTTATCCAAAGGTGTCACCATTGAAGGACAAAGTAAGCTTAATTCCTCGTACCGGTCGGTGTAAGCACGACTCTCACCACTGTTGCTTAAGATCATCGAATTCCCTTTCCAAAGCCCTAAGTTCATGACGAGGACAGAACTCCCTCATCATTAGAGCTCGAAGCTCTCCCCAAGTTTGGGCGAAGGCAACTTCGGCACCTCTATCTCTCATAACACCATTTCACCATGTCAAAGCTTGTTTCTTGAATACACTAGATGCAAACGCAACTTCTCACTCATCCAGACATTGAACAAAACGAAATGTGCTCTCGAGACTCTCAAACCATTGAAGAAGTCCCGTAGCTCCCTCAGACCTAGTGAACTGAAGTGGTTTAGCCGAATATAATTGTTTGTAGCTACACGGAGCATTGTTGTTATTATTGTTATTGTTGTTCACTTGATTCATTTGAGTTATTAGGTTAGGGAGTATGGCAGCAATTTGTTGAGCGATCATGGCTGCCATTTCGGCATCCTGAGTTGCATTACGTCGAGGAGGCATTCTAAAAGAAAACATGAGGGAAGATATATGAGATTGATACTCGGGAAAAAAATCAATAGAGGCATCAAAATATCGATGAAACATAAAGATGGTGGTCATTCGTTTGTTTCACAAAGCAAATAAACGACACACGTTGACTAATCAAAGTGGGTCTTTATAATGTATCGCGAAGACATGCTTTAGCCTATAAGTGGACGCTCACCCCAAGAGTTCTAGGTAGAGTGACCGGTCCGATTAAGTGGATTTGTACGAACACTCTAGCCTAGTCAGAAAACTCAGGGTACAAGCACCCACCCTTCCAGATGCACGTGTTCACATTATTAAAACCCAAACTATGACGGGATTTTGAAAACTTAAAGGCTTACGCCAAAAACAAATCATCTAAGGGTAGATGATTGAGTTTAAAAACGGATTTGTAATTTATGGATTTGTTTTGGTAAGCACCTAAGGATAGGTGTTTGTATTGTGTTTTAAATCTAAACGCGAGTAGACTCGCGTTAGGGTCCTAGGAAGGTTATAGTCTAGGTTAAAGCATTACTAATAACCTAATTCCCTATAACCAGTGCTCTGATACCAACCTGTAACACCCCAAATCGTGTAAAACAACACGCGGCGGAAACACTTGGGGAGTCACGTTAACAGATTGTTTCAACAACACATGGTATTTGAAGTTTTGTTTTAATTAGATATTAAACATAGGTTATATTGTCATAATTGTCTAGAAACGTTTTAAAATAACCAAAGAAACAAAACATGCATAATTATTGTCTTTCTTGTTTTATAGTCGCTAAGGCCCGTTCAAATCCTATATGAGCATGCATCAGTATCATCAAGCATTGTTCCCTGAAACATATGTGAAAACGAGTCAGCAAAAATATGCCGGCGAGTACATAGGTTTTGTGAGTGTCAAGTTCATGGCTTTGTATATATTGCAATATAATCTGACTACTAGAGTCGTAAGTGAAAACCTTGTTTTGAAAGCATTTGATATTGCAACAACTATTCGTCTAAAACAAGAGGGTAAAAGTTAATAAAATCTCGTAGCCATGAACCTTGACTCGAAAAAATTTGTTCGTAAATCCAAGTTGTAAATCGTCTTGAAATAACTCGTACGGTTTATATCTTTAATAAAAAATTGTTGTGTGTCATTGTTGGAAATCATTTATCCAAGTAATGTAAATAACGACACGTATGTAATGTGATAAAAGCACTTATATATAGGACGTACCAGCGGTGTATCCACCATGCTTTTATTACACTACACCCGTTCCATTATCTAAATCACTTATCATAAACCAATTGTCATAAATAAATTGTTCATTGTTCCTAGTTATAAACCATTGTTCATCCGTTCATCGTTCATTGTTCATCGTTCATCGTTCCTTGTTTTAATTGTGAAAACTTTTGGTTGTTTCGTGAATACATTCAAACCTTTGTTGACTTGTTCGAGACCACCCACGGTGCCCCTTAATCGTATAAGATACCACCAAAGGGTATGTTACAATTACAGTTTCAGTCGCTTCCCAAACTTCCCCACAAACCCCGGGAAATTTGGTAACGGGATTGTCAGTCCTAGGCGCCGTAACTTACTACTGGTTGGCTTGGCCATTGTTAATGAATGTCATTCTTGTTATGAATATAACACACCAACAAGTTCGTTCACATTATTGAAATTGTATTGTTTAATATAAACCATCTCATTTGTACTTTGAAAGCTAGAAAACCTTTAGCACATATGAATCACCCTAAAATATTTGAAAGCATAAAATAGGGGAACTATGTACTCACATGTGATAGCAAAGTAACTCTTGGATCAATAAGAAAACCGAAGCTCAAAGATCCGAGAAATCACACGTGTCCTAAAAATGAATAATAGTGTAAATATCGGGGCTTGAAATCGGAAGATTCGGATAGAATGAGATCTTATAAACCAAGTGAGTGTCAGAACTCATATAATATGGTTTAATAAGCTTACATTCTGAGTTGGAAAGATTTTTAAGTGCTTTTGACCCGTTATGACCCGTTAAGATAGTTTAAGCCACTTTCACGCGTCATTTGCGTAACAACGCATTCAGATGGTTAGATATGTGTCATAATAAGTTTTAAATGCTTAAACATGTTTAAAAATGTTTTTGATCAGATTATATGTCAAATCTTGTGTTACATATGCTTAACGTTGATTTGTTTGCGAAAAGGGCATTTTGGTCGTTTTTAAGTAATATTACAATCAATCATCATAACACAATCCAAACATCATGACCATAAGGTATAACCTCAGAGGGTTATTCCTTATATATTTATGGTCACAATTATGTATTTGTTCGGGTTCGAAGATCCACCAAATGGGTCAGATTCGGAAGTCAAAGCGGTGGTCAAACCGTTCAACTTTTCGATTCAAAATAAGCACTACAATGAGAGTGACGATTTAGACATGTTTTGACATGTCTAAATAAGTTTATAAAAGAGTTTTGGCATCAAAACAACCTGTTTTGACACCCGAATTTAGATCCGTTGCAAATTCGCAAAAATCACATATTGACCGAAACTTTGACTTGTCAAAATAGCTAGAAACGATGAGAATCAGTAGGCATGATTTTTGTGGATCATTACCACCTTGATTACCATCATAAAGCAAGTTTCAATTGGATTTTAAACTGATCAATTCATGATCAATTCTGGAAGTCAAATAAAAGTCAAAGTTTTTGACTTTCAATAAAATTAACCATAAGAATTGAAACAATCATGAAGGAGATCACTTACAAACACTAAAGATTGATCAAGAACACCAGAGGAAACTCCAAGATGGTTGTTAAATTCGGATTTAGAGCACGGTGTTGCAAGAAAGTGATCAAAACGTTCATAAGTGTGATGAACATGGGTATTTATAGAAAGTTTGGATTAATAGGGTCATGCCAAGTGTTTATGACTCATCTTTGAAGTAGGTTAGTGTCCACTTATGTGTCAAAAGCAGAGATTAGGGTGGCAAGTTCGAAAGGTGAGTCAAAGAGTGAATAATCAGGCTGTTGCCAACAAAACTGGTGTGCTGGAGCACCCTTACGGACCGTATGGTCCTTAGGCTTACGGCCCGTAAGCCAAGGTGCTGGGCACAACTTTCCAAAGTTGGCAGAACAGGCCCCTGCATCGTTTCGTCGCGTTTCAGACACTGCTAATACTCGTTAACCTCGTTTCAAAGCTCCATAAGGACGTTAAAGTATAGGGAACTTGAAATGTGTTAAAAAATGTTCGATAGGTCAGTTCGTTTGGTCGTACGGTCACGGTTTTTGGTTAATTACGACGAAAATCGTAACGAACGCGAGCGTGACCGTAATGCGTAACGAACAGATTTTTCGCATTCCAATCACTAACATATAATATATTGATGATTAGAAAAATTTTTGGATGTCCGTACATGTTCCAGATAGCGAAATCTGCAAAAAGGCATAGTTTCACGAAATTTGCAAAATAGCCCCTGAAGTTACAAAAGTCTGATTTTGCCATACCGAAGCCTTCAAAACTTATTTCTAAGTTATGTAAACAGTATTTATGGTATATTAGGCTTGTGTTCTTGTTCCGGAGTGTACGTCGCTGCGAGAATCGGCAGACTTTCGCAGTTTGTCGTAATTAGTCCCTATGATCGAATAAACTTGTTTTTGACATACCAAACCCTCCAAACTTATTTCTAAGTTATGCAAAGGTTATTTAAGGTATGTTTAGCTTCTGACAATATTCCAGAACATAAGTTGCGTTAAATTGGTTTCGTTTGCGTATCGGTTCACCGATTTTGCTCATAAAAGCGATTCAAGAGTTCGGAATTGTGCAAGAATTGATTGTGTGCAAATAACATAACAAATATGCAAATTCACATATACAACATAAAATTTCATTCATTTATAACTTGATTATTGTTGTTACATGCTTGGATTGCCACAAATATCACATTTATCAACATGTTGGCCTTTTACGGTTTTAAAATCAAACTATGCCTTAAAAGGGTAATTTCGTCATTTTACAATGTAATAAATGAGCTTATATGTACACTGATGTTATTGTCATAAACATTCTGTAAAAATACTTATTTTATGATGTTATACCAGTAGGATATCAATTATATGTGTAATTTTTAGTTTAAGACAAAACTACGCCCCGAAAGGGCATTTTGGTCATTTCACACAAAATTTTGATAACTTATTTACGGATCTGAGTTTAGGACATGTACCTACTGTTAATATTTTGAAAACATGTTTTGAAATCAGTAGGTATCAAGCCTTGAAGCTCTAATATGGTTTTAAACCATATTATGTGCCAAAACGGCGATTAAGTGGCTTAAATGACGATTTAATGGTATTTAGTGAAACTGTTGTCGTGACCAGGTTTGTATGACCAAAATATGTTAATTTATATGTTACATCAGTAAGTATAAGGTTTTGGTCTATTAAAATGTTTAAAACCCATTTACAGTGCCGAAAGGGCAATATCATCATTTAAGGACATAATATGCAAACTAGAGCTTAAACTCAGTTTGCAACCTGAATGAACATCCCAAATAATCCTAATAATGATATTACATCAGTAGGTATTGGGTTTTGATGTCAAGTTTATGTTTAAACCGTTTTATACGCCAAAAGGGCGATTTGGTTACTTTAAACGTGTTAATCACGTTGAATAATTAAAACATAGTTTATGACCAGGTTACTAATATTGAAATAAGTTTATTAGTTTAACAATTCAGTTTACAACTCATTTATATGCTTGTTAGTTATCAAAACCTTAGTTTATAACAAAGGGGCATTTTAGGCATATTTAACGGATACTTGCTAATGACTCGGATTACTATATGACAATGTAATATAACTCCAGAGGGTTATACTACAACATAACATGGTCATAATGCAACTTAGAAACCGAAACTAAAGTTGCTAATTCGGGTCAGAATTGAAAGTCAAGGCAAAAGTCAACTTTTGCGACTTTCGGTTGTGAACCGATCTTAGATCTGGAATTGACGAGCCGAACATGTCCCCACAAGTTCTTATAATTATTACCAAGTTATTAGAGTGTCAAAACAGATTTTATAAACCGACATTACTAGTTATGATTTTGTTTCAAAACTAACCCGTTTGACTTTTTATTAACATAACTTTGACCCAATTGACCAAGCAAACGTGGTAATCAGGAGGTGCCCTCTTGAGGGATTAACACCTACCTTATTACGATCACGTATCCATGTTCGTTACAACATTGGCTGGACCATAATGGTCTTAGCTCAAAGTCAAGGCGTTTTTACGTCAATGCTTTGACATTGGCTTAAAGCCTATCAAAACTGAAAGAGGAAGGCTAAGAACACTTACACAAGTCTCTTAGCACGAAATATGACTAGATTTGAAGCTCCTTTAGATCAGGAACCTCCAGAGAGTGAGATAGAGATAAAATGGAAGTGAGCAAGTCAAGGTGATGCAATGCGCCACCTATTTATACTTGAGGGCTAAGCATAGGATCATGACAGGTGTTGAGGCTTGTTCTCAGATGCAAACAAGTGTTTTGGGACGTGTATCAAGTAGCAAGTGTGACATCTGTGCTTTCCGACCTTTGTATTTTATCTGACAATTATGTTACATTTTATGAGTTTTGTATATTTACTTATGACATTTGTGTATTTTTAATCCTTGTTTAAATCCGATCCTTTAAACATTTTCTGGATGTGAAATCACAAATCGTTTCGTAAATTTAATCAGTTTAAAGCAACGTACGCTCCGGGATAAGAGAGTAAGTTGAACATACCTTAAATAACCCAAACATAACTTAGAAATAAGTTTTGAAGGGTTCGGTATGCCAAAAACATGTTTATTCAGCTCTAAGGGCTGTTTTGCAAAATCTGCGAAACTATGCCAATTCATGTATATCGCTATCCGGAACATGTTCGGACATCCAAAATTTTTTTAATCATTAATATATCACATTTTCGTGATTGGAATGCAAAAATGTCATTTGTTACGCATTTATGGTCATTTGCGCGTTGGTTACAATTTCCGTCGTAATTAACCGAAAAACCGTAACCGTACAACCAAACGAACCGACATCCGAAACATTTATGAGCATTTGTCAAGTTCCCTATGCTTTCTCATCCTTATGAAGCCTTAAAATGAGGTTAACGGGTGTTAGAAGTGCCTAAACGTGACAAATCAAGTTCAGGAGCCTGTTCTGCCATTGTGAGAAACCTGGTCTCTGCAGGAGTACTTACGGACCATAAGCATGGACCCCATACGGTCCGTAAGCCAAGCCCAAACAGCAAAAACTTCCAGGCAGCAACCAGCTTTTTGCAACTTGTTTTGTTTGATTGTTTTTCTGTTTTGGGGACCAAGTTAAGTGTTCACCAAGTCCTCAAATCAATCCCTAACACTTGTGTGGTGGAGATCATTCCTTGGAGAGCACATAATCCACATGTAATGACCCTACAATCAAAGAGCTATAAATAGCAAGCTCCATTCCATTCTTCCCTTGCTCATTTCTTTTCTTTCTCATCTTACACTCTAAGAGGAGTTGCTACCACTTGTTAGAGGCCTCCCACCTGAGTTCATCTTCTTCCTAGAACACAAGTAAGTGTTCTTCCTTGGCTTGTTTAGCTATTTCAAGCTAAAAGTCAAACAGTGTTTGACTTCCGGCTTTGACCATGTATTGGTCAAGTCAAAGTTCATTTGAACTTTGCAACGTGATCGTAATCACGATGGTTATAGTCCCTTACGACTATACCTACTGATTACCATGTTAACTAGTTGTAGTGACGAGTCAAAGTTTCGGTCAATAATGCGATAAATGCACATTATCTGATGAAACTATTTTCGGGTATCAAAACACTTTGTTTACTTCGTTTAAGTAGTTGTATGATAGGTAGTTTATATGCCTTAAGAAAATGACCAAAATGCCCTTTTAGCGCATAAATTCAATCTAAGCATATGTAACCTAAATTTTGACACTTAAACTGATTGACCAACATTATTAAACATGTTTAGGCATATAAGACTTATCGTAGGACTAGTTAGACCAGCCGAAAGCACTTTTGCGCAAACGACACGTTAAAGTAGCTTAAACTATCTTAACGGGTCGTAACGGGTCATAAGCACTTAGGATTTGCTTTCAAATCAGAATATAGGCTTAGTTAAACCATATCATATGAGTTCCAACACTCATTTGGTTTACAAGACCTCATTTTATCGATCTCCTGATTTAGGTTCCGATTTATTAACATAGTGATTCCATACTAGGTGCCACTTGATTCCTTGACTTTTCGAGCTTTGTTAGTTCACTAGATCAAGGTTACTTGCAATCTCAAGTGAGTACATAGTTCCCCTCTTTTACGTAAATGTTTTGGGGTGAAACATATTGTGCCTATTGTTAATTTCATGTTTTTCATGACATTATACATGTTTTGATAACATAGTACATATAGTACTTGATTTCAATTGCATTTTGCTATGTATGTTGACGAGCATGCTAGCACATTGATTTCCATTTAGACATTTTGCTATGTATATTGACCGAGCATGCATGCACATTGATTTCCATTAGACATTTTGCTATATATGTGGACCTAGCATACTAGTACATGGTTTTCAAAGACATTTTCAAAACATTTTCAAGACATGCTTACATTGTTATTTGACATTTTGGTGCGTTGAACTCGACAATGATACATTCATTAACATTGATCACGCCGTCCAGTAGTATGTAATGGTACCATAGGATTGACAATCCCGTTCCCGCTTCCTAGGTTTGTTTGGAAGTGACCTTAGGGAATGACAGAATCCGATGAACCAATGATAAACCCTTGACCGGATAGGGGTTTATCCGACAGTCAACAAGGCTTGAATGTATATGCCAACAACCCATAACATATGTCTTAACAATAGAGGCAAATGGTTTATAAGACACGACATTTTTCATTCGACATTGGTTTACTCGACATTTTTACTCGACATTGGTTTACTCGACATTGGTTTACTCGACATGGGTTTACTCGACATTTGTTTACATGACATTATTTACATGACATTGTTTACTCGACATTGTTTACATGACATTATTTACATGACATTGTTTACTCGACATTGTTTACATGAAATTTGTTCACATGACATTTATTTACTCGACATTTAATGATTGGTTTATGGTGAGTGATTTAAATAACGTGACGTATGTAATTTGATAAAGCATGGTGGATACGCCGATGGTACTTCCTATATATAAGTACTTTTATTATCTTACATATCGTGGCATTATCTAAATCATTTTAAACAAAATATAAGATATGACATTTTACACAAGACAAAACTTACCTTTTGTTATCTATTTAACCATATATTATTTCTTTTATATCATATTGATTTTTCATATGGTTTTTATAAAAGAAACTTTTTATGGTTCATGGCAACTTTTGTATTACTTTAAACTTTTCTTAAAATAATCAAAGCCATGAATCATCAACACAAAACCTATGTACTCGGTGGCATTTTTATGCTGACTTTATTTTCACATATATTTCAGGTGCAAATGTTTGATTTCACGCTAGCTACACTTAAGGCGGACTGGGCCTTAGTGACTATAAAATCAGAATAATAGCTTAACTATTGTTGTATTTCCGTTTTTATCCATGACAATGTAAACAACATTAATTAATGAAACTCAACTTATGTGCCATGGTTATTGAAAAAAAAATCTGTTACGACACTCCCCGACGTTTCCGTCACGGTTTGTTGTTTTACGTGGTCGGGGTGTGACATAAAAGATTGGTATCAGAGCCAATGGTTATAGGGAATTAGGTTATTAGTAATGCTTTGACCTAGTCTATAACCTTTCTAGGACCCCAACGCGAGTTTACTTGCTATTAGAATTTAAAACACTACCATCACCTATCCTTAGGTGATTACCAAAAACAAATCCACAAATTTTAATCCGGTTTTGAAAATAATCATCTATCCTTAGATGATTTGTTTTGGCTTAATGCCTTTCAAAGTTTTCAAAATCTCGTCAAAGTTTGGGTCTTATTAATGTGAACAAGTGCAATCTGGAAGGGTGGGTGCCTGTACCCTGATTTTTTGTCTAAGGCAAGAGTGTTCATACAAATTCGCATTATCAGACCAGTCACTCTTACCTGGGAACTCTTGGGTGTGAGTGTCCACTTATAGGCTAAAGCATGTCTTCGCGATACATTATAAAGACCCATTTACTTTGATTAGTCACTGTGTGTCGTTTGTTTATTTTGAAGGAACGAACGAATGACCACCATCCTTACATTTGTCAATATTTTATCATCTCGTCTTGAGTATCCAACATTCATCTCACTCACTTCCTTTCATGTTTACTCTCTTTTAGAATGCCTCCTCGACGAGACCCAAATGCAAATCCGGACGCCGCCATGGCAGCTATGATAGCTTAGCAGATTGCTGCTGTACTACCGAATCTTGTAACTCAAATGAACCAAGCCAACAATAACAATAATGCACCTGCTTCGTGCAGCTTTAAACAGTTTAACTCGGCTAAACCGCTCAAGTTTAGTGGTCCTGAGGGAGCAACTGTGCTCCTACAGTGGTTTGAGAGTCTCGAGAACACTTTTCGTTATGTGCAATGTCCGAATGAGCGAAAGGTCGAGTTTGCTTCAAGTGTGTTTGAAAAGAGAGCGTTAACATGGTGGAACGGAGTGATGAGAGACAGGGGTGCTGACATTGCTATGGGTCTGACTTGGGAGGAACTCAAGGCCTTAATGATGAAAGAGTTTTGCCCCCGACATGAAAAGAGGGCACTTGAAATGAGTTCTATGACCTGAAGCAAGTCAGTGGTGAGCACCGTGCGTATACTGACAGGTAAGAGGAGTTGAGCTTGTTGTGCCCTGAGATGGTGACGCCTTTGGATAAGGCAATCGAGAAATACATTGATGGTCTTCTTGACCCGGTTCAGGATATTGTCACCGGTAGCAACCCCACTACTGTTAGACAAGCTATTGAGCTATCTGCGACACTGACAGAATCGCAGATCAGAAAGGGTAAGTTCCATCGGAAGAGTGACAAGAGATCGTCTGACAAGTCTGAGAAATCAAAGAGTAAGAAAGCTGAGTCTTCGAAGAAGTCGAGGAAGCGCAAGGCTTCTAAGAATTTTGCTGTCACTACCCAGCCTAACCAAGCCACTCCAAACCCGCTTGCTCAGCCTCCGACGAAGAAATAATATACCGTCACTGCACCTTTGTGCAACAGGTGCAACAGTCATCACCAGGCTCATCTTCCATGTCGTAGGAATGGATTGGTTAACCAAACATCATGCCGAGGTAGTTTGTTTCGATAAGATTGTTTATATACCTCTTTTGTCTGGTGAAATTCTGGAAGTTCGAGGAGAAAAACCCGCTAGTAGCATTAAACTCATGTCTTGTGCCCAAGCCCACAAATACCTACGAAAGCATTATGTTGCATTCCTGGCACATATCGTAGAGGAGAAAGTCAAGGGCAAGACTATTCAAGATATCCCTGTTGTTCGGGATTATCCTGAGGTGTTTCTTGAGGAGCTACCTGGTTTACCTCCTGCTCGTCAAGTTGTGTTCCGTATAGACCTTGTACCTGGTGCCAACCCGATAGGCAAATCTCCCTACTGTCTTGCACCGTCTGAGATGCAAGAGTTATCAAAACAGCTTCAGGAACTTTCTGATAAAGGATTTATCCGTCCGAGTTTTTCACCTTGGGGTGCTCCAGTTTTATTTGTGAAAAAGAAAGACGGATCTTTTCGCATGTGTATCGATTACTATGAGTTTAACAAACTCACAATCAATAATCGATATCCCCTACCTCGCATTGATGATCTTTTTGACCAACTACAGGGTGCTACTTGCTTTTCGAAAATTGACTTACGTTCTGGGTATCATCAACTTCGTGTACTCGAGGAAGATATTCCCAAGACAGCTTTCCGCACTCGTTACAGTCATTATGAGTTCACTGTCATGCCCTTCGGCTTAACCAATGCTCCTGCCGTCTTCATGGACTTGATGAATAGGGTTTGTAAGCCTTATTTAGACAAGTTCATCATTGTCTTCATTGATGACATCTTAATTTATTCCAAGACACGAGCCGATCATGAAAAACACCTTCGTTTAACAATGGAACTCCTAAAGAAAGAACAACTTTACGCCAAATCCTCTAAGTGTGTATTTTGGCTTAAGGAAGTTCAGTTTTTGGGACATATTGTCAACGAACAAGGTATTCATGTGGATCCCGCAAAGATCAGTGAAATCATGGATTGGAAAAGACCTTCTACTCCTACTGAAGTTCGTTCATTCTTGGGTCTCGCGGGTTATTACCGCCGTTTCATTGCTAACTTCTCCAAGATTGCGGTTCCCCTCACTGCTTTAACTCAAAAAAATAAACGTTTTGAGTGGGGACCCAAACAGGAAGAAGCTTTCCAGGCATTAAAACAAAGGCTTTGTGATGCTCCTATTCTATCTTTACCCCAGGGTAACGATGACTTCGTCGTTTACAGTGACGCGTCTAACTTAGGTCTCGGTTGTGTTCTAATGCAAAGAGACAAAGTTATAGCCTATGCATCAAGACAGTTGAAAGTTCACGAAAAGAACTACACCACTCATGATCTTGAGTTAAGTGCTGTTGTGTTTGCTCTTAAGATTTGGAGACACTACCTTTATGGTACAAAATGTGTGGTTTTCACCGACCACAAAAGTCTCCAACATATTTTCAATAAAAAAGAACTAAACATGAGGCAACGACGTTGGGTTGAGCTCCTAAACGACTATGACTGCGAAATTCGTTACCATCCTAGAAAGTCGAATGTCGTAGCTGATGCTCTTAGTCGTAAAGAACGTGTCAAGCTTCATTGTATTCATGTTCAGTCTTGTGACATCCCGGCTTTTCAGGTATCTTAAACGCGCTACTTCACGGTTATTCATTCCTACGCTAATTTAATTCGGAGAATTAAATTACACGCTCTTAATAACTACGCTAACTTTGTGAATTTATTTGGTGAATTACGTGCTATGTGTGATTAGACGTTGTATATTTTGTAGATTATTGTATCACACCTTGAATCGCGATTATTAGTTATATAAAAAAATAATAATAAATAAATAGCCGAACCGAACCGAGCCGCGAAACGTGTCGACCTCACCTCCTTGCGGCCCAAGGAACTAACCTAAACTTGAGGCCCAAGCTACTTACCCAAACCGCCCCCACCCCTTTCCCCTTCTTTTCCCTTGTGCTATATATGTACATGTATGCATGAGTTGTGTTAAAAAAAAACAAGAAACCCTAGTCCTAAGAGAACCGACGGCAGCCCCC
Source organism: Scalesia atractyloides (assembly GCA_947069175.1). NCBI lineage: Eukaryota > Viridiplantae > Streptophyta > Magnoliopsida > Asterales > Asteraceae > Scalesia > Scalesia atractyloides. The sequence goes on from CAMTDV010000025.1 coordinate 50,108,176, forward strand.
CTCTCTCTCACGATCGCAAGCCTCCAACCTTCCGGATTGATTCCAATCTTGTCCCGGTTCACTAATCATCATCGTTTCAAGGTTAGGGTTTAATTGTTTTACAAATCACATTAGGGTTTGTGTAATCTTGATCATGATTATGGTAATGGTAGGATCATTGGTATGAAAAGTGTTATGATTTATGATTAGTTCGGATAATTGTGCGAGTTTTTGCGATTGTGATGTTATGATGAATATAAAAATCATAGGCTGCGTTTTAGCGATAAAGATCATGTTATAACCTTACGGTTTGCATGAATATTGATATACATGATGATATTTGACAAATAAACCTGTTCTTGATCATTATTATTAAGAGTATTGATCGTTTAAGCATGTTCTAATGCGATAAAAGTCGAAAACAGGTTGCTGAATGGCATTTACAGCCAACTTCAGTTGGCTGTAACCTGATCATTATTTATCGTTGGATTTTCTGAAGTCTTAAACGTATATTTTTGAAAAACGCTTCTAATGGCGCCAAATTCATATTTTTCTGAGGCCGTTTGCTATTTTTAAGTTGTCATTTAGTGCAGCAGCTGAAGCTGCGTAAATTCTGCAAAATTTACTAGTTGTTTGTCGAGTCGGATCCCATAGTCTGTAGAGGGTTGGGTCACGAAATGTTTACAGTAACTGGAGACGGGAATTTACAGAAAACTCCCACTGGAATTTTGTTAATTGGACGAACGATGATTTTTAAATAATTTTTCCCGTGGACTGCAGTCAGAAAGCGACGAATCTGACTGCAACCTCGTATATAAATGTTTATAAATAATTGGTAAAGCGTTAGGACTTGAAAAGTTTACATAAAATTCTACAGTTTAGTTTACACCTCCTGTAAAAAATTGGAATTTTTGGAACGTTGGAACTATTTTATAAAAATCCTCGAAAACAGCCCAGTTATGAGCGTACAAGCTGAAACATGATAATTTGCGTTTGTGTGTACCAAAGTGTTGTATGAGTTAATCTGTGTTTATGACAAGTTGGTTTGATCATTATTTTGGTATGATGATACTTTGCATGCATAATTGTGTTTTCGAATGGTTATTGCGTGTGCCGCACTGTGTGTTAGTTATGCATAGGGTTTTGTATCAGTGTGTTCACACACTAACTTTAAATCGGTTGACATGTTAGGACGCGATTAGCGGTCCCATCATTTGCTACTTTTGTGTTACTCTAACCGAGCAATTAAAGGTGAGTTCACGGCCCCTATTTTATCCAGTTTTAAACAACAGGGGGAGAAACATGTATACACTCTATAACTCTATCTTTTACGTTATGCGAAATTGACGTCGTTAAACTACTCGGTAACTAAGTTAATGTTAATGTACGTTATGGTCACTAAGCAGCTATATCACGGAAGTCCTCAACAAACTCTCGGATCGTTAGTATTGGGTTAGATAGCGGGGAAATTATAAGTAGTACTACTGGGCCCGACAAGCCCCACCCGAGCTAGTCGCGCTAGCCGACCGGGAATGGTCAACGGGTGATTAATTTGGCCTAACTTTCGCCATGGTCAGTGATAGGCCTGGCAACACTGAGGCACAACAGTCAGCTTCGATCGCGAACTCTTATGTGACGTAACTTTAGGCTCGCTACCTACATGTTAACATTGAACTTAATTACGAACCAACATTATTATTCCGGGTTAGGAATAATGGAACCAACATTATTATTCCGGGTTAGGAATAATGGAACTATATCGTTATCCCGGGTTAGGGATAACGGGGGAAACAAAACTTTTAACCGAACTTGTGAACTTATAAAAACCTGTGAACTCACTCTTCTTAATGTTGACACTTGTTTCTTTACATGTTTCTCAGGACGCTAGGAGCGCTAGGTGCACTCACTTGCATTTGATCAAGACATTTTTATCGAGTCTTATTTACGAATATTGTTTGGGATTTTTGGTTTTGGCGTTTATGTTGGCGCCCGTTACTTTACTTTACTCTAATGCTTCCGCTCAACTTTGAAACTAATGCTTCCGCTAAACTTTGAAACTAAGATAATTTAAAAAATAACTATGAATGGTTAAACAAATGTTTTTGGAAAACGTTTAAATAAATCATATAGAGTCGTTCGATATTACTAGTGTCTCAGATTCTGGTTTGATCACACGCCTCACGGTAAAATTCCGCAAGTGGAAATTGAGGGTGTGACAGATTGGTATCCAGACACGCATTCTTGAAGCTCAACATACTTGTGTTGCACAAGGCATATTGGGTAATGAATTACCACATCATCTTGAGCTTCAACTCGAAACAAAAGACAATGGGTTGCTTTATTATCTGAACCGTTTGTGGGTTCCAAGTCAAGATAATCTCTGCACTTTGATTATGAACGAGGCTCATAAATCTTGTTATTCGATTCATCCTGGTGCAGACAAAATGTATAAGGATCTTCGTACTCGGTATTGGTGGCCGGGTATGAAGAAAGACATTGCCTTATACGTATCTAAATGCCTTACTTGTCTTATGGTAAAAGAAGAACATCAGTGTCCTTCTGGCTTGCTTGAACAACCAGAGATTCCGGTTTGGAAATGGGAAAACCTTGCCATGGATCTCATTACCAAATTACCGCGTACACCTAGAGGACATGATGCCATTTGGGTAGTCGTTGATCGACTAACAAAGTCAGCACACTTTATAGCCATTCGTGAGGATTTTTCTGTTGACAAACTCGCCAAAATCTATGTGGATGAAATAGTATCTCGTCATGGTGTTCCTTTGGACATCATATCTGATCGTGATGCTCGATTCTCATCTCACTTTTGGAGAACCATGCAATCTGCCATGGGAACCAAGCTTAATTTGAGCACTGCTTATCATCCTCAAATGTATGGACAATTTGAAAGGACGATCCAGACATTGGAGGATATGCTAAGAGCCTGTGTGATTGACTTTGGTGGTAGTTGGGATTCACATTTACCGTTAATCGAGTTCTCCTACAACAACAATTATCACTCCAGTATTGATATGGTACCTTTTGAAGCTCTTTATGGTCGAAAATGTCGTTCACCTGTCTGTTGGAATGAGATTGGTGAATCTCGATTCACTGGACTTGAACATATTCAAGACACGACGGACAAAGTCAAGTTAATTCGCGAAAACCTTCTGACAGTTAGAAGCCGTCAAAAGAGTTACGCGGATAAATGACGTAAGCCCTTGGAATTCCAATTCGTTGATCACTTCCTACTCAAGGTACCCTTGGAAAGGAGTGATTAGATTTGGGAAGAAAGGAAAACTTGCGCTACGTTATGTTGGACCATTTAAGATTGTCGAGAGAATCGAAAAAGTGGCCTACAAACTTGAGCTACCTCCACAACTTGGAAACGTTCATCCAACATTTCACGTATCCAATTTTAAAAAAGTGTTTGACTGATAAAAACCTCCACATTCCTCTTGATGAAATTTTTGTTGATGACACGATGCATTTTGTTGAGAAATCCGTGGAAATATTGGAACGTGAAGTCAAGAAGTTAAAGCGCAGACGTATACCGATTGTTAAAGTTCGCTGGGAATCCAAACGTGGCCCAGAGTTTACTTGGGAATGAGAGGACCGAATGAAGGCGAAATATCCGCATCTTTTCTCACCAGTTTCCTCAAGCTAAATTTCGGGACGAAGTTTCCTGAAGTATTGGAGACTGTGACATCTGTGCTTTCTGACCTTTGTTTTTTATCCGACAATATTATATCAATAAATTTTGTGTTATATTTTATGAGTTTTTTATATTTATTTATGACATTTGTGTATTTTTAATCCTTGTTTAAATCCGATCCTTTAAACATTTTCTGGATGTGAAATCGCAAATCGTTTCGTAAATTTAATCAGTTTAACGTAACGTACGATCTGGGACAAGAGAATAAGTTGAACATACCTTAAATAGCCCTAACATAGCTTAGAAATAAGTTTTGAAGGGTTCGGTATGCCAAAAACATGTTTATTCACCTCTAGGGGCTGTTATGCAAAATCTGCGAAACTATGCCAATTCGCGTATATCGCTATCCGGAACATGTTCGGACATCCAAAAATTTTTTAATCATTAATATATAACATTTTAGTGATTGGAATGCAAAAATGTCATTCGTTACGCATTTACGGTCATTTGCGCGTTCGTTACGATTTTCGTCGTAATTAACCGAAAACCGCCACCGTACAACCGAACGAACCGACATCCAAAACATTTTGAGCATTTTTCAAGTTCCCTATGCTTTCTCATCCTTATGAAGCCTTAAAATGAGGTTAACGGGTGTTAGAAGTGCCTAAACGCGACAAATCAAGTTCAGGGGCATGTTCTGCCATTGTGAGAAACCTGGTCTCTGCAGGAGTGCTTACGGACCGTACGGATGGACCCCATACGGTCCGTAAGCCAAGCCCAGACAGCTACCAGCTATTTGCAACTTGTTTTGTTTGATTGTTTTTCTGTTTTGGGGACCAAGTTAAGTGTTCACCAAGTCCTCAAATCAATCCCTAACACTTGTGTGGTGGAGATCATTCCTTGGAGAGCACATAATCCACATGTAATGATCCTACAATCCAAGAGCTCCTATAAATAGCAAGCTCCATTCCATTCTTCCCTTGCTCATTTATTTTCTTTCTCATCTTACACTCTAAGAGGAGTTGCTACCACTTGTTGGAGGCCTCCCACCTGAGTTCATCTTCTTCCTAGAACACAAGTAAGTGTTCTTCCTTGGCTTGTTTAGCTATTTCAAGCTAAAAGTCAAACAGTGTTTGACTTTTGGCTTTGACCATGTATTGGTCAAGACAAAGTTCATTTGAACTTTGCAACGTGATCGTAATCATGATGGTTATAGTCCCTTGCGACTATACCTACTGATTACTACGTTAACTAGTTGTAGTGACGAGTCAAAGTTTCGGTCAATAATGCGATAATGCGCATTTTCCGACGGAAGCATTTCCGGGTATCAAAACACTTTGTTTTGATATCAAAACATTTTAAAACTTAGGTTAGACATGTTTTGCCATGTCTAACTCGTCACTTCTAGTTTAGTGCTTATTTAGGGTCGTAAGTCATGGGGTCTTGACAACCGCTTAGACTTTCGAACCCGACCTGTTTGGCCGATCATTAGGATTTGACCAAACATATTGTGGCCATAGTTGTATAGGTAATAACCTCTAGGGGTTATACCTTGTGGTTACTTCGTTTAAGTAGTTGTATGATAGGTAGTTTATATGCCTTAGGAAAATGACCAAAATGCCCTTTTTGCGCATAAATTCAATCTAAGCATATGTAACCTAAATTTTGACACTTAAACTGATTGTGCAACATTATTAAACATGTTTAGGCATATAAGACTTATCATAGGACTAGTTAGACCAGCCGAACGCACTTTTGCGCAAACGACACGTTAAAGTAGCTTAAACTACCTTAACGAGTCGTAACGGGTCATAAGCACTTAGGATTTGCTTTCAAATCAGAATGTAGGCTTAGTTAAACCATATCATATGACTTCCAACACTCATTTGGTTTACAAGACCTCATTTTATCCGATCTCCCGATTTAGGTAACGATTTATTAACATAGTGATTCCATACTAGGTGCCATTTGATTCCATGACTTTCCGAGCTTTGTTAGTTCACTAAATTAAGGATACTTGCAATCTCAAGTGAGTACATAGTTCCCCTCTTTTACGTTTTTCAAATGTTTTGGGGTGAAACATATTGTGCTTATTGTTACTTTCATGTTATCATGACATTATACATGTTTTGATTACATAGTACATATAGTACCTGATTTCAATTGCATTTTGCTATGTATTTTGACCGAGCATGCTAGCACATTGATTTCCATTTAGACATTTTGCTATGTATGTTGACCGAGCATGCATGCACATTGATTTCCATTAGACATTTTCCTTTGTATGTTGACCTAGCATACTAGTACATGGTTTTCAAAGACATTTTCAAAACATTTTCAAGACACGCTTACATTGTTATTTGACATTTTGGTGCGTTGAACTCGACAATGATACATTCATTAACAATGATCACACCGACTGGTAGTATGTAATGGTACCATAGGATTGAAAATCCCGTTCCCGCTTCCTAGGTTTGTTTGAAAGTGACCTTAGGGAATGACAGAATCCGATGAACATTGATAAACCCATGACCGGATAGGGGTTTATCCGACAGTCAACAAGGCTTGAATGTATTCGCCAACAACCCATAATATATCTCTTAACAATAGAGACAAATGGTTTATAAGACTCTACATTTTTCACTCGATATTGGTTTACTCGACATTTTTACTCGACATTGGTTTACTCGACATGGGTTTACTCGACATTGGTTTACTCGATATTTGTTTACATGACATTATTTACATGAAATTGTTTACTCGACATTGTTTACATAACATTATTTACATGACATTGTTTACTCGACATTGTTTAAATGACATTTGTTCACATGACATTTATTTACTCGACATTTAATGGTTGGTTTATGGTGAGTGATTTAAATAACGTGACGTATGTATATGATAAAAGCATGGTGGATACGCCGATGGTACTTCCTATATATAAGTGCTTTTATTATCTTACATATCGTGGCGTTATCTAAATCTTTTTAAACAAAATACAAGATATGACATTTTACACAAGACAAAACTTACTTTTGGTTATCTATTAACCATATATTATTTTTTTTATATCATATTGATTTTTCATATGATTTTTATAAAAGAAACTTTTTATGTTTCATGGCGACTTTTGTATTATTTTAAACTTTTCTCAAAATAATCAAAGCCATGAATCATCAACACAAAACCTATGTACTCGCCGGCATTTTTGTGCTGACTTTATTTTCACATATATTTCAGGTGCAAATGTTTGATGTCAAGCTATCTACACTTAGGGCGGACTGGGCCTTAGTGACTATAAAATCAGAATAATAGCTTAACTATTGTTGTATTTCCGTTTTTATCCAAGACAATGTAAACAACATTAATTAATGAAGCTCAACTTACGTGCCATGGTTATTGAAACAATAATTGTGTTACGACACTCCGTGACGTTTCCGCCACGGTTTGTTGTTTTACGACATTCCGTGACGTTTCCGCCAATGGTTATAGGGAATTAGATTATTAGTAATGCTTTGACCTAGTCTATAACCTTTCTAGGACCCCAACGCGAGTTTACTTGCGATTAGAATTTAAAACACTACCATCACCTATCCTTAGGTGATTACCAGAAACAAATCCACAAATTTCAATCCTATTTTGAAAATAATCATCTATCCTTAGATGATTTGTTTTGGCTTAATGCCTTTCAAAGTTTTCAAAATCTCGTTAAAGTTTGGGTATTATTAATGTGAACACGTGCAATCTGGAAGGGTGGGTGCCTGTACCCTGAGTTTTCTGTCTAAGGCAAGAGTGTTCGTACAAATCCGCATTATCGGACCAGTCACTCTTACCTGGGAACTCTTGGGGTGAGTGTCCACTTATAGGCTAAAGCATGTCTTCGCGATACATTATAAAGACCCATTTACTTTGATTAGTCACTGTGTGTCGTTTGTTTGTTTTGAAGGAACGAACGAGTGACCACCATCCTTACATTTGTCAATATTTTATCATCTCGTCTTGAGTATCCAACATTCATCTCACTCGCTTCCTTTCATGTTTACTCTCTTTTAGAATGCCTCCTCGACGAGACCCAAATGCAAATTCGGACGCCGCCATGGCAGCTATGATAGCTCAGCAGATTGCTACTGTACTACCGAATCTTGTAACTCAAATGAACCAAGCCAACAATAACAATAATGCACCTGCTTCGTGCAGCTTTAAACAGTTTAACTCGGCTAAACCGCTCAAGTTTAGTGGTTCCGAGGGACCAACTGTGCTCCTATAGTGGTTTGAGAGTCTCGAGAACACTTTTCGTCATGTGCAATATCCGAATGAGCGAAAGGTCGAGTTTGATTCAAGCGTGTTTGAAAAGAGAGCGTTAACATGGTGGAACGGAGTGATGAGAGACAAGGGTGCTAACATTGCTATGGGTCAGACTTGGGAGGAACTCAGGGCCTTAATGATGAAAGAGTTTTGCCCCCGACATGAAAAGAGGGCACTTGAAAATGAGTTCCATGACCTGAAGCAAGTCAGTGGTGAGCACCGTGCGTATTCTGACAGGTATGAGGAGTTGAGCTTGTTGTGCCCTGAGATGGTGACGCCTTTGGATAAGGCAATCGAGAAATACATAGATGGTCTTCCGGACCAGGGTCAGGATATTGTCACCGGTAGCAACCCCACTACTATTAGACAAGCTATTGAGCTATCTGCGACACTGACTGAATCACAGATCAAAAAGGGTAAGCTCCATCGAAGGGTGACAAGAGATCGTCTGACAAGTCTGAGAAATTAAAGGGTAAGAAAGCTGAGTCTTCGAAGAAGTCGAGGAAGCGCAAGGCTTCTAAGAATTTTGCTGTCACTACCCAGCCTAACCAAGCCACTCCAAACCCGCTTGCTCAGCCTCCGACGAAGAAATAATATACCGGCACTGCACCTTTGTGCAACAGGTGCAACAGTCATCACCAGGCTCATCTTCCATGTCGTATTTGTACAAACTGTGGTAGATCTGGTCATTTGGAAAATGTTTCTCGCTCGCCTCCTAACCCGAACAATTTGGCTCAAAACCATGTTCAGCAGCCAGCCAATCCTGCATGACCACATTACCCACCTGGATCTTGCTACAACTGTGGGGATCTCACCCACTACCGTAACAATTGCCCGAGGTTGGCAAATGCGAATCAGGCTCGTGGACGAGCTTTCAACATTAACGCAAATGAGGCGCTTGCAGACAACGAAGTGGTGAACGGTATGTTCTTTGTTAACAACCAACCTGCTTCTGTTCTTTTTGATTCGGGTGCCGATAGAAGTTTCGTATCCCTAGCTTTCGAACCTTTACATTCCATGCATAGAACTAAACTAGGAAAGCCCTTGACAGTCGAAATAGCTAGTGGCGAACCCCTTAAACTTGATTCTGTCATCCGTAATTGCCAAATGAGCCTTAATAACCATATTTTCATATTAACCTCACGCCTATGCAACTTGGGAGCTTTGACATTATAGTAGGAATGGATTGGTTAACCAAACATCATGCCGATGTAGTTTGTTTCAATAAGATTGTTCGTATACCTCTTCTGTCTAGTGAAATTCTGGAAGTTCGAGGAGAAAACCTGCTAGTAGCATTAAACTCATGTCTTGTGCCCAAGCCCACAAATACCTACGAAAGAATTATGTTGCATTCCTGGCACATATCGTAGCGGAGAAAGGCAAGGGCAAGACTATTCAAGATATCCCTGTTGTTCAGGATTATCCTGAGGTGTTTCCTGAGGAGCTACATGGTTTACCTCCTGCTCGTCAAGTTGAGTTCCGTATAGACCTTGTACCTGGTGCCAACCCGATAGCCAAATCTCCCTGATGTCTTGCACCGTCTGGGATGTAAGAGTTATCAAAACAGCTTCAGGAACTTTCTGTCAAAGGATTTATGTCACACCCTCAATTTCCACTTACGGAGTTTTACCGCGAGGCGTGTGAACAAACCAGAATCTGAGACACTAGTAATATCGAACGACTCTATATGATTTATTTAAAAGTTTTCCAAAAACATTTGTTTAACCATTCATAATTATTTTCAAATTGTCTTAGTTTAGTTTCAAAGTTTAGGCGGAAGCATTAGTTTCTAATTTGTGCGAAAGCATTAAAGTAAAGTTAAGTAACGGGCGTCAACATAAACGCGAAAACCAAAAATCCCAAAACAATATTCGTAAATGAGACTCGATAAAAAAAATGTCTTGATCAATGCAAGTGAGTGCACCTAGCGCTCCTAGCGTCCTGAGAAACATGTAAAGAAACAAGTGTCAACATTAAAGAAGAGTGAGTTCACAGGTTTTTTTTTATAAGTTCACAAGTTCGGTTAAAAGTTTGTTTCCCCCGTTATCCCTAACCCGGGATAACGATAAAGTTCCATTATCCCTAACCCGGAATAATAATGTTGGTTCCATTATTCCTAACCCGGAATAATAATGTTGGTTGGTAATTAAGTTCAATGTTAACATGTAGGTAGCGAGCCTAAAGTTATGTCACATAAGTGTTCGCGATCGAAGCTGACTGTTGTGCCTCCGTGTTGCCAGGCCTATCACTGACCATGGTGAAAGTTAGGCCAAATTAATCACCCATTGACCATACCGGTCGGCTAGCGCGACTAGCTCGGGTGGGGCTTGTCGGGCCCAGTAGTACTACTTATAATTTCCCCGCTATCTAACCCAATACTAACGATCCGAGAGATTGTCGAGGACTTCCGTGATATAGCTGCTTAGTGACCATAACGTACATTAACATTAACTTAGTTACCGAGTAGTTTAACGACTTTAATTTCGCATAACGTAAAAAGATAGAGTTATAGAATGTATACATGTTTCTCCCCTGTTGTTTAAAACCAGATAAAATAGGGGCCGTGAACTCACCTTTAATTGCTCGGTTAGTGTAACCAGAAGTAGCAAATGATGGGACCGCTAATTGCATCCTAACATGTCAATCGATTTAAAGTTAGTGTGTGAACACACTGATACAAACCCTACGCATAACTAACACACAATGCGGCACACATAATAACAAATTAGAAAACACAATCATGCATGCAAAGTATCATCATACCAAAATAGTGATCAAACCAACTTGTCATAAACACAAATCAACTCATACAACATTTTGGTACGCACATACGCAAGTTATCATGTTTCAGCTTGTAGCCTCATAACTAGGCTGTTTTCGAAGATTTTTATAAAATAGTTCCAACGTTCTAAAAATTCCAATTTCTTTACAGGAGATGTCAACTAAACTGTAGAATTTTATGTAAACTTTTCAAGTCCTAAAACTTTACCAATTATTTATAAACATTTATATACTAGGCTGCAGTCAGATTCGCCGCTTTCTGACTGCAGTCCACGGGAAAAATTATTTAAAAATCATCGTTCATCCAATTAACAAAATTCCAGTGGGAGTTTTCCAGAAATTCCCGTCTCCAGTTACTGTACAAATTTTTGCGATTGTGATCTTAGAATGAATACAAAAATCATAGGCTGCGTTTTAGCGATAAAAATCATATTATATGATTAGTGTTTGCATGAATATTGATGTACATGATGATATGTGACAAATAAACATGATTGATATGTTGGGTCATGAAATTTGTACAGTAACTGGAGACGGGAATTTCCAGAAAACTCCCACTGGAATTTTGTTAATTGGATGAACGATGATTTTTAAATAATTTTACCGTGGACTGCAGTCAGAAAGCGACGAATCTGACTGCAACCTAGTATATAAATGTTTATAAATAATTGGTAAAGTTTTAGGACTTGAAAAGTTTACATAAAATTCTACATTTTAGTTGACATCTCCTGTAAAGAAATTGGAATTTTTAGAACGTTAGAACTATTTTATAAAAATCCTCGAAAACAGCCTAGTTATGAGCGTACAAGCTGAAACATGATAACTTGCGTATGTGTGTACCAAAATGTTGTATGAGTTGATTTGTGTTTATGACAAGTTGGTTTGATCACTATTTTGGTATGATGATACTTTGCATGCATGATTGTGTTTTCGAATTTGTTATTATGTGTGTCGCATTGTGTGTTAGTTATGCGTAGGGTTTGTATTAGTGTGTTCACACACTAACTTTAAATCGATTGACATGTTAGGACGCAATTAGCGGTCCCATCATTTGCTCCTTATGTGTTACACTAACCGAGCAATTAAAGGTGAGTTCACGGCCCCTATTTTATCCGGTTTTAAACAACAGGGGGAGAAACATGTATACATTCTATAACTCTATGTTTTTACGTTATGCGAAATTAACGTCGTTAAACTACTCGGTAACTAAGTTAATGTTAATGTACGTTATGGTCACTAAGCAGCTATATCACGGAAGTCCTCGACAATCTCTCGGATTGTTAGTATTGGGTTAGATAGCGGGGAAATTATAAGTAGTACTACTGGGCCCGACAAGCCCCACCCGAGCTAGTCGCGCTAGCCGACCGGGTATGGTCAACGGGTGATTAATTTGGCCTAACTTTCGCCATGGTCAGTGATAGGCCTGGCAACACGGAGGCACAACAGTCAGCTTCGATCGCGAACACTTATGTGACGTAACTTTAGGCTCGCTACCTACATGTTAACATTGAACTTAATTACGAACCAACATTATTATTCCGGGTTAGGAATAATGGAACCAACATTATTATACCGGGTTAGGAATAATGGAACCAACATTATTATTCCGGGTTAGGGATAATGGAACTATATCGTTATCCCGGGTTAGGGATAACGGGGGAAACAAACTTTTAACCGAACTTGTGAACTTATAAAAAAAAACCTGTGAACTCACTCTTCTTTAATGTTGACACTTGTTTCTTTACATGTTTCTCAGGACGCTAGGAGCGCTAGGTGCACTCACTTGCATTGATCAAGACATTTTTTTATCGAGTCTCATTTACGAATATTGTTTTGGGATTTTTGGTTTTGGCGTTTACGTTGGCGCCCGTTACTTAACTTTACTTTAATGCTTCTGCGCAACTTAGAAACTAATGCTTCCGCTAAACTTTGAAACTAAACTAAGACAATTTGAAAATAATTATGAATGGTTAAACAAATGTTTTTGGAAAACGTTTAAGTAAACTTATAGAGTCGTTCGATATTACTAGTGTCTCGGATTCTGGTTTGTTCACACGCCTCGCGGTAAAACTCCGTAAGTGGAAATTGACGGTGTGACAGATTGGTATCAGAGCCTCTAGCTTTAGAGAACCAGGTTTGCATTAAAAGTAGACCTAAACTATAGCTGATTACACGACACTAGACTTAGTTGGCACCGAACTGTGATATCTTGTTATGTGTTATACTACAACTGTTTTATGTAAGATATAAATGTATATTGTGATGCACGCAACTCGTAACTAACTACACAACCCAACAGGCTATGTCATCATCATCATCCGACAAACCTCTACAACCAAGGGCGCCGGGGAAGGCACCCATGGTCGAACCCTCACCACCTCATGGCGTGGAGACACGCTCAGCTGCTAGGAAAAGACTCGCTCTAGGAGAGGAGTCGTCCTCTCGTCCGACCACCGCTATGCCGGTCGAACCGGTCAACTCGTTAGAAGTAGGGGACGACCTACTTAGGGATATGTTAAGAAAACAACAGGAACAACTAGAGAGAATGCAGGAGATGATCGAAGCACAAGGATGGATGATACGTCAACTAACTGGTAAAACTGGAAGGCTCGAGGAAGAGCAACATGAGAATAGGAAAGCTCGAAACATTTTAGCTAAGGATCTTCGTGCAGAGCAGCTGAGGGCTGACTGGCTCGAAGACAAAGTTCTTGAGTCAAGTTGGAGGATTCAAGAACTGGAGCAGAATCAAGCACCTGTCCCAGTACCCGCCCCAGTACCGGCCCCTCCAGCGCCATAGAGGAAGAAGAGGAGGATCCGGAGGAAGAGGAGCCGGAACAGGAACTGGCTGTTGAAGCTGAAAACGCCGCAGAGGATGACGGCAACGATAGCGACTTGGGAGATGGAGACGTAGAAGACTGACACGTCTCGCCAATTCCCGCTTTGTTTTCTTTAGTTTGTTCATTTTCCACTTATGTTTGAACTTGAAACTTTATAATTAAACTGAGATGTTTGGTTGGTACTTTGTGAGACATTGCAATTTATTTAATCGAGTGTTCCTTTTTATTGTTTAATTTGTTGGGTTGACATAATTTGTGTGATGATTGAAGTGTGGATTATGATAACTATATTGGATCTATATACTTATCAGTGTGTGTTTGTGTTGTCTTGCAAAGATCTGAAATGGCAACTGGACGTCGCGGAAACCTCAACATGACACCTGAAGAATTAGCCGCAATGATCCAAGAACACGTGAATGCTGCTCTGGCAGGTGTTCAAAACCCACCAGCAGGTAACCATTATTAAATTTTCATGGGAAAATCTAATAGTTGGGCTAGTAGACTTTCTCGCTGACTACCTATCCTCTGTCTTCAGTAGGGGGTCTTAACCCCTACACGATGTTCCTCGATGCGAAACCGGAGCAAATTCACGGGTGCAGAAGGACCCATAGGACTAGTCCGTTGGATTGAAAAGTCTGAATCGGTGTTCGAGATGTGCAATTGCCGTGGGGCCAATAAGGTCAAGTATGCTGCCTCAACGGCCTAATCGGTGTTAGAAGTGCCTAATCGCGACAAATCAAGTTCAGGGGCCTGTTCTGCCATTGTGAGAAACCTGGTCTCTGCAGGAGTGCTTACGGACCGTAAGCATGGACCCCATACGGTCCGTAAGCCAAGCCCAGATAGCAGAAACTTCCAGCCAGCTACCAGTTGTTTGCAACTTGTTTTGTTTGATTGTTTTTCTGTTTTGGGGACCAAGTTAAGTGTTCACCAAGTCCTCAAATCAATCCCTAACACTTGTGTGGTGGAGATCATTCCTTGGAGAGCACATAATCCATATGTAATGATCCTACAATCCAAGAGCTATAAATAGCAAGCTCCATTCCATTCTTCCCTTGCTCATTTCTTTTCTTTCTCATCTTACACTCTAAGAGGAGTTGCTACCACTTGTTGGAGGCCTCCCACCTGAGTTCATCTTCTTCCTAGAACACAAGTAAGTGTTTTTCCTTGGCTTGTTTAGCTATTTCAAGCTAAAAGTCAAACAGTGTTTGACTTTCGGCTTGGCCATGTATTGGTCAAGACAAAGTTCATTTGAACTTTGCAACGTGATCGTAATCACGATGGTTATAGTCCTTTGCGACTATACCTACTGATTACCACGTTAACTAGTTGTAGTGACGAGTCAAAGTTTCGGTCAATAATGCGATAAATGCGCATTATCCGACGGAACTATGTCCGGGTTTCAAAACACTTTGTTTTGATATCAAAACATTTTAAAACTTAGGCTGACATGTTTTGCCATGTCTAACTCGTCACTTCTAGTTTAGTGCTTATTTAGGGTCGTAAGTCAAGCGGTCTCGACAACCGCTTAGACTTTCGAACGCGTCCAGTTTGGCCGATCATTAGGATCCGACCAAACATATTTGTGGCCATGGTTGTATAGGGAATAACCTCCTTATACCTTATGGTTACTTCGTTTAAGTAGTTGTATGCTAGGTAGTTTATATGCCTTAGGAAAACGCCCAAAATGCCCTTTTTGCGCATAAATTCAATCTAAGCATATGTAACCTAAATTTTGAAACTTAAACTGATTGTGAAACATTATTAAACATTTTGGGCATATAAGACTTATCATAGGACTAGTTAGACCAGCCGAACGCACTTTTGCGCAAACGACACGTTAAAGTAGCTTAAACTATCTTAACGAGTCGTAACGGCTCATAAGCACTTAGGATTTGCTTTCAAATCAGAATGTAGGCTTAGTTAAACCATATCATATGAGTTCCAACACTCATTTGGTTTACAAGACCTCATTTTATCCAATCTCCCGATTTAGGTTCCGATTTATTAACATAGTGATTCCATACTAGGTGCCACTTGATTCCTTGACTTTCCGAGCTATGTTAGTTCACTAGATCAAGGATACTTGCGATCTCAAGTGAGTACATAGTTCCCCTCTTTTACGTTTTGCAAATGTTTTGGGGTGAAACATATTGTGCCTATTGTTACTTTCATGTTTTTCATGACATTATACATGTTTTGATAACATAGTACATATAGTACCTGATTTCAATTGCATTTTGCTATGTATGTTGACCGAGCATGCTAGCACATTGATTTCCATTTAGACATTTTGCTATGTATGTTGACCGAGCATGCTAGCACATTGATTTCCATTAGATATTTTGCTATGTATGTTGACCTAGCATACTAGTACATGGTTTTGAAAGACATTTTCAAAACATTTTCATGACATGCTTACATTGTTATTTAACATTTTGGTGCGTTGAACTCGACAATGATACATTCATTAACATTGATCACGCTGACCGGTAGTATGTAATGGTACCATAGGATTGACAATCCCGTTCCCGCTTCCTAGGTTTGTTTAGAATGACCTTAGGGAATGACAGAATCCGATGAACATTGATAAACCCTTGACCAGATAGGGGTTTATCCGACAATCAACAAAGCTTGAATGTAGTCGCCAACAACCCATAATATATGTCTTAACAATGAGGCAAATGGTTTATAAGACTCGACATTTTTCACTCGACATTGGTTTACTCGACATTTGTTTACATGACAATATTTACATGACATTGTTTACTCGACATTGTTTACATGACATTATTTACATGACATTGTTTACTCGACATTGTTTACATGACATTTGTTCACATGACATTTATTTACTCGACATTTAATGATTGGTTTATGGTGAGTGATTTAAATAACGTGACGTATGTAATATGATAAAAGCATGGTGGATACGCCGATGGTACTTCCTATATATAAGTGCTTTTATTATCTTACATATCGTGGCGTTATCTAAATCATTTTAAACAAAATACAAGATATGACATTTTACACAGGACAAAACTTACTTTTTGTTATCTATTTAACCATATATTATTTCTTTTATATCATATTGATTTTTCATATGGTTTTTATAAGAGAAACTTTTTATGGTTCATGGCGACTTTTGTATTACTTTAAACTTTTCTTAAAATAATCAAAGCGATGAATCATCAATACAAAACCTATGTACTCGCCGGCATTTTTATGCTGACTTTATTTTCACATATGTTTCAGGTGCAAATGTTTGATGTCAAGCTAGCTACACTTAGGGCGGACTGGGCCTTAGTGACTATAAAATCAGAATAATAGCTTAACTATTGTTGTATTTCCGTTTTTATCCAAGACAATGTAAACAACATTAATTAACGAATCTCAACTTATGTGCCATGGTTATTGAAACAATAATTCTGTAACGACACTCCCCGACGTGTCCGCCACGGTTTGTTGTTTTACGTGGTCGGGGTGTGACAACAAGAGAGTGGCATTTCGCGAGAATGGTGGCAGGGCAGCAACTGCAAAGTAATCTGCCTCTGGCAGTCCCTTACGGACCGTAAGGGTAAAGCCTTGCAGTCCGTAAGGACCATAGGCGCCCACAGATTTGAATTGGTTACGGACCGTAACCATAAAGGCTTGCGGTCCGTAACCGCCTTACTGAAACCCATATTTTGATTACCTTACGGTCCGTAACCAATGATGGTTACAGTTCGTAAGGACCTTCCAGAACAGGAAATTTGGCACATTTACAACTTTGGTCCTCCGACTTTTTCTGATGCTCGTTCAGAGGTTATTAAAATAACATAATGATATTTTAGTCCCCCTCGGCTACACGTGGCAACCAAGAATTTTCGGGACACGTGTCGGGATCTTATTGGACAAAATTTTCGAGGTGTTACATAAGCCACCTTACCGATTCTTTCCAAAATCTTGAACGCCCAAGATAACGCGGATTGAGCTTGCCTCGTTTCCCAAAACAAACCACACCCTTCCAGGGCGAGACTTTCAATAGGACACGATCGCCCACGGTGAATGCTAAGGGTTTCCTACCTTGTCGGTGTAGCTTTTCCTGACGATCACGAGCTGCTACCATACGATTTCTGATTTGAACAATCTTCTCAGAAGTTTCAAGTACGAATTCTGGACCCGTGATTTGGCTGTCAGCCACCCCAGCCCAACAAAGAGGAGATCGGCATTTCTGTCCGTACAACGCTTCGAACGGAGCTGCCTGAATGCTAAAGTGGTAACTATTGTTGTAGGAAAACTCTACCAAAGGCAAATGTCTTTCCCACCCGTTACCAAAATCGATCACATATACTTGCAGCATGTATATGAGCGTCTAGATGGTCCGTTCACTTTGTCCATCCGTTTAAGGATGATAAGCTTTGATCATGTCTAGACGTGAGCCGAATGATTTGTGCATGGCGTACCACATATCAAATACAAAAAGCAGGTCACGATCGGAAATGATAGAAGTCGGCACCCATGCCTAGAAACTATTTCCCTCAAATAAATGTTGGCAAGTTTAGAAAACTTGTCGGTTTCCTTGATCGCAATGAAGTGTGCAGATTGGTTAAGCGGTCAACGATCACCCAGATGGTATCGTTTCCGTTTTGTGTTTTAGGCAAGCTGGTGACGAAATCCATGGAAATCTGTTACCATTTCCACATAGGCAATTCTTGTTACTGAAGCAACCTAAATGGTTTTTGGTAGTCTACCTTGACTTTTGCGTAAGTCTCATTTGCTCACTTAAGTCGCTATGTTAGCTTTCATTCCTGAGCAATAGTATAAGATTTTTAGATCCTAATACATCTTATCAGAACCCGGATGAATGGAGTACCGAAACTTGTGTGCTTCGTCCAAAACAAGCTTTTGCAGATTTTCATACAGTGGGATCCATATTCGCTCCATGAAATAGCGAATACCATCGGGTTTGATTACGAGTTGTTTCTCTATGCCCCGCATGGATTCAGCTTGAAGGTTCTCGCCCTTTAATGCTTCGGCTTGAGCAGAACGGATCTCGTACACCACGACGGGAAACATAGGCTATCACTTTCTTGCGTTACATCAGAACACAACCGAGACCTTGAATAGAAGCGTCACAGTACACCACGAAGTCATCCGTACCCTCGGGTAAAGACAATATCAGAGCACTGCAGATTTTTTGTTTCTAAAGCTGAAATGAATTCTCTTTGGTAGCTCCGCACGAGTAAGTAACACCTTCCTGAGTTAAAGCGGTAAGAGGTTGAGCGATTTTCAAAAATCCCTCAATGAATCTACCATAGTATCCTGTGAGGCCAAGAAATTGTTGCACCTCCATTGGAGTCTTAGGTGCCGCCCGATTCCTGATAGAATCGTTTTTGCTGGGTCAACATGTATCCCCGACTCGTTCACCAGGTGACCAAAGAAGTGTACTTCTCGAATCCAGAAGTCGCACTTAGAGAATTTTGTGTAGAGCTGTTCCTTTCTCCGGAGTCCCAAGATAAGACGCAAGTGTCTTTCATGCTCCTCTTTGCTCTTAGAGTAGATCAAGATGTCATCGCTAAACACAATGACAAAATCATCAAGATACGGTTTGCACACACGGTTCATAAGGTCCATGAAGACCGCTGGTGTGTTGGTTAGCCTAAATGGCATGACCATAAACTCGTAATAGCCGTATCGCGTTCCAAAGGCTGTCTTGGAATATCTCCCTCTCGGACTCTCCTCTAGTGATAGCCCGATCTTAAATCCAATTTTGCGTAGAAGCTTGACCCTTGCAACTGGTCAAACAGATCATCAATACGAGGAAGAGGACAACGATTCTTGACTGTCACCTTGTTGAGTTCACGATAGTCAATACACATGCGGACAGACCCGTCTTTCTTCTTTACAAATAGGACTGGGGCTCCCCTCGGTGAAGAACTAGGGCGGATAAAACCCCTATCCAACGGTTCTTGAAGCTGATTTGACAACTCTTGCAACTCTCTAGGTGCAAGACGATAAGGAGCACGAGCAATCGGAGCTGCTCCAGGAGTAAGTTTGACAAGGTGGAATGCATATGCGTTGATATTTTAAAAGTAATTCAACAACATGTAAACAAAAGGAAACAATCAGTCAGTGATTTTGCACTGGACAGAAAATCCGATCAGTTGGGATCATCAGATTCTGACAGATCAAGATCAACAGATGATGAAAGAAAACTGTATTATGCTATATATTCATCTGAAAAAGTACCCAAGAAAGTATGGTTACCAAAAAATCTCTAACTTCTTCATTACAGAATCAGCATGTGTAGCAGATTTGGTACTGCGATTCAGGAAGCTCCAAGCACATGACTGGGGATAGGAGCTTACTTAGCAACTATGTAGAAAAGCTAGGTAAATTTTAAATTTTGGTAATGGAGTCAAGGGTAGGATAAAAGGTTATGGAAGCATAACATGTGGTATAATAACAATTGAGAGAGTAGCACATGTAGAAGGTTTAAAATACAACCTTCTAAGTTGTGGTCAATTTTGTGATAAAGGTTTTAAAGTAACCTTTTTACCTGATGCTTGCCTATTAATGGGTCTTGAAGATGAAACAATTTATATTAAAGGAAAAAAGAATAAGAAAATCAAACTATTACTTTGATTTTAAAAATGAAGTTGAGGAACCTCAATTTTGTCTATTTTCTAAAGAAAATAAAGAAAATGGTTGGTTATGGCGTAAAAGGTTAGCCCATATAAATTTCAAAACTTTGAACAAATTAGCAAGCAAGTGTCTGGTAAAAGGATTACCCTTTATTGCCTCAAGAAAAGACAAACTCTGTGAAGCATGTGAGCTAGGAATGTCAAAGAGAGGCTCACATAAAAAGCTGTGGTAGAATCTTCAATCTGTGAAAATCTTGAACTGTTACATATGGACTTATGTGGACCAGTAAGCACTGAAAGTATTTCTGGAAAGAAATATATTTTGGTCATTGTAGATGACTACTCAAGGTACACATGGGTAGATTTTTTAAGACAAAAGAGTGAAACCACATATTTGATCATAAATTTTGTCAAGAAAATTGAAAATCTTTTAAAACTAACAGTAAGGAAGATCAGATATGACAATGGGACATAATTCAAAAATGCAAAACTTAGAAATTTCTTAACAGAAAAAGGGATATCTCATGATTTTTCTGCTCCCAGAATCCCTCAACAAAATGGGGTTGTTGAAAGAAGAAACATAACTTTAGTAGAAGCAACAAGAACAATGCTTGCATATGCCAAACTGTCAACTTATTTCTGGGCAGAAGCAGTGGCAAACGCATCTTTCACACAGAACAAAACTATCATTAACAAAAGACACCAGAAAACACCTTTTCACATCATAAACAAAAGAATACCAAGTGTCAAATTTTACATACTTTTGGATGCAGATGCTTCATCTTTAATGATTTGATAGTTTAAAAAAATTTGGCAGAAAAGCTGAAAAAAGAATTTTTCTTGGATACTCTTTCTCTTCAAAGACTTACAAAGTATTTGTTTTAAATAGCAAAACAATAAGAGAAAGTTTGTATGTCTCTTTTGATGACTCATCAGAAACAGAAATTTCTGATGACATCATAAGTTTCTCACAAAAACAAAATCCAGAAAGTAATCAACACCTGTTGTCAGAATTAATAAATGAACTGCTTGGGTAGACTCGGAAGGAAATTATGGAAATTTACCAGAAATGCAGCCAAACTCTAACCCTGCAGAAAATCTAGAGCCCATAGAAGAAGTACAAGATACGTCAAATCAGACAACAGATCCATCATCAGAAAATAAAGGGAAGCAAAGGTCTAAAAACTCAAGCTCAGAACAGATGATTAATCAGGAGGAAGCAGGAAATTCTTCACAAAATCCATCTTCTAATCCAACAAGTACTATTACCTGAAGCAGATGGATAAAGGGTCACTCAACAGAAAACATCATAGGGAACCTTCAAAAATGTGTTAAAACAAGATCAACAACTGTTCATGAATGTCTTCATGCAAGCTTCTTAAGCTTAACTGAACCAAGAACAACAAAAGAAGCACTCAAGGATCCAGACTGGGTTCAAGCTATGCAGGAAGACTAGATCAGTTCAAAAGAAGTCAAGTGTGGAACCTAGTACCTAGACTAAATGACAAATTTGTCATAGGGTCAAAATGGGTATTTAGAAATAAATCTGATGAACAAGGAATTGTCAAAAGAAACAGAGCAAGATTGGTAGTAAAAGGGTATAGTCAACAAGAAGGAATGACTATGAAGAAACTTTTGCTCCTGTGGCGAGACTGGAGGCAGTTACAATCTTTCTTGCCTGTGCAGCTTCAAAAGACTTCAAAGTTTATCAGATGGATGTCAAGTCTGCTTTTCTGAATGGTAAGATTGATCAAGAAGTATATGTGCAACAACCAGAAGGCTTTGTTGATTAGAAATTTTCCAAAACATGTTTATAAACTAAACAAACCCTTGTATGGTATGAAACTCTTTCAAACTTTTTGATCAAATCAGGTTTAACGAAAGGTTCTATACACACAACGCTGTTTCTTAAAACACACAAAGGGCACCCTCTGTTGGTACAAATATATGTTGATGACATAATATTTGGTTCAACCAACTTAAACCATTGTAAAAGTTTGAAAAACTAATGTGTCACACCCTCAATTTCCACTTGCGGAGTTTTACCGCGAGGCGTGTGAACAAACCAGAATCTGAAACACTAGTACGTCGAACGACTCTATATGATTTGATAATACGTTTTCCAAAAATCATTTGTTTAACCATTCATCGTAGATTTTATATTGTCTTAGTTAGTTACCAATGTTTAGCGGAAGCATTCGTTTTTATGGTTGAGCGGAAGCATAAAATAAGAAGAGAAACGGGCGCCAACACAAATGCCAAAACAAATGAAAAACCCAAAACTATGTTTGTGGATGAGACTCGATAAAAGATGTCTTGTTCAATGCATGTGAGTGCACCTAGTTCTCCTAGCATCCTGAGAAACATGTAAAGAAACAAGTGTCAACATTAAAGATGAGTGAGTTCACAGGTTTTCATAAATTCGTTTGTTCGGTTATGAGTTTGTTTCCCCCGTTATCCTAACCCGGGATAACGATTTAGTCCATTATTCCCAACCCGGAATAATACCGATAGTTCCATTATTCCTTAACCGGAATAATAATGATGTTGGTTCCATTATTCCAAACCCGGAATAATAAAGTTGTTGTTTCCTTTATCCCCAACCCGGGATAATATAGTTGATTCGTAATTAAGTTCAGTGTTAACATATATAGGTAGCTAGCCTAAAGTTATGTCACGTAAGAGTTCGCGATCGAAGCTGACTGTTGTGCCTCCGTGTTGCCAGGCCTATCACGACCATGGCGAAGTTAGGCCAAATTATTCACCCGTGACCATACCCGGTCGGCTAGCGCGACTAGCTCGTATGGGGCTTGTCGGGCCCAGTAGTACTACTTATAATTCCCCCGCTATTAAAACCCAATACTAACGATCCAAGAGATTGACGAGGACTTAAGTGATATAGCTGCTTAGTGACCATAACATTACATTAACATCAACTTAGTTACCGAATAGTTATGTGACGTTAACTTCGTATAACGTAAAGAGATTGAGTTTGAAGAGTGTATACATGTTTCTCCCCCTGTTGTTTAAAAACCGGATAAAGTTAGGGGCCGTGAACTCACCTTTAGTTTCTCGGTTAGTGTAACAAAGAAGTTGCAAGGGATGGGACCGCTAATTGCGTCCTAACAAACCAATTGATTTCAAGTCAGTGTGTGAACACACCAATACAAATTCTACACTTAATTTACGCACAAAGTGATACACACAAACAACATACCTAACACTCAAACATGCATGCAAGCATCCTCATGTGATCATAGTAATCAAAACAATTTATCATGAACATAATCCAATCCATGCAACACTTTGGTGCACACAATCACAAGTTATCAAATTTCAGCTTAATACTCATAATTCAGCTGTTTTCTAGGATTTTTATAAAATAGTTCCAACGTTCCAAAAATTCCAATTATTTTACAGCAGGTGACATTTATACTGTAGAAGTTTATATAAATTTTCCAAGTCCTAAATCTTTACCAATTAACCATAAATATTAATATACTAGGCTGCAGTCAAATTCGTCGCTTTCTAACTGCAGTCCACGGAAGAATTTATTTAAAAATCACTGATCGTCCAATTAACAAAATTCCAGTTGGAGTTGCCCGGAAATTTCCATACCTAGTTGCTGTACAAATTTCATGATTCGACTCCCTACTGATTATGAAATCCAACTCGATAAACAACTAACAAAATTTCAGGATTTTCACAGTTTTAGTTACTGAACTTATTTGGCCGCTTAAAAATATCAAACGACTTCAGAAAAATATGAATCCCATGCCATTAGATTCTTTATTCAAATCTCTATGTTCTAGACATCAGAAAATCCGTTTTTCGACAACTAATGACCGAGTTACAGCCAGTTGAAGTCGGCTGTAACTATCACTCAGCAACCTGTTTCAGCATATTGTTACCATAAATTCGCATAAACCGTCCATATAATTAACCTAGGCGATCAAGAACCGGTTTCCTAGTCATAGATCAATACCAATATCACATCCATGCAAACCCTAATCCATACCTCTAGTTTTTATAAACAAAACATACTAGCAAACTTATAAGTTCCGAAAACAATCATACATGTAAACAATGATCAATCAGCCGATTAACAACATAATCATTACATTCAAACACATATAATCTGAATATAATCTTGTAACAAAAGATAAGCCCTAACCTTTAATGACTAGGTAAATAAGCCGGGACTTGGACAAGAATGGATTCGGCTGTTCAAGCAAGATCACGACCGAATGAGATGAACAACCTGATGTCGCGACCGAGAGATGATGATGGAGTTGTAACAAGCTGCTTACGGTCGAGGGACTGAAAGGAAGAAGCTGCTCGCGATCAAAGGGACAAGAGTAAGGCTGCCGACGGCTGTTTTGCTATTAGGGTTTTGTGTTTTGTGAAGGATGCATGCATGGTTAGTATATATAGGCGCAAAGAGATGAGGGAATGGGTTGCGGTTTGGGTTTGATCTCGCAATGGGTTTGCGGTTTGGGCTTGTTCTCGGCCGAGAGTGGTTTGGGTTGGTTCGGTTTGGGTTGCACGCGGCCGAATAGTTTGAGTTCAAAGTTTAAAACTTGGTTAACTCCTAGAGTCACAAGGAATCGAGGTTGGTTTGTGTCGCGGTTCGGTTTGGTTCGTCTACATATTTACTATAAATATTTTATAACCAAAACAATCACATAATCGCACATTACGTATTCACTAACTCGTACACGTTTAATACGTAGCATACAATTTATTCGACAAGTATTGCGTTTAAGTTATCCGAAAAACCGGGATGTCACATTATCCCTATGTTGAAAGAATTTTCGTCCCGAAAATTGAGTAAACGCGGTTTAGAATGTAGCGTACATGTTTAGAGTGCCACGCATAAAGAGTTAGTTCGTTTATGATGGTACGCGAAGTTACAAGAAGTTCCCAAGTGCCATGCACAAAGATTCCCAAGTGCCATGCACAAGGACTTAGTTAACAATGGTACGCGAAAGTATGAGAAATTTCCAGGTTGTCACATCATCCCCATGTTGAAAGAATTTTCGTCCCGAAAATTTAGTTGTTGGCATCGTTAGTTTGCTGCCCAATTGCGAAGAGGTGTGGGTATTTGCTTTTCATTTGGTCCTCTCTTTCCCACGTGAACTCCGGTCCACGCTTAGAGTCCCAACGAACCTTAACGATCGGAATCTTGCTGTGCCTTCGAGTCTTGATCTCACGATCCATGATCTCGATAGGCTGTTCCACAAAGTGTAGTTGTTCATCCACTTGGATCTCATCCAATGGAATGACTAGAGTTTCATCTGATAGACACTTCTTCAGATTTGACACGTGAAAAACGTTGTGAACTCCACTGAGTTCGGCAGGAAGGTCTAATTGATAAGCTACGGGTCCGATACGTTTCAAGATTACAAACGGGCCTACGTACCGTGGGTTTAGTTTGCCCCGTTTTCCAAAGCGGATTACACCCTTCCAGGGTGACACCTTTAGTAGGACGCGGTCGCCTACTTGAAATTCGAGCGGTTTGCGTTGTTGATCAGCGTAGCTTTTCTGTCGATCCCGTGCCGCTGCCATGCGGTTTCTGATATGTACAATCTTTTCAGTAGCCTCAAGTATTAACTCAGGGCCTGTGAGTTGACTGTCACCGACTTCTGCCCAACAGACCGGTGATCTACATTTACGACCGTATAATGCCTCAAACGGTGCTGCCGAAATACTCGTATGATAACTGTTGTTATATGAGAATTCCACTAAAGGCAGGTGAATTTCCCAACTATTTCCGAAGTCTACTACGCATTCCCTAAGCATGTCTTCCAAGGTCTGTATGGTCCTTTCGCTTTGACCATCAGTTTGAGGGTGATAGGCTGTGCTCATATCTAAGCGTGTTCCCAACGCTTTCTGGAGTGACCGCCAGAAGTTGGACGTGAAGCGAGCATCTCTGTCTGAGATGATGGATGTTGGCACTCCGTGCCGAGAAACTACTTCCTTAATGTAGATGCGAGTCAACTTCTCCATCTTATCTGTTTCTTTAATAGCTAGGAAGTGTGCGGACTTAGTTAAACGATCCACAATCACCCAGATGGTATCGCAACCACCCAAAGTTCGCGGGAGTTTAGTGATGAAATCCATTGAGATCTGATCCCATTTCCACACTGGGATCTCAGGTTGTTGGAGTAGCCCCGATGGCTTTTGATACTCTACCTTGACTTTTGCACAAGTCAAACATTTACTCACGTAGGTGGCTATATCGGCTTTTATGTTGGGCCACCAATACGCAGCTTTAAGGTCTTGATACATCTTATCTGAACCCGGATGGACAGAGTATCGGGATTTGTGAGCTTCATCCATGACTAGCTCTCTGAGGTTTCCGTAGAGAGGTACCCATATGCGATTCATGAAATACCGGGCTCCATTGGGTTTTACTTCCCAATCGCGTTCCATTTTTCCCACCGATTCGGCCTTGATGTTTTCCTCCTTAACTGCTTCTAACTGGGCGTCGCGTATTTGTTCGGGTAGCCCCGAATGAATAGTGAGTTGTAATGCTCGTACACGGCAAGGTTTCAAGTGTTCCTTCCTACTGAGGGCATCAGCTACAACGTTAGCTTTACCCGGGTGATACCGAATGGCACACTCATAATCGTTCAAGAGTTCGACCCAGCGACGCTGTCGCATGTTCAACTCCTTCTGATCAAAGATGTGTTGGAGGCTCTTGTGGTCTGTAAAGATTGTGCACTTCGTTCCATAGAGGTAGTGTCTCCAAATCTTAAGTGCAAACACTACTGCTCCCAATTCCAGGTCATGCGTCGTGTAGTTTTTCTCGTGAACCTTCAGCTGTCGCGACGCATACGCGATGACCTTATCGCGTTGCATGAGTACGCATCCCAACCCCTGAATGGAAGCATCACAATATATTACAAAGTCATCTGTCCCTTCCTGCAAGGACAGAATGGGTGCACTGCAAAGTTTCTGTTTCAGCAATTGAAATGCTGCTTCTTGCTTGTCACCCTAAGCATACTTGATGCCTTTCTGGGTGAGGGTAGTAAGCGGTTGTGCGATCTTTGAAAATCCCTCGATGAAGCGTCTGTAGTAACCAGCCAAACCCAAAAATTGGCGGATCTCCGTCGGTGTCCTGGGTGCTTCCCAGTTTTTGATAGCTTCTATCTTGGCAGGGTCTACGTGGATACCCTTTTCATTTACGATATGCCCAAGAAACTGAACTTCCCGAATCCAGAAATCACACTTTGAAAGCTTGGCATATAGCTTCTCCTATTGAAGTAATCCTAACAGTAATCGTAGATGTTCAGCATGTTCTTCTTCACTTTTGGAATAGATGAGTATGTCATCGATGAACACAATGACAAACTTGTCGAGGTATGGTTTACACACACGGTTCATGAGGTCCATGAACACCGCAGGTGCGTTGGTGAGACCGAAGGGCATGACCAAGAACTCATAATGGCCATACCTAGTACGAAATGCCGTCTTGGCGATATCTTCCTCCCTGACGCGTAGCTGGTGGTAACCGGACCGGAGGTCAATCTTGGAGTAGTAGCTTGACCCTTGAAGTTGGTCGAAAAGATCGTCGATGCGAGGTAACGGGTATCGGTTCTTGACAGTAACCTTGTTGATTTCCCTGTAGTCGATGCACATGCGGAAGGTCCCGTCCTTCTTCTTGACAAAAAGGACTGGAGCTCCCATGGCGAAGCGCTTGGTCGGATAAATCCCATTTCTAACAGCTCCTGAAGTTGGGTAGACAGCTCCTGCAGCTCGGCTGGAGCTAGGCGGTATGGAGCCTTGGCGATAGGAGTTGCATGGTTCGCCAATTCGATTTCAAACTCCAATTGTCGATGGGGTGGAAGACCAGGTAATTCCTCTGGGAATACATCGGAAAAATCACGGACGACCGGGATGTCTTCTATACGTTTCTCGTCCTTAGGCTGTTCAGTAACCAGTGCGAGTAAAGCGAAGGAGTTCTTTCTCCGAAGATACTTTTGCGCTTGCATGTAAGAGATGATGTTTGTGACGGCGCTTGCCTTCTCGCCTTGTACCGTCAAGATTTCGTCGTTAGAGAGCGGAATACAGATAGATTTTTCGAAGCAGAGGACTTCAGCCCGGACGTCGGATAGCCAGTCCATTCCGACTACCACGTCAAAACTACCCAGGGTAGTTGTCATCAGATCAATGGTAAAAGTGTGACCCGCGAGTTTGAGTTGACAGCCGGATACTATATGGGTCACGTCTACAGATTTACCATCGGCTAATTCTATGATATAAGGGGTCTCTAAGGGTTTAGGCGTGAGATTTAGGTTCTTCCTAAAAGACTCAGATATAAAGCTCCTATCCACACCCGTATCAAAAAGCACAGTAGCAAAATGTTCATTAAGGGGAAACTTACCGGTGACCACGTTCGAGTCGTTTCTGGCCTCTCCGCGGCCCAATGTAAATGCACGACCTTTGGCACCTCCTGTGCCACCGTTTCCATTGTTGTTGTTGTGGTTATTGTGGTTGTGGTTGTTCCCACCATTGTTGTTGGTGTTACGCAGCTGTGGGCAGTCTCTTTTGAAGTGGGCAGTGCTACCACACTGATAGCATCCCCGGTTAACACCCTGTTGTGGGCCTTGGGGTTGATTTTGGTTCTGTCTGGACATGATTTCCCCACGACAATCCTTTGCCGCATGTCCCATCTTGCCACATCGTTGGCAGCGATTTCCGGCACAAGGGCCGTTATGATGAAGATTACAGCGGTTGCACTGCGGCTTTCGACCTGCATAGCCGTTTGCGTTCTAGTTGTTGTTGTTGTTGTTGTTGTTGGCGGGCTGATTTTGGTGACCCCGGTGGCTGTTGTAATGATTGATCCGTTTCTGGTTCCCTTGTTGCGGCTGGGATGACGAAGACTGTCGAGCAGACGAGTCTTCAAACTTTCTTTTGTTATCAGGGGCAGCTTCAGTTGTACCCCGTGCTGGCAACTTCTTTTGTTCCATCGCCTTATCGGTGAGTTTGTGCGCCAATCGGATTGCTTGATGTTCAGTTACAGGGTTACTAGCCATTACCATACCCTGAATCTCCGGGACCAGACCCCCAAGATAGAACTCGAGTCTTTTCTCCACAGTGTTGGCCAGATCGGGACATAGAAATACCAAGTCATAATGTTTTGCTGTGTATACCTCTATTTCAGATCCCACCATCTTGTGGTTCCATAAGGTTTGCTCCAACTGTTGCACTCTGTCTCGCGGACAGTACTCTTCTTTGATTAGGGCCTTAAACTCGGCCCAGGCCATAGCATTTGCAGCAATAAGTCCACGCGTTTGGACCTGTGCATTCCACCAAGTTAGTGCCCTGTCTTCCAGTGTTGAGGCTGCGTACTTGACCTTGTTGGCCTCTAGACAGTTGCACATTTCAAATACTGATTCAGATTTTTCGATCCAGCGGACCAGTCCAATGGGTCCTTCTGCCCCGAGTATTTGCTTGGTTTCGCGTCGAGGAACATCTTGTAGGGTTAAAACCCCTCCTGCTGACAGAGAACAGGTAGTCAGCGAGGAATTCTACTAGCCCAACTATTAGATTTTCACACGAAAATTTAATAATGGTTACCTGCCGGTTGGTTCTGAACACCCGCTAAAGCTGCGTTCACGTGCTCTTGAATCATGGCAGCTAGTTCTTCGGGCGTCAAGTTAAGGTTTCCACGTCGTCTAGTTGCCATTTAGATCTTCGAAACACAACACAAACACACCCCGATAAGTCTATATATCTAATATAGTTATCCTACTTCGTACTTTAATAATTATCAAGTTATGTCAACTCAATATATTAAATAGTCACAAGAAATACTTGATTAAATGAAATTTCAACGTCTTACAAAGTGCCAACCAAACATATGAATTCACTATAAAGTCTCAAGTTTAAACACAAGTGGGAAAATAAATAGACTGGAGGAAAGTAAATAAAATAAGCGAGACGTGTCAGTCGTCTACGTCTCCATCCCCCAAATCACTGTCGTTGCCGTCATCCTGCGCGGCATTTCCAGCTTCTACAGCTGGGTCCTCCTCTGGGTCCTCTTCTGGATCCTCTTCTGGATCCTCCTCTAGGTCCTCCTCTGGATCCTCTTCTGGATCCTCTTCAGGGTCCTCCTCTGGATCCTCTTCCGGATCCTCCTCTACCAACACTGGAGGGGCCGGTGCTGGTGCAGGTGCTTGATTTTGCTGTAGCTCCTGAATGTTCCAACTATTTTCCAGGACTCTGTCCTCGAGCCAGTCGGCTCTTATCTGCTCGGCACGCAGATCTCTGGCTAAGGTGTTACGAGCTATCTTACTCGTATGTTGCTCTTCCTCGAGCGAGTCGGTTTTACCTGTCAGTTGTCGGATCATCCATCCTTGTGCTAGGATGGTTTCCTGCATTCTTTCTAACTGTTCTTGTTGTCTCTGTATCATGATTCTAAGTAGGTCATTTCCTACTTCTACAGAGTTAACCGGTTCAACCGGCACAGCGATGGTTGGGCGTGATGACGACTCCTCCCCCAGAGCGAGCCTTTTCCTCGCAGTTGAGCGTGTTTCCACGCCATAAGATGGTAAGGGTTCCACCATAGGTGCCTTTCCTGGCGCTCTTGGTGGCGTAAGTTTGTCGGATGATGATGACGATGATGATGATGACATTGCCTGTTAGGTCGCGTAGTTAGTTACGAGTTGTTTTCATTTCTTATTATGAAGTCATAATCTACATAACACAGTTGTGGTACATTGCATAACAAGATATAACAGTTCGGTGCCAGACTACGTCTAGTGTCGTGTATTCAGCTATAGTTTAGGTCTACTTCTAATGCAAACCTGGTTCTCTATAGCTAGTGGCTCTGATACCAATCTGTCACACCCTCAATTTCCACTTGCGGAGTTTTACCGCGAGTCGTGTGAACAAACCAGAATCTGAAACACTAGTACGTCGAACGACTCTATATGATTTGATAATACGTTTTCCAAAAATCATTTGTTTAACCATTCATCGTAGATTTTATATTGTCTTAGTTAGTTACCAATGTTTAGCGGAAGCATTCGTTTTTATGGTTGAGCGGAAGCATAAAATAAGTAGAGAAACGGGCGCCAACCCAAACGCCAAAACAAATGAAAAACCCAAAACTATGTTTGTGGATGAGACTCGATAAAAGATTCTTGTTCAATGCATGTGAGTGCACCTAGAGCTCCTAGCGTCCTGAGAAACATGTAAAGAAACAAGTGTCAACATTAAAGATGAGTGAGTTCACAGGTTTTCATAAATTCGTTTGTTCGGTTATGAGTTTGTTTCCCCCGTTATCCCTAACCCGGGATAACGATTTAGTCCATTATTCCCAACCCGGAATAATACCGATAGTTCCATTATTCCTTAACCGGAATAATAATGATGTTGGTTCCATTATTCCAAACCCGGAATAATAAAGTTGTTGTTTCCTTTATCCCCAACCCGGGATAATATAGTTGATTCGTAATTAAGTTCAATGTTAACATATATAGGTAGCTAGCCTAAAGTTATGTCACGAAAGAGTTCGCGATCGAAGCTGACTGTTGTGCCTCTGTGTTGCCAGGCCTATCACTGACCATGGCGAAGTTAGGCCAAATTATTCACCCGTTGACCATACCCGGTCGGCTAGCGCGACTAGCTCGGATGGGGCTTGTCGGGCCCAGTAGTACTACTTATAATTCCCCCGCTATTAAAACCCAATACTAACGATCCGAGAGATTGACGAGGAATTAAGTGATATAGCTGCTTAGTGACCATAACATTACATTAACATCAACTTAGTTACCGAATAGTTATGTGACGTTAACTTCGTATAACGTAAAGAGATTGAGTTTGAAGAGTGTATACATGTTTCTCCCCCTGTTGTTTAAAAACCGGATAAAGTTAGGGGCCGTGAACTCACCTTTAGTTGCTCGGTTAGTGTAGCAAAGAAGTTGTAAGGGATGGGACCGCTAATTGCGTCCTAACAAACCAATTGATTTCAAGTCAGTGTGTGAACACACCAATACAAATTCTACACTTAATTTACGCACAAAGTGATACACACAAACAACATACCTAACACTCAAACATGCATGCAAGCATCCTCATGTGATCATAGTAATCAAAACAATTTATCATGAACATAATCCAATCCATGCAACACTTTGGTGCACACAATCACAAGTTATCAAATTTCAGTTTAATACTCATAATTCAGCTGTTTTCTAGGATTTTTATAAAATAGTTCCAACATTCCAAAAATTCCAATTATTTTACAGCAGGTGACATTTATACTGTAGAAGTTTATATAAATTTTCCAAGTCCTAAATCTTTACCAATTAACCATAAATATTAATATACTAGGCTGCAGTCAGATTCATCGCTTTCTGAGTGCAGTCCACGGAAGAATTTATTTAAAAATCACTGATCGTCCAATTAACAAAATTCCAGTTGGAGTTGCCCGGAAATTTCCATACCTAGTTTCTGTACAAATTTCATGATTCGACTCCCTATTGATTATGAAATCCAACTCGATAAACAACTAACAAAATTTCAGGATTTTCACAGCTTTAGTTACTGAACTTATTTGGCCGCTTAAAAATATCAAACGACTTCAGAAAAATATGAATTCAGCGCCATTAGATTCGTTATTCAAATCTCTACGTTCTAGACATCAGAAAATCCGTTTTTCGACAACTAATGACCGAGTTACAGCCAGTTGAAGTCGGCTGTAACTATCACTCAGCAACCTGTTTCAGCATATTGTTACCATAAATTCGCATAAACCGTCCATATAATTAACCTAGGCGATCAAGAACCGGTTTCCTAGTCATAGATCAATACCAATATCACATCCATGCAAACCCTAATCCATACCTCTAGTTTTTATAAACAAAACATACTAGCAAACTTATAAGTTCCGAAAACAATCATACATGTAAACAATGATCAATCAGCCGATTAACAACATAATCATTACATTCAAACACATATAATCCGAATATAATCTTGCAACAAAAGATAAGCCCTAACCTTTAATAACTAGGTAAATAAGCCGGGACTTGGACAAGAATGGATTCGGCTGTTCAAGCAAGATCACGACCGAATGAGATGAACAACCTGCTGTCGCGACCGAGAGATGATGATGGAGTTGTAACAAGCTGCTTACGGTCGAGGGACTGAAAGGAAGAAGCTGCTCGCGATCAAAGGGACAAGAGTAAGGCTGCCGACGGCTGTTTTGCTTTTAGGGTTTTGTGTTTTGTGAAGGATGCATGCATGGTTAGTATATATAGGCGCAAAGAGATGAGGGAATGGGTTGCGGTTTGGGTTTGATCTCGCAATGGGTTTGCGGTTTGGGCTTGTTCTCGGCCGAGAGTGGTTTGGGTTGGTTCGGTTTGGGTTGCGGTTCGGTTTGGTTCGTCTACATATTTACTATAAATATTTTATAACCAAAACAATCACATAATCGCACATTACGTATTCACTAACTCGTACACGTTTAATACGTAGCATACAATTTATTCGACAAGTATTGCGTTTAAGTTATCCGAAAAAACCGGTATGTCACATAATGACAAGCAATTT
Organism: Scalesia atractyloides; assembly: GCA_947069175.1. Classification (NCBI taxonomy): domain Eukaryota; kingdom Viridiplantae; phylum Streptophyta; class Magnoliopsida; order Asterales; family Asteraceae; genus Scalesia; species Scalesia atractyloides. Next base: position 50,141,925 of record CAMTDV010000025.1, read on the forward strand.
TGAGATGAGTATGATGGGAGAACTAAGTTTCTTTCTAGGTCTCCAGGTAAAATAAGAATCTGATGGAATATTTTTGAATCAATCAAAATATTTCAAATCTATTTTGAAAATGTTCATTAGAAAAATGTTCATCATCAAAAACTCCAATGGCCACAGGAAATAAGTTAGATTCTGATCCTGATGGTGTAAATGTAGATCTGAAAACCTATAGAGGGATGATAGGATCACTCTTATATCTAACTGCCAGCAGACCTGACATAATGTTCTCAACATGCTTTCTGGCAAGATACCAGTGTAATCCCAAAGAATCCCACTTAAAAGTAGTAAAAATGATTTTTAAGTATCTAAAAGGCACATTTGACTATGGGTTGTGGTACCCTAAAATGTAACACCCCAAATCGCGTAAAGCAACACACGGCGGAAACACTTGGGGAGTCACGTTACAAATTGTCTCAACACATGGTATTTAAAGTTTTGTTTTATTGAATTAATGAATTCCATTGTCTTGGAATATCGGAAATGAAATACAATTAAATTGTCTTTCAAATTTTAAAGTAGCTAGGGCCCGAGTCCATCCTATATGTAGCATTCAGCGACAATCATCATGTAAATAAACCTGAAACATATGTGAAAATAGGTACGTTAGCATAAAAATGCATGTGAGTAACATAGGTTTTGTTATTCAGATTCATGGCTTAGGATTTTTAAGAAGAGAACACATATTTTCGAAAATAGCCATGAATCCTCACAAAAAGTTTAGTATTTAAAATACTTTGTCTTTTTGATAAAAAAGAGTTTGTAGTATATACGAGATAAACTTTGGTTTTGAAATAACAATATAGATAGTATATCAAACTATATACCTTAGTTTTGAAAATAGTTGAATTACTAGTATATTAACATATACCTTTGAAAAGCTAGATTTGGTAGCATATAAAATGTACTTTGGTTTGAGAACAAGTGAATCGGTAGTATATCAAAATATACTTTGGGTAGACAATAAGAGTATGATAGTATATCAAAATATACTTTTGTTTAAGAACAAGAGATTCGGTAGTATATCAAACTATACTTTGGTAAATAATATCACATTGATAGCATATCAAACTATGCTTTGGAAGTATATCGAAATATACTTAATTGTGATTTGGTAGTATATCAAAATATACTTTGGTTTAGGGAAATCAATAAAGATAAATTTTATGGCTTAATTAGAAAACCTTTGTAAAACATACATTGTGGTCGTTTGGTAATACATTTAAACCTGAGTATATGAAACTATACTTTGGTGACTATAGATTTACCACGAAGGCAAAATCTATTTAGTTTAAACTTGGTTTCTGACATTCCATACAACAGGAATGGGGTGTCAAATCCTATAGCACTATATCGTACTACCAATCGGCTTGATCATTGTTAATGAATGTATAAAAGAAATACGCACCAACACTAGTCTCACAAACTTTGAAAATCATTGTTTTAGCCATAGGTAATGGTTTCAAATCGTTAATGGGTATAGTACTATGTATACGAAATCACATAGCTTTGAAAACGTGAAAATAGAGAATAGGCACATATGAATCACCCCAAAAAATTTAGAAAACATAAAAGAGGGGACTATGTACTCACCTGGGGTTGCAAGAATAACCTTGAATAAAAGACCAAACAAGCTCAAAAGTCCGAGAAATCAAACGTGTCCTAGAATCGGATAACTATGTAAATATCGGGACTTAAATCGGCGGATCAGATAGAATGAAGTCTTGTAAACCAAATGAGTGCTGGAACTTATATGAAATGGTTTAGAAAAGTTAACATTCTGATTTGAAATCAATCCTAAGTGCTTTTGACCCGTTATGACTTGTTAAGGTAGTTTAAGCCACTTTAACGTGTCATTTACGTAAATATGCGTTCGGATGGTTAGATATGTCCTATGATAAGTCTTTAATGTTTAAACATGTTTGAAAATATTATTAGATCAGATTATATGTCAAAACTTAGGTTGCATATGCTTAATATTGATTTATGTGCAAAAAGGGTGGTTTTGGTCAATATTAAAGGATATAACAATGACTTATCAAAATATTTAACCAAACGGCGTGACCATATGGTATAACCTCAGAGGGTTATTCCCTATACAACTACGGTCACAAATATGTGTTTGGTCGGATCCTAAGATCGACCAAACGGGTCGGGTTTGAAAGTCAAAGCGGTGGTCAATACCGCTCGACTTACGAACCTAAAGAAGCACTAAACTAAAAGTGACGAGTTAAACATGTCAATACATGTTTAACTAAGTTAGAAAACTGATTTGATATCAAAACAAGGTGTTTTGATACCTAAAAATGTTTGCATTGTAAAATGCACATAATGCGCACTTTTGACCGAAACTTTGACTTGTCACCTTGACTAGTAACGTGGTAAATCAGTAGGTATGATCGCTAAGGATCATAACCATCATGATTACGATCACGTTGCAAAGTTCAATTGAACTTTGCTTTGCCAATTAATGGTTAAAGCCGAAAGTCAAACAATGTTTGACTTTTAGCTTGAAATAGCTAAAAGCAATAAAAAAGACTAATGATGAGATCTTACTTGTGTTTAGGAACACCCAAGATCTTAGAGAACTCAGTAGGAGGCCTCCAATAGGATGGAAGCAAGCTCCAAGAGTAAGGGAGGAAGAAGAATGGAATGAGCAAAGAGAAATGGTGAAGATCAAGCCTATTTATACTAATCTTGGAGCTCCCAAATTATGCCAAGTGTTGATCCAGGTGTTAAGGCATGGATTAGTGTCCCTCCAGGTGTCTAATGCAGGTTAAAGGTGGCATAGATCGCGACTTGGTGACCAAGGAAGTTAACAAGAAGCTGCCAGCTTGAATTTAGGAAGCTTCTGAGCTGGGGACCACTTACGGACCATATGGGGTTAGGCCTTACGGTCCGTAAGGCCCTTGCAGGGGCAGAAGTTTCAAAATTGGCAGAAAAGTCCCCTGAACTTGTTTTCGTCGTGTTTTGGCACTTTTAACTCCCGTTAAACCCATTTTTAAGCTCCATAAGGATGAATAAACATAGAGAACAGGAAATGTGTCAAAAAATGTCCCGGTTTTCGGTTCGTTCGGTCGTACGGTTGCGATTTTCGGTTAATTACGACGAAAATCATAACGAACGCGTAAATGACCGTAAACGCGTAACGAATGATATTTTTGCATTAAAATCATTAAAATACTAGATTTTAATGATTAAAATTTTTTTGGATGTGCGTAAATGTTCCGGATTAGGAAATACGGTAACGGCATAGTTTCGCAGAATTTGCAAAATAGCCCCTAAAGTTGAATAAGCATGTTTTTGCCATACCAAACCCTTCAAAACTTATTTCTAAGTTATGTAAAGGGTATTTAGGGTATGCTTAGCTTATGTCATTGTTCTGAAGTGTATGTCGCGTTAAACTGATTACGTTTGCGTAACAGTTTGCGATATCACTTCCAGAAGCGATTCGAAAGATCGAAATTGTACAAGGACTGAATTGTGTGAATGTCACATGTAATTATACAATTCTCAGGAATGAAACACAAGATCTCATGAGATTCAAAATTGTTCGGTATTGTATGATGGTTGAAAAGGCACAGATGTTACATAAAAGGAAAATTTAAACCTAACTGCATATTCAGATGCAGACCATGCAGGTTGTAAACTGGACAGAAAGAGCACATCTGGTGCATGTCAGATGCTAGGAGAAAAGCTAGTATGTTGGGCGAGCAAGTAACAAAACTATGTTTCCACCTCCACAGCTGAAGCAAAATATGTAGTAGCTGTAAGTTGCTGTTCACAAGTTCTTTGGATGAAAACACAACTCAAAGATTATGGAGTAAATCTGACAAAAATACCCATTCTTTGTGATTCAAAGAGTGCAATAGCTAAAACTTCAAATCCTGTTCAACACTCAAGGACAAAGCATATTGATGTCAGGTATCATTTCATAAAAAAATCATGTGGAAAAAGGAAACATAGAAATGTATTTTGTTCCAACGGAAATCCAATTTGTTGATATTTTTACAAAACCACTAGATGAGAAAAGACATAACTACCTGATTAGTAAATTAGGAATGATAAATAAGAGATACGAAGAAACAAGTCTGTCCACATAATCTTCTGATGAGGGAGTCTCATCAGAAATCTGATGAAAAGAGAACTTTATGTTGAATAAATAAAAAATTTGGTGGAAAAATATCAGAATTCTGTCAAGACAACTAGAACTTTAGTAGACCCATCAGAAATCTGATCAGTTCATCAGATAGATAAACATTTAAAAAAATTTAATAAAAACTTTTTCACAGAAGAGGTGTCACCATCACATACTCTCTTTGTACCATGCATTCATCCATATCTTGTACAATTTTTTTTTATTATCCCTTATTTTTCTTTTTCCATCATTTGTATTAATATATGTCTCCACTCTCGAGTTTTTCAAGTACATAAGAGTAGAATACGTCATTAGGATAAATAACTAAGTTTTTCTTTTTTACTTTAACCTCCATCACAGCACGTTCAATGCTTACTCACCATGGTAAAAAGAAAGGGAGGCAACACCTGTCCATGATCAGAAAATGGGAAGACCTGGGTGCCGTCTATCTTAAATGAGGAGGGAGAATATGGCAATTTTTAGTTCTAAAAATCCTGACACGATATCCCGAAGTAGAGTAGAAGAAGATCTTCACCGGTGGGTACAATTAAGGCATATGCTCATTGTCTTTAAATAAACACGCACTTGCCTATTCATTTTCACCTAAAATCTTTTTAAACCAATCTTCTTTTTCTGCACTTCCAAAAACCCTAACCCTCATCTTCAAATTAAAAATCACCATGGAAAGGATTAATGAAGAAAAATTCCCATTGCCTTACTTCCAAAGGTACAATGCAAGGCTAAGGATGGATGTAACTGGTCCAAGATACATTGGCTACTCCACAATCTTAGACATGCTGATGAACAGTCCAATAGCCTTTGCCCTCACCATGCACGTACATGTGCACCTGGACATTCTCCAGGAGTTTTGGCAAACTGCACATCTTATCATAGACGGTGGTAGAATAAGCACCATTGTAGGATGGGTGATGGGTGACAAGATCATCTCTTTAAATGAAGATACTATCAGAGAAGCTCTCCACCTCGAAGACAACTATCCTCCAACCACCTTCACCATGAGTGACAGAGAGGCCACATTGGCAATAATGGGCTACGATCCTCAAGGAAGAGTTCCTATCTACAAAAGCGGGTTCATTGAACCATGGCAATTCCTGATAACTCAGTTTGCCTTCTGCTTCACGAGGAAAGCTTCCAGTTGGTATAAGATCACTCATAGGATTATGGAACCCATCCATGCCTTGGTGAACCACCTGCCCTACAACTATTCCTTTTATCTGATGAAGGACTTTAAGGCAAATCTCTTGGGGGCTCGTCCTTTCCTCATTTACCCAAGGTTTTTGATGAAAGCGATAACTTCTCAACTGGACTTTGGAGGAGTACCTGCATCATATCCTAGAGCTCGGATCGTTCCTCAGGAAGATCAACACATCTATGCCCTTATACCAACAGAAGAAAACACAGGGTTTGAGACACCTTTCTGGCAAATGGTAGGCATCATGTATGGGGATGAAGACTTCCTTTAGCTTCTTTTTGTAACTATATATGTTATCATGTACATAGTTATATATATAAATATATATGTTTCTTCTTCTGTTTTTCCTTTTGAGGAAAATAGTTGTAGAGTGGGAATTTCTGATAAGATCATAGTCCCAGGGGGAATTTATGATAAGATCACAGTTCCAGGGGGAATTTCTGATAAGATCATAGTTCCAGGGGTATTTGATAAGATCATAGTTCCAGGGGTATTTCTGATAAGATCATAGTTCCAGGGGGAATTTCTGATAAGATCATAGTTCCAGGGGTATTTCTGATAAGATCATAGTTCTAGGGGGAATATCTAATGAGTTAATAGTTCAAAAAGGAGTTTCTGATGAACTCGAGAAATAGTTGAATAAACATTGAAAATTTTTCAAAGGACAATAGACGAAAACGTATTTTTCTCAAATGCAACATCTTTTTATTGTTCTCATAAAATCAACATTTTCAAATACAAATCTGATGGAATCTTTTCAAAGGACAATAGGAGACGAAAACAGGTTAAAAAAGAAACATCTTTTTCTTTCTCAACGTTCTCCTAAAATCACTTTCTGATGAACGTCCAACATATTCTGATGAACAAAATGAAAACTACTTTCATCAGAAAATCTGATAAAAACACCAAAAAACTCCAATTTTCACCCCAACATCAACTGAGGACACTCGAAATCAATGTAAGTAACTCAGAAGATTGGAGTCAATTTAGAATATCAACTCATAAATCTATAAGCCACATAGATTATTGACTCATCAAAAGATCTGTTAGCCGATGGATTCAACAGAAAATCTGCAAATAATCTGTTGACTATCTAAAAGTCAACAGAAACAACGACTAAAAAAGTCAACAGATTTTGTCTCGGAGATTTTGGGTTACAGAAAAAGGGGGAAGAAAAAGTCAAGAAGGAATATTTGGAAAGAGAAAGATAAAGAGTGGACCAGTCTTGAAAAAGTGGATCCACTTGTGTAAAGATTGGCGGTTGGAAAGGACCAATAGATGAGGAGTTTTTCTTAAATATATTTTCTAAAAAGTTATCTATAAAAAGGTTTGAAACGGTTTAAACAATAAAACCGTCATTAATGGACATAAACACTTATCCAACGGTTAATCATCAATCATCCATAATCACAAATACATGGAATGTGGGACATCTAGACAGTATATATATAAACCAACCTAACACACAACCTCTCATCATCTCTTCCAAAAGATTCAAACGTTCAAATTACAAACCCTAAAATCACAGTTTTTTTTTTCTGAAACCCAAAACCTCAACCTCAAGCATCATGCCTCATCTGGCTCAATGAATCTCAACATCTCAACAGTGGAACATGATGTTCCCCTTGTCAAGAGAACAAAGTGGCTTGACACGAAGAAGAAAAACAACCAGGTTCTCAACACTAATCATGAACAACATGATGAAAAGGTCAGAATCCTGGTAGAATTTCTGATGAACTGCCCCGTAAGATATGCCTTAATGGGAGGTTACAAAGTTCCTCAATACTTACTGCAGCAAACGGTTCTTATAGCAGAAAAATCAGGCGAAGAAATTACTGCACACGTATGGGGAAACATCAGGATTACCGTGAATCAAGAGAACATAAGAAGATGGTTGGAGCTACCTGAAAAAGAAGAATATCACATCCCACCGGTTAAAGAAGAATTGTTGGCAGTATTCAGAAGTTTTGGATACAAAACAACAGTGACTTTGATTGGTCAATTTAAAAGAAAAGATCTGCCCGGCTTATGGCAAGTATTCATGGAAATGATCAACAGTTGTCTAACAGGGAAGATAGGAGGTACTGATCAAATAAACATTTCAACATTGAATATCATGTATGGGCTAATGATGGGTGAAGATGCCGATTATGCAAAAGAAATCTTTTCTTTATTGAAAAACAGCATGTTCACTCATAAAGGAAGAACAACCACACATCTTCCTCATGCAAGATTCTGGTCAATAATCATAACAAAAGTGTTTGCAGAGAGAAACATGGAAATTCCTGCTCGTGACAAAATATGGAAACAGTTGTGATGACTCAGTGGACTGCTGCAGTAAGTGCTTGGGCTCATTCGAGTGATCTTCCTCCTCTGCCTCTCAGCATGTTGAAAGTAATCCCTGCAGACTCACCATTTATCAGAAAGCATGAAGAACTGGTCAAACAAACAGGACCTGATGACTGTGGTTCAAGGATGGTGTCCACTTCAGCTGTTGGTAATGAAGATATTGTTGAGGGATTTGGAACAAATGAAGGATCTGATGAAATCTTATCCACCAAAGATGAGACTTCTGGCCCCAATTCAGACTCAGTACAAGCAGAAAAAGATCAACCACAAGATATCTTCGAAACAGGTGCACATTTTGAATCAAACCCTGATCTTAACTTTACAATGCCCACTTCTGATGAAACCTCATCAGAATCTGTTGAGGGCAATTTTGAAATAAAAACAAGGGTATCTAATGTTGAAGCCCAGATGGGTAATGCACTAAGTGTTAATACCGAATCTGATGAAGAGGAAGTTAAAACTGCAACAAGTGGAGATCAACCACTTGATCAGAGACAAATTTTGGATACTTTGTGTTATCCAAGAACTCAAGGAGAACATTCCGTAAGGATTGTTCAAGGATTCGAGGAAATCCAGGAGATGCCTGTGGAGCATGATTCTAGTAGGAGAACTTTGGATTGGTCTTTTGATCAAAACATAGGGATCCTAAAACAACAAGAAAAGTGTTTTTCTGCTGTGTGTTAGCAAGAACATCTGTTGTTTCAAATGACCCAATTTCAACAAAACTTGAATCAACACTAAAGAATGTGATGGAAAATCTAGCGAATCATGAGAAAAAGTCTCCACTTGAATACAAACTAGATCTTCTGTTGAATGAATTGAAGCAACAGAATCTGACATTAGAAAAATCTGTCAGAATCTGTTCAAACCATCAGAAAAAATCAGAAGCAAACTCAGCCAAACTGGATGAGTTATAAAAACTCCTAGTAGTTCCTCAAGATGTAAAGGAGCTCTCCTATGAATTCAAGAAATTGGCAGAAGAGTTCAAGGCTATGGGATGCGTGGAAAGAAATTGTGAAGACAAGGGAAAGTGATGGATCAAGCAATGCAGCACAAAATTTGTCAACCGTTGCAGAAAACTTTATAAAAATGGAGGAAAGGTTTAAGGAAGTAGAGAAGAACAACAATCTGATGGTACACTTGCTAAAAGAACATATACAGAGCTGGAACAGAAGTAAAACAGAAATACAGGAACAAATGGTAAATATCAAAGAAGAAAGTGCTTCAAATACAAAGCTAACTAAAGATGTAAAAGATCTGTTAAAGAGACTTTGTGTTAACATTGCTAAAGCAACAAGTGGCAGTTTGCCAGAACTGCTAAAACTGATTTCAGATGGAAGAGAAACCCCTGATACAATCCTGAAGGATGCACCCAAACAAGCTGCAACTGCATCAATAAAACCCCTATTCAGGAAACCAACTCTTATACCTATCAGACCAAAAGAATCAACAGACCATTCACAAATGATAATGGCTCCTCCTCCTCCTCCTCATCCTCCCTTTACAAAAAGAGAGACAACCCTAATCCTACACCCTTCAACACAAATCCAATCTAAACCTACTCAATCAGCACCTACTCAACCACCACTACATCAATACCAAACAGAACAAAGTCCTCCACCATAATCACAACTACGATTGAGAACAAGAGCCAAACACAGAACTCAGTCATCATCCAAAGACAAGAGGAAAGGAAAAGCAGATGCTGAACCTACTCTTTTAAGTCAAACCGAGTTCAGTAAATAATGCATAATAGGAGAAAAGAGGAAATGGGAGGAAAGTGGCATACCTCTTCAAAGAAGCCAGTTGAAATCCCAACAGAAGATCCAAACACAACTCGGCTTCTGCAGGAAGTTGATGATCATGAAGTAGTCTTCCCAGAGGTTACTTTAAAAGGATAGTACAGAAAAGATGATGAACCTCTTCCTAGCAACCTGGATCCAATCACCAAAAATGTATACACAGTAAGAAGCACCAGGCAAGAAAAATGCCTTTGGGAGAAATACAAGAATCCCATCAAAAGTGTATACATCACAGATAACTTAGTCAAGACTCCTGAAAGGGGAATGGCACCAAAACAAGTATCACATCAGAAGGGAAAATGGTGAAGAAGAAAAGGTCCTTAACAATCAAATAATGGAATATCTTCATCCCTTGAATATAGTAAAACAGAGAAGAATGTATGCATTGGAAACATCAAGGAAAAGAGAGAACAAAAGAGCACTAAACAACTTCTCAGAACGTTGAATGGAGATGACAATCAAAGTATGCCACACTAATTTTGACTTATACCTTCGCTACAAACACTTAGTCAACATCCAACCTCTGATCACTGCACCAAACACTAAAATCCCTGAAGAAATAAAGGATGCCAGAATAGGTAACAGTGTTGAAACCCCCAAGCTTGCAATAATCTATAAAGATGAAAAAGGGAGAAAAATGTTTAGAGTCAACAAAATATGTAAGTTCTCAAGTAGAACTTTGACATACATCAAGGAGATCATGAGGAAGAAGCAGGAACAAAACAAGGATAAGAAGAAAGAGTACTTGGTGAAATAGATTGAAGGTATCATTGATGACTGGATTGAAGATAGAGAATATGTGAAAGCCATGTATGAAGAATGTAGGCAACCAATTCCTCACAAGTGGAAGCTCAGCATGAACGATGTTTACTATTGAGCTGACTAAAACAATGGTTGTTATGTTTATGTTTGACCATTTTCTTTGGTTTGTTTGGTTAATGACATTTCAAGTGGTTGATTTTGTTTGCATTTGAATTTCTGATTGGATGTTGAAATTCTTGTTCAAGTTGTATGATCTTCATTTTCCTTACAATACTTAGGGGGAAATTGTTAGAAAACTTTATTTACAAATGTAAAGTATTGAAGAAAAATTAAGGAAAGAATCTGATCAATCTGACGATGAAGAAGTCAAAGGATCAACCCAGCAAGAGATATTTGATCATGGCCATAAAAAGAAGAATCTGAATCAGATCTAACGAGAATATCTTTGTCTAAGTGTTCGAAGAATGGATCAGAAAACACCTGATCGAATCTGATAAGGCTTCATCAGATTCTGAGCAGAAGTCATCAGATTTCTGATGACTTATCATAAGTGTCCACTCTCTAGAAGATAAGGAAAAACGGTTGCAAGACATTTATGACACAACAGTAAAAAGACCTTCTAAGATAAACACTTGCATGAATAAACAATTGTTTATTCATGCCAATTGATCTCTATAAATAGGGATCATCAATACCAAAGAAAATGGAGCCAAGCATTGCAATTATCACATCTTTCACACTCCATTGCCCTTCACTCCCACAGAATTCTTAAGCATTGTTTTGTAATAGCTAATAAATTTACAATCATCTTTTGTAATCTCTCAAAAGTGATATAAACTTGACAATTCTGTATCTCTGTTTCTTACAAGTTGATTTCTAATTCCGCACATTATTTTTGTATAAAATTGAAATCAGCTTTGCCATTTTTAGTCAAAGCATTGTTTATCTGGGATCAACAACCACCGACGGAATTTTACCGCGAGGCGTATAACATACCAGGATCTAGCCACTAATCATGTCGAACTAAAAGTAATTAATATAAAACACTAACATCAAGTCCAACACGAATAATGTGTTTCAAAATAAACGATTCAAACCAAGTATAAGTTCAGCGGAAGCAAATCTAAAATCTCAAACGATTGTAATCAAAATCTTTTAAAACGTAAAGTATTAGTGTTTGCAAAGTAACGCACCCCATGACACTTCAACTCCTTAGACTGCAAGTCCACATGCATGATGTATCTAACGACCTGCAAGCATGCAGAAATAAGTGTATCAGTGATAAAGGTGGCGAGTTCACAGTTTTGTTTAACCTAAAACAGGCTGGTGTTTATGTAACACCCCGACCGCGTAAAAACAACAAACCATGGCGGAAACGTCGGGGAGTCACGTTACAAATTGTTACACAACCATGGTATTTGAAGTTTCGTTTTATTTGAAAGTTAACATTGTTACATTGTCTTTTGGAATTAAAAACAAACTAAACAAACAAGTTATTGTCTTGCTTATTTTAAGGCACTAAAGTCCACGTCCTTTCCTATGTGAACATGCTCAAAGCATCAAGTATTGTTCCCTGAAACATATGTGAAAATGAGTCAGCAAAAAAATGCCGGCAAGTACATAGGTTTTGTGAATATGTCAAATTCATGGCCTCGTATATGTATTGCAATACTTCGTCAGACTACTCGAGTCGTTGAATGAAAACTTGTATCAAATGTGTTTGATATTGCAATATAGTTAACCAGCCATAACAAGTTGGTTAAAATTTGTGAAAAATCTTATAACCTTGAATCTTGACTAAAATGTTTCTTTTGTAAAACTAAGTAATAAATTGATTTAAAAGAAAATTTCGTATGGTTTATATCTTTAAGTGAAAATCGTTTCGTGACATTGTTCAAAATGAAACATTGTCCAAACGATTCAGATAAGGCCACAGTATGTAATATGATAAAAACACTTATATATAGGAAGTACCAGCGGCGTATCCACCATGCTTTTATTACATTACACACGTCATGTTATCTAAATCACCCACCATAAACCAATCATCCAATCGTCTTTGTTATAACCAATCGTCCAAATCGTCCTTGTTATAAACCAAATCGTCTTTGTTATAAACCGACCGTCATTGTCATAATCAATTGCATTGTCATAAACCATTCGTCATTGTCATAAATAAATCGTCCTTGTTTTAATTGTGAAAACTTTTGGTTATTTCATGGATACATTCAAACCTTTTTTGACTCGTCTATACCACCAATGGGTATCTTTAAATTGCAATAACAAACCTCCAAAGGGTTTGTTAAAGTAAACAGTTTCGGTCGTTCCCCAAACTTCCCCACAAACACCGGGAATCTTGGTAACGGGATTGTCAGTCCTATGGTACCATAACTTATTACTGGTCGGCTTGGCTAAAGCTAATGAGTATTATTCTTGTCCTCAATACAACGCACCAACAAGTTCATTCATATTATTGAAATCCTCTCGTTTATATAAACCATAGCATTTGTTTGGAAAAACTTAAATAGATACTTTAGCACATATGAATCACCCCAAAATATTTGAAAACGTAAAGAGGGGAAATATGTACTCACCTTTGATTGCAAAAGTGCCCGGTTTCAAAGATCGACAAAGCTCAAGAGTCTGAGAAATCAAACGTGTCCTAGTATCGAATAACTATGTAAATATCGAGACTTTAATCGGAAGATCGGATAGAATGAGATCTTATAAACCAAATGAGTGATGGAAATCATACGATATTGTTTAACAATGTCAACATTCTGATTTGAAACATTTCCTAATGCTTTTGACCCATAATGGCTCGTTAAGGTAGTTTACGCTACTTTAACGACTCATTAGCGTTAACGCATGATCTGATAGTTAGATATGTGTTATGATAAGTCCTATATGCCAAAACATGTTTGATCATGTTGTAACATCAGTTTATATGCCAAATCATTAGTTACATATGCTTAAAATTGATTTATGCGCAAAATGGACATTTTAGCATTTATAAAGGCATACTAAGTGACAAAGCATAACAGTAACCAAACGACGTTACCATAAGGTATAACCTCAGAGGGTTATTCCCTATACAACTATGGTCACAAATATGTGTTTGGTCGGATCCTAAGATCGACCAAACGAATCGGATTAGAAAGTCAAAGAGGTGGTCAAGACCACTCGACTTACGACCCTAACTAAGTACTAAAATAAAGTGACGAGTTAGACATGTTTTGTCATGTCTAACTAAGTTATAAAAGATATTTTGATATCAAAACAAAGTGTTTTGATACCCGAAAATAGTTATGTCGTATAATTATTGACTGAAACTTTGACTCGTCACTTCGACTAGTAAACGTGGTAATCAGTAGGCATGATCGCTAAGGATCATAACCATCATTATTACGATCACGTTGCAAAGTTCAATTGAACTTTGACTTTGACCAAAATGGTCAGAACCGAAAGTCAAACAAAAAGTTAACTGTTTGACTTTTAGCTCATAACAAGCTAAAATAATAAACAAGATTAAGGAATGAGCACTTACTTGAAGAGCTTAAGAAAGCTCAGTATGAGGCCTCCACAAGTGGTAGCACTCCAATCAGAGTAGATGAGAGAAAGAAATGAATTGAGCAATTTGAAATGGCCATGAAATGACCTATTTATAGTGATCAAGAGGCCACCAAATTATAACAAGTGTGTAATGAGGTGTTAGGGTAATGCTTGGTGTCCTTCGAGGTGTCCAAAGCAGGTTAAAGGTGGCAAAAATCACGAGATTAGTGTTTAAGATAGTGAACAAGAGCAAGACAGCAAAGCTGCTGTGCTGGGTACACATGCGGACCGTATGGGGTTCTGGATGCGGTCCGCATGGCCCTCAGCTGGCAGCAAGGTTCACAAATTGGCAGAACAGGCCCCTACACTCGTTTCATCGCGTTTTGGCACTTCTAACACCCGTTAACCACATTTTTAATCTCTATAAGGACGTTAAAGCATAGGGAACTTGAAATAAGTCCAAAAATGTCCTGGGTTTCGGTTCGTTTGGTCATACGGTTGCGGTTTCAGTTAACTTACGACGAAAATCGTAACGATCGCGCAAATGACCGTAAATGCGCAACAAATGATATTTTTGCATTCCAATCACTAAAATACAAGATTTTAATGATTAAAAAAATTTTGGATGTGCGTACATGTCTCAGATTAAGAAATATGCGTAATGGCTTAGTTTCACAGAATTTGCAAAATAGCCCCTGAAGTTGCATAAGCATGTTTTTGCCACACCGAACCCTTCAAAACTTATTTCTAAGTGATGTAAAGGTTATTTAAGGTATGTTAAGCTTGTCTTATCGTTCCAGAGTATTTGCCACGTTAAACTGATTACGTTTATGTAACAGTTTGCGATTTCACTTCTAGAAGTCCTTCGAGAGTTTGTTATTGTGCAATAATCAAATATGTGCAATTGTTATGATAAAAATACAAATCTTGGAAATTAAACACAAATTATCATTGATCGATAAATTGTTTGGATATTCTTACATGATCGAATCACCACAAATGTCGCAGTCTCCCCAACTTTAAGAAATTTCGTCCCAAAATTTAATTCGAGGAAACTTATGGAAATAGATGTGGGTATTTTGCTTTCATTTGATCCTCTTGTTCCCAAGTAAATTCTGGGCTGTGTTTGGATTCCCATTGAACTTTGACTATCGGTATTCGTCTTCGTTTAAGTTTCAGACTTCACGGTCCAAAATCTCCACGGGTTTCTCGACAAAGTGCATTGTGTTATCAACGTGAATTTCGTCGAGAGGGACGTGAAGATTTGCGTCGGCTAAACACTTCTTTAGATTGGACACGTGGAATGTTGGGTGAATGTTCCCAAGTTTAGGAGGTAGCTCAAGTCAGTAGGCCACCTTTCCGATTCTTTCAACGTCTTGAATGGTCCAATGTATCGTGGTGCAAGTTTTCCTTTCTTTCCAAATCTGACCACTCCTTTCCAAGGGGATACCTTGAGTAGGACGTGATCACCAACTTGGAATTCCAAGGGCTTGCGTTGCTTGTTCGCAGAACTCTTTTGATGGCTTCTAGCTGTCAGAAGGTTATCGCGTATTTTCTTGACTTTGTCTATTGTCTCATGAATAAGTTCAGGTCCAGTAAACTGAGACTCCCCAACTTCATTCCAACAGACATGTGAACGACATTTTCGACTGTATAACGCTTTGAAAGGCGCCATGTTGATGCTGGCGTGATAACTGTTGTTGTAAGAGAATTCGATCAACGATAGATGCGAATCCCAACTTCCATCAAAGTCGATCACACACACTCTAAGCATATCCTCCAATGTTTGAATTGTTCTTTCGGTTTGTCCATCCATTTGAGGATGATAACCAGTGCTCAAATTGAGTTTGGTTC
Organism: Scalesia atractyloides; assembly: GCA_947069175.1. Lineage (NCBI taxonomy): Eukaryota > Viridiplantae > Streptophyta > Magnoliopsida > Asterales > Asteraceae > Scalesia > Scalesia atractyloides. The sequence continues at coordinate 50,157,631 of CAMTDV010000025.1, forward strand.
CCATAGCAGATTGCATGGTTTTCCAAAAGTGAGATGAGAACCGAGCATCTCTGTCAGATATGATGTCCAAAGGAACACCATGACGAGATACAATCTCATCGACATAGATCTTGGTGAGTTTGTCAGCAGAGTAATCCTCATGAATTTCCAAAAAGTGTGATGACTTTGTTAGACGATCAATGATCACCCAAATAGCATCATGACCTCTAGATGTGCGCGGTAGTTTAGTAATGAGATCCATCGCAATGTTCTCCCATTTCCATACCGGTATTTCTGGTTGTTCAAGCAAACAAGATGGGCGTTGATTTTCAGCCTTAACTTTAAGACAAGTTAGGCATTTCGATACATACAAGGCTATATCCTTTTTCATACCCGGCCACCAATACTGGGTACGGAGATCCTTGTACATTTTGTCTGCCCCAGGATGGATTGAATAACGAGACTTATGAGCTTCGTCCATCAAAAAGGTGCGGATATTGTCTTGACTTGGAATCCAGAAACGATTCAAATAATAGAGTAACCTATTGTCTTTCGTCTCGAGTTGAAGCTCAAGTTGATGTGGTAATTCACTACCCATCATGCCTTATGTAGCACAAGTACTCTAAGCTTGAAGGATTCGTGTTTGGATATCATATTGAATTCAAACACAATGAAGTTTGACACGTTCCTTGAAACTAAGCGCATCAGCCACAACATTCGCCTTATCAGGAATTTAGCGAATTTCGCAGTCGTAATCGTTCAAAAGTTCGACCCCGCGTCGTTGCCTCATGTTTAGCTCTTTTTGATTGAATATATGTTGGAGACTTTTGTGGTCAGTGAAAACCACACACTTCGTACCATAATGATAGTGCTTCCAAATCTTGAGTGCGAAAACAACCGCACCTAACTCAAGATCATGAGTGGTGTAGTTCTTTTCGTGGACCTTCAATTGTCTTGACGCATAGGCTATGACTTTGTCTCGTTGCATGAGAACACAACCAAGGCCTAGATTCGATGCATCACAATAGACAACAAAGTCATCGTTGCCATTGGGTAAAGATAGAATAGGAGCATTGCATAGCTTTTGTTTCAGTGTTTGGAAAACTTCCTGTTGTTCGGGTCCCCACTTAAAAGACTGATTCTTTTGAGTCAAAGCAGTGAGGGAACCGCTAATTTTTAGAAGTTCGCGATGAAGCGACGGTAATAACCAACAAGACCGTGAAATGAGCGAACTTCTGTGTGAGTAGTGGGTGTGTTCCAATCTTTAATCGCAGCGATTTTGGAAGGATCCACATGTATACCTTGCTCGTTGACTATGTGTCCCAAAAATTGAACTTCTTTTTTGGGTAAAGGGTTACCCCGGTGATTCTATATATTAACAACCAATAAAAGCAAGTAGTGAGGAAGATCGCCCACTAGTTCAAACATGAGACACACCCCATGAATGTAAGCCAAAACAAATAAACAAAAAAAAATAATCTCGAAATCAAAGTAACACAGTAGACTAAAATCTAGAAAAAAACAACTAAAACCCTACTCAGCCTCCATCATCGGATAAGTAGTTGCCATTGATCTCCCATTCACCTAGTAGCCTCCTAACATTTGCACAGTTTTAGAACTTAACCCCCATCAGCTTGTACCGAACCGTCTTCAAAATTATCTCACAAATGGTATCTGGCGGCCTAGACTGATTCTTGAACAATCTCTCATTTTGTTCTTGCCATATTATGTATGCTGCAGAGGCCACAAACACTCAACTAATATAATGCGCTACTTTTTTCGATCGGGCACGAGCCAGAAGCCAGGCCATAATGTCACTCCACTTGGAAACAACCGTAGACATGCCCACCTTATCTCTAGTCTTGTTCCAAACCTGCTCAGAAAATTTACATTCAAAGAAAAGATGGTCATGAGAGTCAACATTCTCATAGCACATCAAACAACACATCATGTTCATATTTTTCCTTCTCGAGATGTCCCACTATAGAATTTTATCCTGGGTTAACAATTTTCGTCGAATAATCAACCACATAAAGAATGCATGCCTAGGGATGCATTGAGTAAACCAAACTACTTTAACCCAATCCACTTCCGGCTCCCTAATACGAATCGAATTCCATACATTAGAAGAAGAGAAATCGAGTAGGACATCCCCATCCTTCCAGCAAATCTGATCCGCCTTATTTGTGTTCAAGTAAAACTGATCCAATTGAATCAAAACTGGAAATAAATCCCTCCAAGCCGCGGGCCAAGCCCAAGAACCTTGATAATGGATATCCGCAACCGCAGCATGCAGCCTAATCCCGCATTTGAAATGATCCTAGGGGATAAAATATTTGATAACGGACCCAGATGACTCTAGTTATCATACCAAGCTGACGTGTTAGTTCCATCACCCAATTTAGACCACACGTGATCCCTGAGACTAGCCCGCATCTGAAGAAGCTTCCTCCAACTCCAGCTATAATTCGTACCCTCCTTACATACCCAGAAACTACGGTCTTTCAACCTGTACGAGTAAACCCAGCTAACCCACAAGGACTCCCTTTTATTAAGAATACTCCAAGTATGTGTCGCCATAAGCACTTTATTCGAGTCACCAAGACGCTGAATACCCAGGCCCCCCTCATACTTTGGGACATAAATCGAATTCCATGAGACTTTATTCCCTTTATGAAAAGTACCATCCTGCGCCCAAAGGAAATTCCGCATTTTAGCTTCAAGATCCTTTATAATTTGAGCTGGCAAGATAAAAACAGAGGAGCAATAAGCATGCATAGCTGAAAGCACCGAGTTGATGAGCTGCAACCTCCCTGCAAAGGATAAGAATCTATTTCTCCAATTTAGAATACGATGCTCCATCTTTTCCACTAACACACTACAATCTTTAAAAAGAAGCTGAGAAGATATTAACAGAACACCCAAATATTTGACCGGCAACAAGCCCTCCTCAAACGGCATAATATCTAGAATCACATTTTTAACATGGGAGGGAACGTTACAGAAGAAACCAGTACTCTTCTGGATACTAGGGACCAATCCAGACATGTCCATGAATCTGGCTAGCGACGGCATGATACACCGAGCAGAGGAAACATCATCACGGCCAAACAAAAATAAGTCGTCTGCAAAACAAAGATTAATAATATGTTGTTTTTCACATCTATTGTGAAATCTAAATGAGGTATCAAGACGAGCATCCCGCTGCAAAATACATGTCAAGATCTCCATGACAAGAGTAAATAAGTACGGGGATAGCAGATCTCCTTGCCTTAAACCACAGCTACCCTTGAAATACCCATGCACATTCCCATTCACACTAATAGAGGATGACGTAGTCGTCACACAAGTCATAATCCAATCCACCATTCTAATATTGAATCTGAAGCCTATAAGAACATCTTTTAAAAAATTTCAATCAACAATACCATAAGCTTTTTGGATATCCACTTTGAAAGCACAACGTGGAGGGCCATAATTTCTGTGATACTTATGCATCAGCTCTTGAGTAACCAAGATATTATCTAATATTTTCCTACCCGGGACAAAAGCCGGCTGGTTAATACTGACAATCTGATTAAGCACCCCCTTCATGCGGTCCACCAGAATCTTACTAATACATTTATAAATTACATTACAACACGCAATAGGACGGTAGTCCGTAACCAGCGAAGGAGTCGTCTTCTTCGGCACAAGCACTATCAGAGTATTATTAATTTCCCGAAGGAGTTTACCAGTCCTGAAGAAATCCATAATGGCATTCGACACCTCATGACCAATGATATGCCACACACTCTTAAAGAAAGCAGCTAAACACCCATAAGGGCCTGGCGCTTTAATCGTTTCCAATAGAGAACATGGCAGCTTTCACCTCATCAGCAGTAACTTGACGATCCATATGAACAGCATCATCTAAATTCAACTTATTCATGAATAAGTCGGCTGGGGGCCTAGAGTGACCGTGACCTTAACAACCAAGAAAGTGCTCATAGTATTTCACAAGGACATCCTGGACGTTATCTCTCTCAAAGAAAACACCATTCGAATCCTTTATGATATCAATCCTGCTCGAGTGATTCCTTTTTTTTCATAGTAGCGTGAAAAAATTTCGTGTTAGCATCACCAACTCTCAACCAGTTTACTTTAGATTTTGTAGCAGGTATCGTTCCTCATCTAAGCATGCTTCCTGAAACTCCTTATTGAGTTTAACTTCATGCGCTCGGAGATCCATGTTCCACGGATCTCTATCAATATCAAGTTGAGTAACATCCAGTTTACCTCTAAGGTCCTCAACTTTCTTGTGCAAATTACCTTGCTGAGTTAGGAGAGTCCGAAGAGGTCTCTTTAAAAGACGCAGTTTCTTAACAACGCAAAATTGAGGAACACCGGCAATGTTAGTATCCCAAATGTTCTTAACAATATCATTGAAATCCGGTTTGTGAACCAAGAAATTAGCAAACTTGAATGGTTTAGGTTTCAGCTTACCAGGAGAAGGGATTTTTAACAAGCAAGGGCAATGATCTGAAATTCTGTACGGACGAAAGACGGCGAACGAGTTAGGGAATTCAGCTATGAATGGGGTGTTACCCATAACATGATCGATCTTCTTGAGCAACCCAACACCCTTTTTAGGTTTTTGATTCCATGTAAAATGGAAGCCCGAGCTATTAATATCAATCACTCCAACTCATTAACACATTCTTGAAACTCCCTCATACCAGCTGAAGCCTAGGAAACTCCCATCGACTTATCCTCCAGTTTGAGAGCTGAGTTGAAATCACCCATAATAACCCATGGTTTATCACCCACAAACATTTTATGCCTAGCTAATTGCTGCCATAACTCCCGTCTAGTAACATAATAGTTGGCCGCATAAACAACCAAGCAAAACAAAATCCTCTTATCAAGTTTAAAATTCAGCTGAATATGCGTAACCTGATCCGTTTGGGCAAGAACCATAACATCAAAATCCACAAAAGGTTCCACTCGATAATAATCCTCGTACCTTTATCACAGCTACTACTATTAGAAGTCTAATCCCAACCCCAAAACAACGGTTCTACACACTTTCTCACGGTTACCAATATCCACATGGGATTCTAAAATCGCACAGAAAGACAAATCATCGCTCTTAACAACTTGACGAACCTCTTTTTGTTTTAGAGGCCGGTTCAACCCTCTAATATTCCATGTTGCGAGACTAACCATTAGACACTACCGGTAGAGGAGTGCTTGCCCCTTTTTGTGTTCAGGATTACGAGAACGCTCCATAAGAAATTCATCCACTTCATTATACACTTGAACCACCTCCCCATCCTCTGAGTCATCCAGGCTGTCACTCACACCCTTGCTACTTTGGCCTCTATCCACCTCAACCTCATTTAACGCCTCAAAAGGATTTCATGAGACAATGTTTTCCATCGACGGCTTAGTGGCCAGCTCATCCTTCCTTTTAACAGTAATCGGGTGATACCTCAAACTTTGGTTTAGACTTATTCATCTGGATCCCTCCTTTCCTGGCCACTTTCTTGCTAGGAACATTGGTAAACCTTTCCTCATCTATTCTAGGTTCCAACTTGCCTTTCCTATTTCCTTGATTCATTGGAATCCTAGGTTGATTCTGGTTAGCAATAATAGCTGGTTTCCTCGGCTTCTTGGGACATGAATGCTTAGAATGACCAAACACGCAACAGTCAGAGCATCTGAGCGGATTCCATTCATACTCCACATACATAGTCTCTTTAATAAAACCCTCCCCATCAACCTCCGGTATTGCCATCGTCAACTCCTCTTTCAATTCCTTGTCCGCTGATATTTCCATCAAAGCTCTAGCATAACTAATACACCCCCAAGTATCCATACACATCGAGCTAGTGTAGGAGTCCAAGAGCTTGGGAACTACAATAGCTGTAGCAATCATACTAAGGCCATCCTCCGTGTACGCAGCGATTGGAACTTGATGAATTTTCACCCATACTTGAACTTTGGTTACCTCCTATTTTTCCAACTTTGTTGTCGGCAACCATTCATAGAGGAAAAGAGGTTGTGATGGTATAATCCATGGAGCCTCCTTTAGAAAATCCAACATACCTTTTTTTATCCGCAAACTTAAAGAAGAAGAAACCATTCGCATTCATCATTGACTTTTGCAATCCAAACTTCTTCCAGTTATTGCGCACAAAATACTCCACAACCGGGAAAGCAATTCGATCACCTAAGAAATACCCATACAACGTGTTAGCAAGCTTGTCTTGAACCACTCGAACTGACTCCTTAGGGAGCACAAGATCACAGTCCGCATGTTTTTCAGCACTAACAAGTAAACGGAAATTAACTTTTCTATTCTTTTGATTCATGAGAGAGGCTGCATAGGAAATCAGCTTGGATAAGTTATCAACCTTATTCTGCATTTGTTCCATATTAATCCCCCCTCCTGAATCTGATCAGACTTACGACAAACATCAATTACTGGTTCAGTAATCTTAAAGAGTTCATCGATCACATTAATCTTCCTAGGATCAGATTTTGAACCTTGGACATCACCCCTTCGTGGGACAAAGGTGTTGCCATCAATATCCACTATTCGATTAGCAATCCCCTGGAAAGAAAGAGGAGGCAATCCTTGATCATGTGCACGTTACCAGTAGGATTTAAACGTTCATTCTGCTTAGTTTCTTCAACCCTCTCCATTACACAAGAAATTAAACAACCATGCACACGAACCACAAACGAAACCCAAGAGACACCACAATCCCGAAAAACACAAGAAACCCTAATCTAGCATAAACCCTAACCCATGAATCTAGCAAAATTATATAGAGGAATAAGTAAATCAAGGTTTCTGCCCAACCAGAAGGACCGATAGACTCACAACTCTATACAATCTGATAAAAACAATGGATTCAGACGACGAATGACAAAACTGAGAAACCCTACAATCCAACACACTATAGCCGCTAATAGAGTTCGTACAGGATAACTGGAAAATCAACTACCCTATAACAGATCTACTCCACAGCCTAGCATGAAGAATTCGAAGTATCCATGAAAGAAATCTGAAAATCGCCAGCTAGAGAGAGAGAATTAGGGTTTAATGTTGTGATTTATTCCAAAAATTGAACTTCTTTTAGCCAAAATACGCACTTGGTAAATTTGGCATAAAGTTGTTCCTTCTTTAGTAGTTCCATTGTCGGCTCGAGACTTAGAATAGATCAAAATGTCGTCGAGGAATACAATGATGAAATTGTCTAAATAAGGTTTACAAACCCGATTCATCAAGTCCATGAATACGACAAGTGGAATTGTCAAGCCGAATGGCATGAGAGTGAACTCGTAGTGGCTGTATCTTGTGAGGAAAGCAGTCTTTGGAATATCTTCCTCAAGTACACGAAGCTGATGATACCCAGAATATAAATCGATCTTTGAAAAACATGTAGCACCTTGTAGTTGATCAAAAAGGTCATCAATAATGATCCTTGATCGTGAGTTTGTTGAGCTCACGATAATCGATGCATATTCAAAAGGATCCATCCTTCTTTTTCACAAATAGGACAGGAGCGTCCCAAGGAGAATAGCTCGAACGGATAAATCCTTTGTCTAATAACTCTTGTAATTGCTTCGATAACTCTTGCATCTCAGACGATGTAAGACGGTAAGGAGATTTAGCAATTGGGTTGGCACCAGGTACAAGATCAATGCGGAACTCAACTTGTCGTATAGAAGGTAAACCAGGTAATTCTTCAGGAAACACCTCAGGATAATCTCGGACAATGGGAATGTCCTGAACAGTTTTGCTCTTGCCTTTTTCTCTACAATTTGTGCCAAGAAGGTAACGTAATTCTTTCGTAAGTATCTTTGAGCTTGAGTACATGTCATGAGTTTAATATTACTAGTGGGTTTCTCTCCGCGAACTTCTAATACTTCACCAGAGGAAAGAGGTATTCAAACTATCTTGTTATAACAAATAACTTTGGCATGATGCTTGGTTAACCAATCCATCCAATAACGATATCGAAACTCCCAAGTTGCATTGGAGTGAGGTCAATAGGATAAAGATGGTTGTTGAGGTTTAACTGACAATTTCGAATAACATGGTCGAGCACAAGAGGTTCACCACTAGCGACTTCTACTGTCAAGGGCTTTCCTAGTCTAGTTCTAGCTGTTGAAAGCAAAGGTTCGAAGCCTAGCGATACAAAGCTTTTATCAGCACCTGAATAAAAAAGAACTAAAGCAGAACAATTGTTAACAAAGAACATACCATTTACGACTTCGTTATCAGCACGGGCTTCGTTGGCGTTGATATTGAATGCTCGTCCACAAGCTTGATTGGCATTCGCTAGCCTCGGGCAGTTGTTTTTGTAGTGACCCATTTCACCACAATTGTAACATGAACCAGGTGGGAAGTGAGGTCGAGCAACATTTGCTTGAGGTTGAGCGACGTTTTGAACAGCTGCGTTGGGAACAAATCGACAAATGTTGGCCAAGTGACCAAGTTTTCCACAGGAGGTACACTGACGACATGGCTGGTGAGTTTGGTGATGACCATTGCATCGGTTGAACAACGGTGCATTACAAACATACGGTTTCCTTGCAGGAGGCTGAGCTGGTTGGTTTTGGGTGGCTTGGTTGGGTTGAGCAGTTACAACAAAATTCTGCGAAGCCTTACGCTTCCTCGATCTCTTGGATGGTTCGGTTTTGTTTTCCTTAGGTTTCTCTTGAGTTGACTTAGTAGAGGATTTCTTATCACCCTTGCGATGAAGTTTACCCTTTTTGACCTGAGACTCGGGTCCAAGTTGCAGCTAGCTCAATGGCTTGGCGAACGGTAGTGGGATTACTGCCAGTGACAATATCCTGAATCAGATCAGGCAAACCATCGATATATTTTTTAATCGCCTTATCCAAAGGCGTCACCATCCCTGGTCATAACAAACTCAACTCTTTGTATCGGTCAGTATAAGCACGGTTTTCCCCACTATCTTGCTTGAGAACATGGAATTCATCCTCGAGCGCCCTTTGTTCATGGCGAGGCATAAGTCCTTCATCATAAGAGCCCTAAGCTCTTCCCAAGTTTGTGCCATAGCTACATCGGCACCCCTGTCTCTCATTAAACCATTCCACCATGTAAGAGCTCTTTTCTTGAACACACTCGATGCAAACTCAACTTTTCGCTCATTCGGACATTGCACATGACGGAAAGTACTTTCAAGACTCTCGAACCATTGTAGGAGCCCAGTGGCTCCTTCAGACCCAGAAAACGATAGTGGTTTAGCCGAGCAAAATTGTTTATAGTTGCACTGAGCAGGTGAATTGTTATTGTTGTTATTTTCTTGATTTAGTTGGGTCATGAGATTCAGGAGTACTGTAGCAATTTGTTGAGCAATCATGGCTGCCATTTCGGCATCCTGGGTTGCATTGCTTCGAGGGGGCATTCTAAAAGAAAACATGAAGGAAGATATGTGAGATTAACATTGAAATAAATCAAGAGGGGTATTGAAAATATCGACAAAATAAGGATAGTGGTCATTCGTTCGTTTCTCAAAACAAATAAAAGACGCACGGTGACTAATCAAAGTAATTGGGTCTTTATAATGTATCGCGAAGACATGCTTTAGCCTATGAGTGGAAACTCACCCCAAGAGTTCCCAGGTAAGAGTGACTGGTCCGATTAAGTGGATTTGTATGAACACTCTAGCCTTAGACAGAAAACTCAGGGTACAGGCACCCACCCTTCCAGATTGCACATGTTCACATTAATAAAACCCAAACTTTTACGAGATTTTGAAAACTTTCAAAGCTTGGAGCCGAAAATGATTCATTTGAGAATGGATGTTTTCTTGTAAAAAATTTTCGAAAAAGATTTTTGTAACTTTTGAATTGTTTTTGGTAATCACCTAAGAATAGGTGATGGTATTGTGTTTTAAATCTAAATGCAAGTATATTTGCGTTGGGGTCCTAGGAAGGTTATAGTCTAGGTCAATGCGTTACTAATAACCTAATTCCCTATAACCATTGGCTCTGATACCAATCTGTAACACCCCGACCGCGTAAAAACAACAAACCACGACGAAAACATCGGGGAGTCACGTTACAAATTGTTACACAACCATGGTATTTGAAGTTTCATTTTATTTGAAAGTTAACATCGTTACATTATCTTTTGGAATTAAAAACAAACTAAACAAACATAGTTATTGTCTTGCTAATTTTAAGGCACTAAAGTCCGCGTCCGTTCCTATGTGAGCATGCATCAAACCATCAAGTATTGTCTTGCTAATTTTAAGGCACTAAAGTACATAGGTTTTGTGAATATGTCAAATTCATGGCCTCGTATATGTATTGCAATACTTCGTCAGACTACTCGAGTCGTTGAATGAAAACATGTATCAAATATGTTTGATATTGCAACATAGTTAACCAACCACAACTAGTTGGTTAAAATTTGAGAAAAATCTTATAACCATGAATCTTGACTAAAATGTTTCTTTTGTAAAACCAAGTAATAAATTGATTTAAAAGAAAATTTCGTATGGTTTATATCTTTAAGTGAAAATCGTTTCGTGACATCGTTCAAAATGAAACATTCGTCCAAATGATTCAGATAAGGCCACGGTATGTAATATGATAAAAACACTTATATATAGGAAGTACCAGCGGCGTATCCACCATGCTTTTATTACATCACACACGTCACGTTATCTAAATCACCCACCATAAACCAATCGTCCAATCGTCTTTGTTATAACCAATCGTCCAAATCGTCCTTGTTATAAACCAAATCGTCATTGTTATAAACCGATCGTCATTGTCATAAATCAATTGTCATTGTCATAAACCAATCGTCATTGTCATAAATAAATTGTCCTTGTTTTAATTGTGAAAACTTTTGGTCGTTTCATGAATACATTCAAACCTTTGTTGACTCGTCTATACCACCAAATGGTATCTTTAAATTGCAATAACAAACCTCCAAAGGGTTTGTTAAAGTAAACAGTTTCGGTCGTTCCCCAAACTTCCCCACAAACACTGGGAATCTTGGTAACGGGATTGTCAGTCCTTTGGTACCATAACTTACTACTGGTCGGCTCGGCCAAAGCTAATGAATGTTATTCTTGTCCTTAATACAACGCACCAACAAGTTCGTTCACATTATTGAAATCGTCTCGTTTGTATAAACCATAGCATTTGTTTTGAAAAACTTAAAAAAGATACTATAGCATATATGAATCACCCAAAATATTTGAAAACGTAAAGAGGGGAACTATGTACTCACCTGTGATTGTAGAATTGTCCTTGTTTCAAAGATCGACAAAGCTCAAGAGTCCGAGAAATCAAACATGTCGTAGTATCGAATAACTATGTAAATATCGAGACTTTAATTGAAAGATCGGATAAAATGAGATCTGGTAAACCAAATGGTGATGGAACTCATATGAAATGGTTTAACAAAGTCAACATTTTGATTTGAAACGATTCCTAAGTGCTTTTGACCCATAATGGCTTGTTAAGGTAGTTTACGCTACTTTAATCACTCATTGGTGTAAACACATGATCGGATGGTTAGATATTTTTTATGATAAGTCCTATATGCAAAACATGTTTAATCATGTTGTAACATCTGTTTAGATGCCAAATCATTAGTTACATATGCTTAAAATTGATTTATGCACAAAATGGCATTTTAATCATTTATAAAGGCATAATACCAAACGACGTGACTATAAGGTATAACCTCAAAGGGTTATTGTGACATCCCGGTTTTTCGGATAACTTAAACGCAATACTTGTCGAATAAATTATGTGCTACGTATTAAACGTTTATAAGTTGGTGCGTTATTATGTGATATCCGAGTTCGTGTTTTATGTTAGTTATAATGTATAGACGTAGTAAATAAACAAATGAATCAAGCCGAACCGCGACACGAGCCGGCCTCTTTTCTTGCGACTCAAGGAACTAAACTTGGGGATCAAGTTTTAAACCCAAACCTTAAACTCAAACCATCCGGTCGCGAGCAAACAACCCAAACCGACCCACCCAAGTCCCTTCGGCCGCGAGAACAAACCCAAACCGCAACCATTCCCTTCATCTCTTGCGCCTATATATACAAACACATGCATGCTTCCTTCACAACACAAAAACCCTAATATCTAAGAAGCCGACGGCAGCCTTGCTACACTCCCTTCGGTCGCGAGCAGCCCCTTGTTCACCTCCTTGATCGCAAACAGCCCTCTTGTCCCTTGATCGCGAGCAGCCCTCCTTTCAGTCCCTCGACCGCAAGCAGCTTGTTACAACTCCATCTTCATCCTCGGTCGCGATTCTTTTGATCATTGGTTCCTCATCTCACTCACGGCTCATTTATCTTGTTATTAAAGGTTAGGATTATAATTGTTTGCAAGATCATATTCGGATTATATGTTTGAATGTAAGGTTATGTTAGCCGATTTATTGATGATGTTTGCAAGTTGATGTTTGTTCGAAATCTGGAATCATAGGCTGTGTTTTGTTTATAAAAACTAGAGATATTGATTAGGGTTTGCATGGATATGATATATGTATTGATCTATGATTGGAAAAATCAGTTCTTGATCGCCTAGGTTCATTGTATCGACGGTTATTGCGAATTAGTTGTGATAAAATGCAGAAACAGGTTGCTGAATGATAGTTACAGCCGACTTCAACTGGCTGTAACTCGGTCATTAGTTGTCGAAAAACGGATTTTCTAAAGTCTAAAACGTAGAGATTTGAATAACGAATCTAATGGCGCTGGATTCATATTTTTCTGAAGTCGTTTGATATTTTTAAGTGGCCAATTAAGTTCAGTAACTAAAGCTGTGGAAATCCTGAAATTTTGTTAGTTGTTTATCGAGTTGGATTTTATAATCTGTAGGGAGTCGAATCATGAAATTTGTACAGAAACTAGGTATGGAAATTTCCGGGCAACTCCCACTGGAATTTTGTTAATTGGACGATCGGTGATTTTTAAATAAATTCTTCCGTGGACTGCAGTCAGAAAGCGACCAATCTGACTGCAGCCTAGTATATTAATATTTATGGTTAATTGGTAAAGTATTAGGACTTGAAAAATTTATATAAATTTCTAAAGTATAGTTGTCACCTGCTGTAAAATAATTGGAATTTTTGGAACGTTGGAACTATTTTATAAAAATCCTAGAAAACAGCCGAATTATGAGTATGCAAGCTGAAACTTGATAACTTGTGAATGTGTGCACCAAAGTGTTGCATGGATTGGATTATGTTCATGATAAATTGTTTTGATTACTATGTTCACATGAGGATAGTTGCATGCATGTTTGAGTGTTAGGAATTTTGATTGTGTGTATCACTTTGTGCGTAAATTATGTGTAAAATTTTGTATTGGTGTGTTCACACACTGACTTGAAATCAATTGGTTTGTTAGGACGCAATTAGCGGTCCCATCCTTTACGACTTCTTTGCTACACTAACCGAGCAACTAAAGGTGAGTTCACGGCCTCTAATTTTATCCGGTTTTAAACAACAGAGGGAGAAACATGTATACACTCTTCAAACTCAATCTCTTTACGTTATACGAATTTAACGTCACATAACTATTCGGTAACTAAGTTAATGTTAATGTAACGTTATGGTCACTAAGCAGCTATATCACATAAGTCCTCGACAATCTCTCGGATCGTTAGTATTGGGTTTAAATAGCGGGGAAATTATAAGTAGTACTACTGGGCCCGACAAGCCCCATCCGAGCTAGTCGCGCTAGCCGACCGGGTATGGTCAACGGGTGAATAATTTGGCCTAACTTCGCCATGGTCAGTGATAGGCCTGGCAACACGAAGGCACAACAGTCAGCTTCGATCGCGAACACTTACGTGACATAACTTTAGGCTAGCTACCTATATATGTTAACATTGAACTTAATTACGAATCAACTATATTATCCCGGGTTGGGGATAATGGAAACAACAACTATATTATCCCGGGTTAGGGATAATGGAAACAACAACTTTATTATTCCGGGTTTGGAATAATGGAACCAACATCATTATTATTCCGGTTAAGGAATAATGGAACTATCGGTATTATTCCGGGTTGGGAATAATGGAACTAAATCGTTATCCGGGTTAGGGATAACGGGGGAAACAAACTCATAACCGAACAAACGAATTTATGAAAACCTGTGAACTCACTCATCTTTAATGTTGACACTTGTTTCTTAACATGTTTCTCAGGACGCTAGGAGCTCTAGGTGCACTCACTTGCATTGATCAAGACATCTTTTATCGAGTCTCATTTACAAACATTGTTTTGGGTTTTTCTTTGGTATTGGCGTTTATGTTGGCGCCCGTTCCTTTACTTTACTTTATGCTTCCGCTCAACTTTAAAAACTAATGCTTCCGCTAAACATTGGTAACTAATTAAGACAATATAAAATCTACGACAAATGATTTTTGAAAACGTATTATCAAATCATATAGAGTCGTTCGACGTACTAGTGTTTCAGATTCTGGTTTGTTCACACGCCTCGCGGTAAAACTCCGCAAGTGGAAATTGAGGGTGTGACAGTTATTCCCTATACAACTATGGCCACAAATATGTGTTTGGTCGGATCCTAAGATCGACCAAACGGGTCGGATTCGAAAGTCAAAGCGGTGGTCAAGATCACTCGACTTACGACCCTAACTAAGAACTAAACTAAAAGTGACGAGTTAGACATGTTTTGTCATGTCTAACTAAGTTATAAAAGATGTTTTGTTATCAAAACAAAGTGTTTTGATACCCGAAAATAGTTCTGTCGTATAATGCACATTATTGACCGAAACTTTGACTCGTCACTTCGACTAGTAAACGTGGTAATCAGAAGGCATGATCGCTAAGGATCATAACCATCGTGATTACGATCACGTTGCAAAGTTCAATTGAACTTTGACTTTTCCCAAAATGGTCAGAACCGAAAGTTAAACAGAAAGTCAACTATTTGACTTTTAGCTCATAACAAGCTAAAATAATAAACAAGACTAAGGAATGAGCACTTACTTGTGTTGAAAAAACCCTCAAGAGCTCAAGAAAACTCAGTATGAGGCCTCCACAAGTGGTAGCACTCCAATTAGAGTAGATGAGAGAAAGAAATGAATTGAGAAATTTGAAATGTCCATGAACTCACCTATTTATAGTGATCAAGAGGCCACCAAATCAGGAGAAGTGTGTAATGAGGTGTTAGGGTAATGCTTGGTGTCCTTCCAAGTGTCCAAAGCAGGTTAAATGTGGCAAAAATCACGAGATTGGTGTCTAAGAGAGTGAACAAGAGCAAGACAACAAAGCTGTTGTGATGGGCACCCCATGCGGACCACATGGGGTTCTGGATGTGGTCCGCATGGCCCTCAGCTGGCAGCAAGTTTCACAAATTGGTAGAACAGGCCCCTTCACTCGTTTCGTCACATTTTGGCACTTCTAACAACCGTTAACCACACTTTTAAGCTCTATAAGGACGTTAAAGCATAGGGAACTTGAAATAAGTCCAAAAATGTCCTGGGTGTCGGTTCCGTTGGTCGTACGGTTGCGGTTTTCGGTTAATTATGACGAAAATTGTAACGATCGCGCAAATTACCGTAAATGCGCAACGAATGATATTTTTGCATTCCAATCACTAAAATACAAGATTTTAATTATTAAAAAAATTGTTGGATGTGCGTACATGTCCCGGAATAAGAAATACGCGTAACAGCTTAGTTTCGCCGAATTTGCAAAATAGCCCCTTAAGTTGCATAAGCATGTTTTTGCCATACCGAACCCTTCAAAACTTATTTCTAAGTTATGTAAAGGTTATGTAAGGTATGTTAAGCTTGTGTTATTGTTCCGGAGTATTCGTCACGTTAAACTGATTACGTTTATGTAACAATTATCTATTTCACTTCCAGAGGTCGTTTGAGAGTTTGTTATCGTGCAATAATCAAATATGTGCAATTGTCATGATAAAAATACAAATCTTGGAAATAAATCACAAAATTTTATTGATTGATAAATTGTTCGGATATTGTTACATATCGAATCACCACAAATCTCACTATTTAGTTTATAGACATGCCAATAGTAAACTCAATACCGAAGTGATTGTTATGTTTGTTGTGCCCTCATCAATGTCTATCAGACTTGATCATGTGTTAAGGTCATTAGTTCATGCCCGGCTCCTAGCACGGTGTGAGGTTTGTCAGGCCTATTAGTGCGCGCTGCTATTAACTAATACCTCGTTGCCTCCAAGGCAACTAGCTTCAGTATTAAGTAGGGAGTTTCGTGATAGAGTTTGAGTTTATTAAGTAACATTGAAATTTAACAACAATAGTTATAAAAAGTATTTCGTCCAAGGAATAGTTGTTCCCCCCCGGGATGCATGATTGTGAAGAGTAGTGAACTCACCTTAGTTTGCTCGGTAAATGTTAACATGTCTTTATGCGTTAACTCAGTGTTAGGTCTGTTACACGTGACCTAATGTACGTTAACTGTAAGTATGTATACGAGTAGAGTGTTTGCAACACCCTAAGTCTCCAAACAACCAAGTGTTTACCGTGACCAGATTAACAAGTTTTACATACAATAACGGGCAGTGGATTCTATAGTTAGTAGGGGACATGTTGTGCAATATTGTGAAACTGGATTCAAAACATCAAATTATTAAACTCTAAAAAACATACCCAACTTAAACTCTGAAAAACATACCCAACTTAAACTCTCACATCACTATTCACAGTTGAACTTGGACAAGAATTATCTATCATTAAACGCGGACTTCACTAAGTCATATAAGTTCGGACTCCACTTTATCATACAAATTCGGACATGCTTCCTTAACCCGGACTTTGTGACTTCACAAAGTCGGACTAACAATTATTCTCATATTACAATGCAGAAATCACATTTTTCAATGTAACAGTTACAGTTATATGATCAAAACCCTAATCTCAACAATGTTATCAATCAGATCAGCAGTTCTACTATACCAATATATCACTAACATCAAGCAACCATTATATATACATCAGGCATGATCAATTAACTTTAGATTGTTTGGATGTCTAGGGTTTTGCATGAAATCAAGAGAACAAGATTAACAACGTATAACATAAGCACATACCTTAAATTTAATCTAGTGTTTGTTGTAGGAGACTTGGAAAGATCGAGATTGATGATAGAGTTGTGTGTAAAACTTGTGTAGCCAAAGATCAGATAGTGCAACTGCCGTACATGAGATTATAGGGAGGTTTTAGGGTTATTCAGGAGTTTATTAGAGTTCCACTATTAACTCTAAACACCCCCTAACTATATAACTTTCACACATGAACACATCATACAATTCACAATTAAAGCACACAATTCACGTATCTGTCATGCAACATGTAAGCTTCACATAAACCGTCCGATTATAATTATTAGTCGTGTTAGATACCGATGTTCAGGAATTAACTTATGTGCGTGTGTTCCAGTAATTCCCCGAATTACCAACGTAGACCCATTAAACTAAACCTAGTTAAATGCAGTGCTATGAATGTAAGTCTAAGTTAACTGTTTTAGGTTAAAGTATTAACCTAAGTTTGCGGGTTGTCAAATTGTCACACCCCAAATTACCACCGATGAAATTTTACCGCGAGGCGTGTAACATACCAGGACATAGCCACTAATCATGTCGAACTAAAAGTAATTAATATAAAACACTAAGTTCAAGTCCAACACGAATAGCGTCTTTCAAAATAAACGATTCAAACCAAGTAGATGTTCAGCAGAAGCAAATGTAACATCTCAAACGAGTGTAATCAAAATGTTTTAAAATGTAAAGTATTAATGTTTGCAATCAAGTAACACGTCCCATGACACTTTAACTCCTCAGACTGCAAGTCCCCATGGATGATGTATCTAACGACCTGCATGTCATACCCCCAAATTACCCCTTGCAGAGTTTTACCGCGAGTCGTGCAACGTACCAGGATTTAGCCACTAATCATGTCGAACTATTATTACATAATTATAAAAAAAGTCATCACATTCAACATGAATAGTGAACTTCAAATTAAACATCTCAAACATATTATGTGTTCAACAGAAGCAGTGTAAACATCTCAACAATTGAAACAAAACGTTTTATAACATAAATTATTAATGTTTTCAATCCAGTATCACGCCCCATGACAGTCCAATTTCTCAGACTGCAAGCTCCCACGCAAGATATACCTAACGACCTGCAAGCATGCAGAAAAAGTGTATCAGCGATTAAGCCGGCGAGTTCACAGTTTAGTTTAACCTAAAATAAGTAGGTGTTTAGTTTAAAGGCATGTCAATAATAAACTCGATACCGGAGTGACTGTTATGTTTGTTTGCCCTCATCAATGCTTATCAACGTTGGCCATGTGTTAAGGTCCTTAGTTCACGCTCGTCCTCCCAGGTACGGTGTGAGGTTTGTCAAGCCTAATAGCACTATCAACTAATATCCCGTTGCCTCCAAGGCAACTAATTCGGTAGTAAGTAAGGACTTTCATGATAGAGTTAAGTTTATTAACTAACATCGAAATTAAACTACAACAGCTGTAAAAAGTATTCCTCCAAGGAATAGTTGTTCCTCCCCCCCGAGACGCATGCTTGTGAAAGTGTAGTGAACTTACCTTTGTTTCCTCGGTACATGATAACGTGCTTCTACGTGTTAATAAAATGTTTGGTCTGTTACACGCGACCTATCGTAGAATAACGCGTAAGTATGCATTCAAGTAGAGTGTTTGCAATACCCTAAGTGTCCAAACAACTAGGGCTGGCAATTCTGACACGCACACGATAACACGACATGAACCTACACGAAGTTATCATGTTCTGTGTTTGACCTTACAGGTTTCGTGTCTAAAACATGTCGACATGATAAGACCTTAACAGGTTTCGTGTCTAAACAGGTTAAAACCCGTTAACCTGTTAAGACCCGTTAAATACATGCTAATAATTAAAAATAAAAAAAATATTATGTGTGGGTGTGGACATGGGTCATCAGTCATGGGACTGGGACAAGTTATACACAAACACACGCGGTTCTTTTTCAACAATCCAAACCCTATTTTTCAAATCTCTCTCACAAACACTACCATTCCCAATTCGGTCGTGTTCGGGTCTTAAACAGGTCGTGTTCGTTTCTTAACAGGTCGTGTTCGTGTCTTAAACAGGTCGTATGATTCGTTGGTAATTTTTCGTGTCTTAACAGGTCGTTTCGTGTAACCTGTTTATTAACAGGTTCGTGTTCGTGTTTCAAAAATCTGACACGATAAAATTTCACGTCGTGTTCGTATTTACGTGTTTTGGGTTCGTGTCTTATCGTGTTCGTGTCTTAACATATCGGGCTAACCCGTTATGCCAACCCTACAAACAACCCATTGTTTAAGTGATCAAGTTAATCATACATAACACACATGTTTAACATGCAGTGGTTTCCTCAGTTGGTGACAATAGTTAATAATGTGAAATGTGATTTTGGGGTATTAGAACAATATTATTTATTTCTAACACTCGGAAATCATAACCACCACATATAACTTCGAATTCAATAATACCTAACAAGTCCGGATCCCTGAACATCCATTACACATCAGAACACATAATCAACAAACCCGAACTATCCTAACCAATATATAAGTTCAGATTAGCCATAAAGATAAACCGAACTCAACATGTAATGTAACAACTCCGATAACATGTATACTTCGGGCAACACGCACACACATAAACTCGGATATCATGCGAAACTTGTAGAAACTCGGATCATTCAATATGTTTAACAAATTCAGATCATTCAATGTATACATAGTAGTTAAACTCGGAGGAGTATACATAGTAGTTGAACTCAGAGGAGTATACATAGTGGTTAAACTAAGATTCCTAAACTTAAATTCGGACTCCCACATGTATTATATAAATTTGGAATCCTTTGGTTAAATTCAGACAATTCATGCATCTTATATATAAATTCGGACAACATGAGTAACTAGCATATAAGTTCGGACCTCTCTTTACAAAGTTGAACAATTATTCACGTTCCAATCAAATGAACATAACCAAACACAAATCACGGTTTTCTTTTCGATGTAATAGTTATAGTACGAGATCTAAACCCTAATCAACAATATTACGAAACAGAACATCAGTTTAGCAATTTTATCACCTCAATGGAAACCCTAGTATTGATAAACAGTTACACGTTCATTCACAAACACACATCTAGTCATTCAAGGATGTACATTTTACCATAGATCAGATGTTTGGATCACTAGAGTTTGCATGAAATCAAAAGAGCAAAGATACAATGCATAACATAAACACTTACCTTAGATTGAATTTTGGAATTAAAAAAAAAAGAGATTGATGTTTGTGTGTGGAACTTGTGTAGCCAGGAATTATTAGAGACGATCAGAGAAATGAGTAGAAACAGCCACACAGTGATTGTGAGGAACGATTAGGGTTACAGGAGTTTTATTCCAATATCAATATTAACTCTATCCACCACTAACTTTGTAACTTTCACACAAAGCACATAACAACTTGTAATTTCTAATTAAAGCATATAATTTGCGTATTTGTCATGCAACATATAAGTTTTGTATAAACCGTCCGTCTATAATTATTATATGCGTTAGTCACTAACGTTCGAGAGTTATCATGTGAGCGTTCCGGTAATTCCCCGAATTACCAAAGTAGACTCATTTAACTAACCTTAGTTAATGCAGTGCTATGAATATATGTCTAAATTAAATGTGGTTAGGTTAAAGTATTAACCTGAAATTGCGGGTTGTCGCATCATCAAAACATGAAAGAAATTAGGTCCCGAAATTTGGTAAGCAGTTACAGAGGAGTGAAAAGTTATGTTAAGATGACTGTGGGTTTTTCCTCGGGTACCACATCATCTCCAACTTGAAAGGGAATTTTGTCCCGAAATTTGATAAGCAGACACAGAGGAGTGATGTTGGTGCAGAATGTCTATGTCTTAGTCTTATATCGAGTCTGTATAGAATAGAGTTGAATAGGCTAGCAATACGAAGTATTTCTGTAGTGTGAGGTCAAGTTCGCCCATGAGAATCATGTAAAGTCAAGTTCGGCGGAACTTGCTAAGGCAAGTTCGGGCGAACTTAGCTATCCCTCCAGCGAACTTGGACTTCTATAAATAGCTAGAATGCCCCCCTCATTTGCAACTTTGGCATCTCTGAGGCGAAGCTCAGTCAATTTGGATTCTTGACGTTTAATCAATAAAATTGACGTTTAACTGATTAATTCTTGTCTATTAGTAAACTTGTCGTAATATTTCTGCTATTATGGACAATAGATATCAAATCTAGGTTCCTAAGCATCAAGGATCGGTCCTACAAGTGGTATCAGAGCTAGAATAGCCTGATTTGATTGATATCAAGACAAAAACACTTCTAATTCTACTCCATTCTTCTATTTTTCTTAACTTTTTCACAAAAATGAAGAATTCACGGGCAAATTCTGTCCAATTTTCAATATGACATGTTAAATACAACATAGATAAACCCTTGTTTGGAGACTAAAAGCAAACAAATTGGTGTCAAAATTGTGCAAAAACCATGTTTTCCAAAACCCTAATCTTCGAACTTGTTACCCAAGTTCGACCGAACTTGTGCTAAAAAGTTACTTTTTTAGTGAGTTTTTACCAAGTTCGCTCGAACTTACCAAATATTCATTGATTCTATATCAAGTTTGACCGAACTTGATTAATATCAAGAAAATTCTAGTTAAGTTCGCCCGAACTTACAAGATTCTTATAAAATTCATCAGCAAGTTCGACCGAGGTTGATCAGGGAAAATTTTCATATAAAAAGTCACAAGTTCGACCGAACTTGTGATAAAATCTGAACTCTTCATTCACAACTACAAGTTCGACCGAACTTGTAGTAATTCTAACATTTTCAAAAGTTTTAACGTGTTTTCAGCGTACGTGTCTTGTTATTAGCGATGGATGATATTCAGAGAGCGTATATGTCCGGAGTAGGTACATCCAATGCTAATGTCATACAGCAAGTCAATGTAGACAACGAAATGGGCACGTCTGTTAAACCGCCAAAGCTTATGAGCATGGACGAGTATGAAGGATGGATGGAGAAATTTACATATTGGGTTCAGGCCATGCATTTCCAAGGCTTGGTGTCGATTGAGAGAGGTTACACTGTTCCGTTGGACGAACATCAGCAAGTACTAGAGAAGTACAAGTACACCACAATACAGAAAGATGAGTACATTGCTGAGAAAAAGATGATAAGCCTCATTCAACAATCTGTTAAAGAGGATATTCTAGTCTTGTTGCCAGAGTATACTACTATGAGAGATCTCTGGCTATCACTACAAAAGAAATACCAAGGCAGCGCAAAGATGATCAAGAGTAAGAAAGCTCTCATCATGAAGGAGTTCGATATTGTCAACATGTTGAAGGGCGAGACAATGAAGCAGATGATTGAGCGCTTCTGTCATCTGAAAGTCCAAATGAGAAGACATGGTCTCGAGAAGACAGAACCAGAGTACATCGATAAGCTTGCAGATGCGTTACCTGACGGAGAATGTTATTTGATGGTTCTGAAAGAAAGTCCGAATATGGAATTCTTTAAGTTGTCAACATTCATCGACAAACTTGAAGGTCATGAAATGGAATTGCTGAAGATTGCAAAGTCGAAGAATGCTAACATTGTTCAAGATGTTGGTCTGTATTACAAGAACGAAATGCAAGATAGTATTTCAAGCCCAAAGATACATACAGCGTTCAATGCAAACATGAATTCTTCTCCATAGAATTAGAGCCAATCATATCCACAATATGATCAGAGTCCACAAAGCTCTTCGTTCTCAAGCACAGGGTCAAATGCTTCTTATCAAAGTCAAGCAAATCAGAATCAACAAACAAATTCTGATCCAAATGTGTACAAGTGTAACATTGCTGTAAATCTAAACAACGTTGTTTCTGAGCAAGTTGCAAAACAACACATGTCACTTCTTGCCACTGTTCTAGAATCATACGAAGTCTTGTAGCTAGAAAGATCGGCAATCCCAAAATGACCGCTGAAGAATACGATCAGGTGGACAAAGAAGAGCTTGAACTGATGGATATCAAGTGGTCTCTAGCTTCTATCATTCGAAGGGTCACAAAGTTTGTTGCACTCACTGGCCGAGATATCGGAAATTCAAGCAACAAGCCAGGGTTCGATAAATCCAAGATCACTTGTTTTAGATGCCGACAGAAAGGGCATTTCAAGAGAGAATGCAAAAATCCTGAAGCCACGGGCAATCAAAGTCCATTTGGTGGAGGCAACGAGTATTACAAGAAATATCTTCAATACAAGCCTTTCCCAAAGAAGACACAAGTTGAGATCCAGGAAAAGCCAAACAGCAGTAACACTAATAAAGCAATGGTTGCTTCAAACGAAGATGATGGCTTCGATTGGAATTCTTATATTGGTAAGAAGACCGGAGTTGCATTAATGGCTGAGATTGTTGAGGATACATCTGCCGAAGAAGCAGCAGCTCTAGAGAATATTCTATTGGAATAGTATTTGCAACAACAAGAAGAAGAGGAATATCTTCACATGAAGAACCAAGGAATATTATCTCATAACTCGTGTGATAGTTTTGCAGGACACTTTGATAGAAGTTCTCAGGAGCAAGTGATTAAGGAGAAGTCGAATGAAAAAGTATTGATGTTGTTCAAGAAAAAACTGCCGAAAACCACAAGGACTTTGCAGATAAAGCTATGATGGCGAATCTAACCAAGGTAGATCCAGAGGTAAAGGAAGTTGTTAAAGTGCAAGCTGTGGAGGTTGTAAAACCTTGCACAAAATGTACCGAGCCATGTGCTAAATGCTCCAAAAAATCACAAATCATCGTTGAACTCAATGTACATAACAAACATTTCAAATACGATTATCGTACAATGAAGGAAGCGTATGACAAAATGAAGGATGATTATGGCAGGCTCAATAGAAATAATATTGAACAACATGATACCATAAGGATGTTGAAAGGTACAGTAATGGATAAACAAAAAGCAATAAACATCTATATTAACACCATTGCTGAAACCAAACAACAACTCCACGACATGAAAATTGAAACAGAACGTGCTCAACAACTTTTGAGAAGTTATTCAACTAACGCATATGTCATTGATCACATTCTTCCCACAATTCCATTGGAAGAAAAACCTAAAAAGAAAATTGGTAAAGAATATAACAATGTTCCTCCACCCCTTTGCGAGAAGTATTGTCGCAAAACGATTGATGGGATGAATAAGGCACTCAACATTGAGTTGTTATTTGAAAAGAAAAATGACTTGCCAGAGAACATTGATGTAGTTTATACTAAATCAGATGATGACAATGCGGTAGTAAAAAAAGTGGTGGATAATGTTCTGAACGATTCTGATAATGGAAGCTTCGATAGCGCCACCTCGAGTTTGAACAGTTCTGACACAAATTATGAAAATGACGAGATATCATCGGAAGATGATCTATGTGATGATCCTAACGTTGTCATGTACAAGGTTAAGGAATCTGATAGGTTATACTTTGATGACAGTTTTCCGATTCGGAATGTCAAAGAGGATTAATTGGACAAACTGTTTAAACTGGTTGAAGTCACATCAGATGACCTAGAGAAAAATGAAAAGAAATTCTACTCTAAACCCAAAAGAGATTACAATAACTACCAGAGAAAGGGTGGTGATCATCCGGAAAACCGGAGTGCTGGGTTGGGTCTAGTTGAGGAAGAAGAACCGGTTAAGAAAAAGTCACCATTTCACGAGTACAAAGATAAAAACATGAAATTTGTTTATGGGACAAGCACGGTTCATGAGGAGAGTTTGATTGGGAAGCAATCAAATGACGAGTTTAAGAAACAGAAAGAACTTCAAGATAAGGTGAAAGCCACAAGTGGTGTAAAATCCACTAGTGGACATTCACATGATAATCGGATTTGCTTCAAGTGCAACGAAGTTGGTCATATTGCACGGAAGTGTCCGAAATCTAAACCGGCTTATCTTCAAAGAAAAGAAAGTTCAGATGTTGAAAAACCAAAGCAACCAGAGATTGGGCAAATAAGAATCTTAAAAAGAAATGTTGACAAAGAAGAAATGAAACAAATTTTTGAAAAGAAATTCGAAAATTCAACGTTTGAAAAAGGAGAATCTTCAAAAGAAAACAAAACAAAGTTTTATATCAAAAAGGCTAATATCAAATCACAAGCCTGGGTTGCTAAGAAAAGGTCAACAACATCTGAAATCACTAAGTCTGAGCCTGTTAAGACTAGTGATAGCATGAAAGAATCAAAATCTGAAATCAACTCTGAAACTGTCAAAATTACAAGTGGTTACGATTTGAAAGATAAAAAGAAAGTGAAGTTTTCAAACATAAACATCGAAGAAAATCCAGATGATGAATATGAATTTGATTATGCTGACGAGTGTGAATTTGATTACGATGATGGTTATCCAATTCAACCCAAGACCAGGAAGGCTTGGGTCGCGTTGTTTAACTAATTGTTGAAATGTGCAGGGGCTCTAGAGATCCGTACTTTCCAAGTGGATTCTGGATAGTGGAGCTTCCAGACATATGACAGGAATGAAAGCACTCTTGTTCGACATAAAGCTATCAATGGCGGATATGTTGGATTTGCTGGAAACCAAGGTGGAAGGATCGTCGCCGAGGGAAAGCTCCCAAACGGAGTTGTTTCATTTGATCAAGTGAACTACATTGCAGAGCTTGAGAACAACCTTCTGAGTATTACTCAAATTTGTGATAAGAAATATACCGTACACTTTAACGATAAAGAATGCATGATCATAAAACCAGGTTTCAAAATACCAGACGAGTGGATACTCATGCGTGCACCAAGAGAGAATGATTTGTATGTTCTTGATATGGGAAATGCTACTACTTGTTCAAAAACGGCACAATGTTTCGTTTCGAAAGCTACTGAGAAGGAGTCAATATTATAGCACAGAAAGATGGGCCACATTCACCTGAGAAAGATGAATCATTTGGTGCATAACGATTTGGTAGAAGGTATGAATCTGAAAAGTTTTCATATGTCAGATAATTGCCTCGAGCGTAAAAAGGGAAAGCAGATCAAGAAATCTCATCCGAAAAAGATTCTCAATTCGATAAAGTTACCTCTCGAAAGACTTCATATGGATCTCTTCGGTCTAGTGAATGTCAGAAGCATCTCTGGAGATCTCTACTGCTTGTAGTCATAGATGATTATTCCCGATACTCGTGGGTATTCTTCCAAGAATCAAAAGATGAGACGTTTGAAAATTTGGTGATTCTTTTCAAGAAACTTGAGACCTATACCATCTTCTGGTGAGATGCATTAGAAGTGACAATGTACTGAGTTCAAATACACCAAAATGAGGGAATTCTGCAATGCTAAAGGGATTTTGCACGAGTTTAGTGCACCCTACACTCCGCAGCAAAACAGTGTCGTTGAACGGAAGAATAGGACGCTTATAGAAACTGCAAGAACCATGCTTGCAGACTCAAAGCTTCCAGTCAGCTTCTGGAGTGAAGCAGTTGCAACGGCTTGTTACACACTTAACAGAGTCTTAACAGTCAAACCAACGAAGAAGACTTGTTTTGAAATGATCAACAGACGGAAACTGAATTTGAAGTTCTTAGAACCATTTGGAGCGCCATGTACTGTAATCGATCAAGATGGCAAATTTAGAGCTAAATCACTCGAAGGTTTCTTTGTCGGATATGCAAGTCCATTACGAATAGTTTACGTTCCTTCATTGAGAAGAGTCATTGAAGCGCAACATGTTGATTGTTTAACTACAGGATCCTGTTCAGAGAAAAGGTGATCCATGGTTATTCAACTATCAAGACTTGTGGAAATCATTTGATTTGCATGAAGAACCATCCGATGAAGAAATTGTAGCATTATATTATCTTCATCAATCAGTGTAACACCCCGACCGCATATAAACAACAAACCGCGACGGAAACATCAGGGAGTCAGTTAACAGATTGTTGCAACAACACATGGTATTTGAATTTTTGTTTTATTGAATATTGAAATTACATAGTTACATTGTCTTGGAATTTAAAACGAACTAAATAAACTATTGTCTTTCATATTTTATGGCACTAAGTCCGCGTTCGATCCTACGTGAGCATGCATCGACATCAAACTTAGTTTCCTGAAACATATGTGAAAACGAGTCAGCAAAAATATGCCGGCGAGTACATAGGTTTTGTGAGTGTGTCAAATTCATGGCCTTGAATATGTATTTGCAATACCTTGTCTGACTACTAGAGTCGTTAGTTGAAAACCGTGTTATCAACAGGTATTTGGTATTGTAATGATAACTAACCAACTAAAACAAGTTAGTTATAGTTTATAAAAGACTTGTAGCCATGAATCTTGACCAAAACATTTGATTTGAAAATTCGAGTAGTAGATCGTCTTGAAGAAACATTGTATGGTTTATATCTTTAATAGAAAATCGTTGCGTGTCATTATTTGAAAACCTTTGTTCCAAGTGATGCAAATAACGTCACGAATGTAATACGATAAAAGCATTTATATAGAGGAAGTACCAGAGGCGTATCCGCCATGCTTTTATCACATTACATGCGTACCATTATTTAAATCACTTACCATAAACCAATCGTCCATTGTTTGTATCATAAACCAATTGTTCATCATCCGTGTAAACAAATAGTCCTTGTTTTAATTGTGAAAACTTTTGGTCGTTTTGGTGAATACATTCAAACCTGTGTTGACTCGTCTATACCACCAAGGGGTATCTTTAAATTGCAATAACAAATCACCAAAGGGTTTGTTAAAGTAAACAGTTTCAGTCGTTCCCCAAACTTCCCCACAAACACCGGGAAACTTGGTAACGAGATTGTCAGTCCTATGGTACCATAACTTACTACTGGTCGGCTTGGCCAAAGCTATTCGTGTCATGTATATAACGCACCAACAAGTTCGTTCACATTATTGAAATCATCATATTTATATAAACCATAGCATTTGTAATTTGAAAACTTGAAAACAATTTAGCACATATGAATCACCCCAAAATATTTGAAAATCCTAAAAGAGGGGAGCTATGTACTCACATACACCACAAAATATGTAAAAAGAGGGGTCTATGTACTCACTTGGGATTGAAAAGTAACCTTGAATAAAATATCAAACAAGCTCAAAAGTCCGAGAAATCAAGCGTGTCCTAAAATTGGGTAACTATGTAAATGTCGGGACTTTAATCGGCGGATCGAATAGAATGAGGTCTTGTAAACCAAATGAGTGTTGGAACTCATATGAAATGGTTTAACAAAGTTAACATTTTAATTTGGAAAGATTCCTAAGTGCTTTTGACCCGTCATGACTCGTTAAGGTAGTTTACGCTACTTTAACGGATCATTTACGTAAAAACGTGTTCGGAAGGTTAGATATGTGTTATGATAAGTCTAATATGCCAAAATAAGTTTATTATAGTTGCAAAATTAGTTTGTATGTCAAGACATTGGTCACATATGCTTAAAGTTGATTTATGCGCAAAAAGGGCATTTTGGTCATTTATAGGGCATAACAGACGACTTACATAACACTAACCAAACGACGTGACCATAAGGTATAACCTCATAAGGTTATTCCCTATACAACCATGGTCACATATATGTGTATGGTCGGATCCTACGATCGACCAAACGGGTCGGATTCGAAAGTTAAAGCGATGGTCAAGACCGCTCGACTTACGACCCTAAATAAGCACTAAACTAAAAGTGACGAGTTAAACATGTCAAACATGTCTAACAAGGTTTGTAAAACTGATTTGATATCAAAACAAAGGGTTTTGATACCCAAAAATAGTTCCGTCGTATAATGCGCATTTGCGCATTATTGACGGAAAACTTTGACTCGTCACTTCGACTAGGAAACATGGTAATCAGTAGGCATGATCGCTAAGGATCATAACCATCGTGATTACGATCACGTTGCAAAGTCCAATTGGACTTTGCTTTGACCAATTAATGGTAAAAGCTGAAAGTCAAACAGTAAGTCAAGCTGTTTGACTTTTAGCTCATAATAAGCTAAAAGAATGAACAAGGCTTGGTTAGAGCACTTACTTGCACTCAAGGAAGCCAAGATTACTTAGAAAAACTTAGATGGGAGGCCTCCTGATAAGGTAGCAACTCCACTTAGAGTTTAGAGAGAAGAAAGATGGAATTGAGCAAGGAATTTGTTTGAAGATCAAGGGTATTTATAGTTGTTAGAGAGCTTTAGGATCATGCCAAGTGTTTAGTGAGGTGTTGCAACCAGGAGAAGTGTGGCAAAAACGAGTTATAGGTGTCAAGTCAAATGAACAAGAAGCTGCCAGGTAGCTGCTGCCACTAGGCATCCCCCACGCGTCGTGGGAGATCTGGGGAGGTCTCTCGCGTGGCGCCTGGGATTCCTAAATTTTAGAATTGGCAGAACAGGCCCCTACAGCCTAAAACTTGTTTTTCGACGCGTTTTGGCACTTTTAACACTCATTAACCCCATTTTTAAGCTTTATAAGGAAAAATAAAGCATAGGGAACTTGAAAAATGCTCGGAAACTTTTCGGATGTCGGTTCGTTTGGTCGTACGATTGCGGTTTTCGGTTAATTATGACGAAAATCATAACGAACGTGCAAATGACCGTAAACGCGTAACGATTGACATTTTTGCATTCCAATCATTAAAATACTAGATTTTAATGATTACAAAATTTTTTTGGATGTGCGTATATGTTCCGGAGTAGGAAATACGCGATTTGGCATAGTTTCGCAGAATTTGCAAAATAGCCCCTGAAGTTGAATAAGCATGTTTTTGCCATACTGAAGCCTTCAAAACTTATTTCTAAGTTATGTAAAGGGTATTTAGGGTATGTTTAGCTTATGCCGGTGTTCCGGAGTGTACGTCGCGTTAAACTGATTTCGTTTGCGTAATAGTTTGCTATTTCACTTCTAGAAGTCGTTTAAGAGTTTAGAATCTTGCAAGAATCGAATACGTGCAGTTGTCATGATAAAAATACAAATCTCATAAATAAAACACAAAAATTTCATTGATTGATAATTCGTCCGGAATTGATACACGATCGGATCACCACAAATGTCACAATCAGCAAATCAAGAGCAAATCGTCAGACCGATTATGGTTAATCAACCCACGTTGGGATCATCTTCTTCTGATTCTAGTTCAAGTAATAGCGGTTGTCAAGAAATTCAAACAAATCAAGTGACACCGACTACAGAACCAGTCAATACTACAGTGAATCCTAATCTTTCAGAAGCACAGAGTTCAGACTCGGACGAGGCTCTAACATTCGATGCCGATGGAGAATCTTCTTCAGATGAAGAAGCAGAGCAGATTACAAGTTTATTGAATGAAGCTGCAAGCCCGAGTAGTTCTCCTGAAGTTGAAGTAGTGGTAGATCAACATATCACAAATCAAGAGAATATTGTGGTTCTTCCAGTTGAAGTGATGTCAAGATCATATTCTTATTATCCGTCTAATTCTATAATAGGCAAATTACAATCTGGTGTGAGAACGCGGAGTCAAATAAATAGAGATTTGAGTTGTTTCTATACTCGTATTGCTCCAATAAAAAGTATTGCTACTACTCATGTTTCATATCCCAGATGGAGCCAAAAAGTGTTTCTGAAGCTTTAGGCGATGAAAACTGGGTACAAGCAATGCAAGAGGAACTATTACAGTTCGAGAAGTTAGGAGTGTGGAAGCTTGTAGACCTACCTGAAAATCAGAAAGCGATTGATACTAAATGGGTCTTTAAATGCAAACGATATGATTGAGGGGTTATAGTTCGAAACAAAGCTCGGCTTGTTGTCAAGGTATTTCACCAGCAGGAAGGGATAGATTACACAGAAGTCTACACACCAGTAGCTCGTTTAGAATCTATTTGAATATTCCTTGATTTCACAGCATGGAAAGGATTTAAAGTCTATCAGTTGGATGTCAAATCAGCTTTTCTGTACGGAAAATTACGCGATAAGGTGTACGTCGGACAACCACCAGGTTTTGTCGATCCACTCAATAAAAAGAAACATATCTTCTTGATAAAGCTCTTTACGGTTTACACCAAGCCCCGAGAGCTTGGTACGAGACGTTATCGCAACATCTCGTGGGAAACGGCTTTGTCAAAGGAACTGTGGATAGTACTCTCTTCACCAGATATGTTGGTAGTCATCTAATTATCGTTCAAATCTATGTGGACGTCATCATCTTTGGATCAATGAATGATAGTCTTTGCAAGGAGTTTGAGGGCATCATTAAGAAGAAGTTCGAAATGTGTTCGATGGGAGAAATGAAATTCTTCCTTGGATTGCAAGTAGATCAACTTCCAGACGGTATTTTCATTCATCAGACCAAGTATGTGCACGGCATCTTGAAGAAGTTTGATATGGAAAGCTTGAAGTCGTTATTTACTCCTCTTGCTCTTAATCACGGGATTTGCATTGACGAAACTGGAAACAAAGTTGATGAGACTCTCTACAGATCAATGATAGGATCGTTGATGTATCTGAGGCCTCATCGTGCCCAGATATCATGTATCCTACCTGCCTATGCGCTAGATATCAGTCAAGCCCGAGAATTTCACACATGCAGATTGTGAAGCGAATCTTCAGATACTTGAAGGGATGCCCAAGCACCGGCTTGTGGTACCCGAAGAATGATAATTTCGATCTTGCAGGATACCCTGACTCTGATTTTGGTGCAGATAAGTTGATTTCAAAATCGACTACACCGGGATGCCAGTTCTTCGGAACAAGAATGGTAACCTGGCAGTGTATGTTTTCGCCCGGAAGAACATTGAACACTTCAAATTCTTTGTTTAGTAATGCCTTCTTTCCTTTTCTGACCTGAGTGCTTCCTTGCGCTCTTAATCGTAAAGCTAGCCACAACGACTGAGCATCGTCTTCATGCTGTAAGAGAACCAAGATATCCTCCTTTATGGCTTGCTGGAGGGATTCATCATCTTCTTTTCATTAACGTATTTTTCTCGTTCTTCTTCGGTCAAACGAGCTAACGTTTTCTCAATTCCAAGTTCATTAAGAGGCGCTTGGTATTTGTTCTCGAGTGCAAACCAGCAGTTTAAGTTTGTTGCTTGAACCCAGTTTGTGAATCGCTCACTCTAACTCTCATAATCTTCGATGTTCATGAGTTTTGGAGGCTTTGTTGTGGTTCCCATTTCATTTTCTAGATTCATGTTCTAAGCTGCTACGGAAGCTGTAACTGCTTGTGGGGCAAACGCGTTATGGAATTCTTCGTCACATGACATCTTAACATACTTATAACAGAAACAGATTAGAGCAGGTTAACTTGAAACTAACTGAAAAATTAGGAAAGCACTGGGAATGTTCGTACGAAATGTTGTCCTGGAATTTCGTGCGAAAAGTTCTTGATTTTTGTACGAAAAGTTTAATTTCGTGCGAAAATTATGTTCTTTGTTTAGTTCAAACTTTTCAGATGTTAGGTTCCTGATTTTCGTACGGAATTTAGTGATTCGTGCGAAAATTCTTGTCTGCTTCGAACAGTTGTTCACACTTTCACGTTTTTGGCAGTTTCAAGCATGATTTTGATGGATTTTAGGTTCGTATGTTTCAGTGAACTGTTTAGAGTTGATTTTAACACGTTATACTAATAACCTAGTCCAAATTGTCCATGAAATCCTTTAGATCTAGATTAAGTTCCAAGAAAGAGTAGAACAAGAGTTTCCAATGGATAAATCTTGAACTTTGAAGGTTGAATCCAGCTGAAACTTGGTTGTTTGTTCACAAATTAGACCTTAAGGCTCTGATACCACCTGTGAATGCTAGGATCAGACCCAACTTGTGAACTTTCGGTCAGATTTTCTCTGGTAACAGAGGCGGAATTCATTGTTAGCTGATTGAACAAACAAAAGAACAAGCGTGATGATTACTGTTAAACTGTCTATATCTTGTATTGATTAACTTCATAAAGATTACAGACTCGAGCAGGGCTTCGCCTTTGATCACCAAAAACAACATACTAGACAAACATCCTAAGTCACCTATTTATAGGCAAGACATGAAAGCACCTAGGAACTTAGGACCTGAGTTGTACAAATTTTCGTACGAAAATCCTTACAAATTTTCATGCAAAAATTCTATCTGTCAACAAAAACAGAACTTTCAATATTTAACATTTGACGCTGCGAAACCCTATCTAAACAACAGACTCATCCTAGACGTAGGCAATTGACATATATGCACCAACACATTCTATCCAAATCCTCCGATTAAAGTCCCGATATTAACATAAGTTATCCGATATTAGGACACACTTAAATCCTTGGACTCTTGAGATTTGTTTACCCTCTTGAACAAGGACACTCTTGAAATCCCATGTGAGTACATAGTCCCCTCTTTCGTTTTTCAAATGTTTTGGGGTGATACATATGTGCTTATGACTACTTTCGTGTTTTAATGATATTATACATGCTTTGATTACATAGTACATATAGTACATGATTTCAATTGCATTTTGCTTCGTATGTTGACTTAGCATACCTAGTACACGATTTCAAAGACATTTTACATGGTATATTGACTTAGTATACTTACACATGGTTTCAAAGACATTTTACATGGTATATTGACTTTGTATACCTGCACATGGTTTTAAATACATTTTACATGGTATCTTAACTTAGTATACCTAGTACACGATTTCAAAGAAGTTTTGCTTCGTATGTTGACTTAGCATACCTAGTCCGCGATTTCAAAGACCTTTTGCTTCGTATGTTGACTTAGCATACCTAGAACACGATTTCAAAGACATTTTTGCTTCGTATGTTGACTTAGCATACCTAGTACACGATTTCAAAGACGTTTTGCTTCGTATGTTGACTTAGCATACCTAGAACACGATTTCAAAGACATTTTGCTTCGTATGTTGACTTAGCATACCTAGTAACGATTTCAAAGACATTTTGCTTGGTATATTGACTTAGTATGCCAAGTACATGGTTTCAAAACATTTTCATGACATGCTTGCATTGTTCAAGACATATTGGTGTGTTGAACTCGACACGTTCCCACTTCCTAGGTTTGTTTGGAAGCGACTTTAGGGAATGACATAATCCAATGAACATTGATAGACCTTTGTCTTTATTAGGGTCTATCCGATAGTCAATAAGGCTTGAATATGTTTTAACAATAAAAGCAATGGTTTATAAGACATAACTTTTTATTTAAACAACACCTTTGTTTATTCAAAGACATTGTTTTATACACGACATTTTGGTTATACAAAGACATTGGTTTATACGTGAAAAGTTAGTTTACACAAAGGCTTTGGTTTATACATAGACATTTGGTTTACACAAAGATTTTCGATTTTTAAATGACATTGTTTTAAACAAGACATTTCATTGGTTGGTTTATGGTGAGTGATTTAAATAACGAGACGTGTCTAATATGATAAAAGCATGGTGGATACGCCATTGGTACTTCCTATATATATATAAGTGCTTTTATTATATTACATATCGTATCGTTATCTAAATCACTTCGAACAAAGACAAGACATGACATCTTTT
The DNA here is from genome assembly GCA_947069175.1 of Scalesia atractyloides. Lineage (NCBI taxonomy): Eukaryota > Viridiplantae > Streptophyta > Magnoliopsida > Asterales > Asteraceae > Scalesia > Scalesia atractyloides. The sequence continues at coordinate 50,192,228 of CAMTDV010000025.1, forward strand.
ACACAAAACACGACATCTTTTACACAAAACATATTATATCTTATACAAGTTACTCTCTTTTGGTTATTTACTTAACCTTGCATCATTTCTTTTACATCATTCGATTTTCATATGATTCTATAAAAAGTAAACCTCTTTGTAAGGGTTCATGGCTACTTTTTAGTTAAACAATTCTTTTATCATTCATAGCCATGAACTTCAAAACCTATGTTACTCATAGGCATTTTTATGCTGACGTATTTATTTTCACATATGTTTCAGGAGCGAATGTTTGAGGTTGATCATGTTACACTTAGGGCAGACTCGGGTCTTAGTGACTTAAAATCAAGAAAGACAATTTAATTTATGCTATGTTTTTTGTTTAAATCCATGACAATGTGAACAATTCAATTCAATAATACAAAACTTTAATTACCATGGTTGTGAAACAGTAGTTCTGTTGTGTGACTCCCCAACGCTTACGTCGTGGTTTGTTGTTTTACGCGGTCGGGGTGTGACAGAAAGATTGGTATCAGAGGCAATGGTTATAGGGAATTAGGTTATTAGTAATGCTTTGACCTAGACTATAACCTTTCCAGGACTCTAACACAAGTTATCTTGTGTTTAGATCTTAAAACAATAATATCACCTCTCCTTAGGTGAATACCAAAACAAAAACACAATTTTCAAAACGATTTTGAAATCAATCGTCTATTCTTGGATGATTCGTTTTTGGCTTAACTCTATCAAAACTTTTCAAAATCTCGTCAAATTTTAGGTTTTAATAATGTGAACACATGCAATCTAGAAGGGTGGGTGCCTGTACCCTGAGTTTTCTGTCTAAGGCTAGAGTGTTTGTACAAATCCACCTAATCGGACCAGTCACTCTTACCTGGGAACTCTTGGGGTGAGTGTCCACTTATAGACTAAAGCATGTCTTCGCAATGCATTATAAAGACCCATTTACTTTGATTAGTCACTGTGTGTCGTTTGTTTGTTTTGAGTAACAAACAAATGACCACCATCCTTACATTTTGTTGATATTTATAACATCTCATTTTGATTATCCAACATTCATCTCACTTGTTTTCTCTCATGTTTTTCTCTCTTTTATAATGCCTCCTCGTCGTAACGCAAACGCAAACCCGGATGCCGCCATGACAGCCATGATAGCACAGCAAATTGCTGTTGTGCTACCCAATCTCATAACTCAAATAAACAAAGCCAACAATAACAACAATAATGCACCTGCTTCGTACAATTTCAAACAGTTTAATTCGGCTAAACCACTCAAGTTTAGCGGTTCTGAGGGAGCAACTAGGCTCCTACAGTGGTTTGAGAGTCTTGAGAGCACATTCCGCCATGCCCAATGTCCGAATGATCGCAAGGTCGAGTTTGTTTCAAGGGTATTCCAAAAGAGGGCGCTCATGTGGTGGAACGGAGTGGTGAGAGCTCGAGGTGCTGATGTTGCTATGGGTCAAACATGGGAGTAACTCAGAGCTCTTATGATGAAAGAGTTCTGCCCTCGTCACGAACAGAGGGCGCTTGAAAATGAGTTTCATGACTTAAAACAAGACATTGGAGAACACCGTGCTTATATCGATCGGTATGAGGAGCTTAGCTTGTTGTGTCCTGCGATGGTGACGCCTTTGGATAAGGCGATTGAAGAATACATAGATGGTCTTCCTGACCCAGTTCAGGATATTGTCACCGGCAGCAACCCTACTTCTGTTAGACAAGCTATTGAGCTAGCTGCAACCCTGACTGAATCACAAGTTAAAAAGGGTAAACTACACCGTAAGGGTGACAAGAAACCGTATGTCAAGTCTGAGGAACATAAGGGAAACAAGGCCAAAACCTCCAAAAAGTCTAGGAAGCGTAAGGCTTCCAAGAACTTCGCTGTTGTTACACAACCAAACCAAACTGCTCCTAATCAGCCAGCTCAACCACCCGCCAAGAAACAATATGTCGGTACTGCACCTTTGTGCAACAAATCTAACAGTCACCACCAGCCCCATCTCCCATGTCGTATTTGCACTACTTATGGATGAACTAGCCATTTGGCCAACACTTGTCGTTCTACTCCTGCCCCGTATCATGCTGTTTAAAACCCTATTCAAAAGCCAGCCAATCCTGTGCGACCTCACTATCCACCTGGGTCTTGCTATAATTGTGGTGATCTTACCCACTACAGGAACAACTGCCCGAAGTTGGCTAATGCAAACCCGGCTCGTGGACGAGCATTCAACATCAATGCAAATGAGGCACGTACAGACAACGAGGTGGTGAACGGTACGTTCTTCGTTAACAACCATCCTGCATCAATTCTTTTTTATTTGGGTGCCGATAGAAGTTTCATATCCCTAGCTTTTAACCTTTGCTTTCAATACCTAGAACCAAACTAGGAAAGCCCTTGATAGTAGAAGTAGCTAGTGGCGAACCTCTTGAACCTGGTGCCAACCCTATAGCCAAATCACCTTACAGTCTTGCACCATCTGAGATGCAAAAGTTGTCGAAACAACTCCATGAGTTATCTAACAAGGGATTTATTCATCCGAGCTTTTCACCTTGGGGCGCTCCAGTCCTATTTGTGAAAAAGAAAGATGGATCTTTCTGTATGTGTATGGATTACCGTGAGCTCAACAAACTCTCAATCAAAAATCGATATCCCCTACCTTGCATTGATGATCTTTTTGATCAGCTACAATGTGCTACCTGCTTCTCAAAGATTGATCTGCGTTCTAGGTATCATCAACTTCGTGTTCTCGAACAAGATATTCCCAAGACTGCTTTCCGCACTCGATACAACCACTATGAGTTCACTGTTATGCCCTTCGGTTTAACAAATGCTCCTGTCATCTTCATGGAATTAACGAATATGGTTTGTAAGCCTTATTTGGAAAAGTTCATCATTGTTTTTCTTGATGGCATTTTGGTTTATTCAAAGTCTCGGCCGATAACGAGCAACATCTCCGTCTAACGATGGAACTCCTAAAGAAGGAGCAATTTTATGCCAAATTCTCGAAGTGTGAATTTATGCTCAAGGAAGTACAATTCTTGGGACATACTGTCAACGAACAAGGTAGACATGTAGATCCCGCCAAAATCAGTGCGATTAAGGAATGGGATACACCTACTACTCCTACCGAAATTCGTTCATTTCTTGGTCTCACGGGTTATTACCGTCGCTTTATTACAAACTTCTCCAAGATTGTGGTTCCCCTCACTGCTCTAACTCAAAAGAATAAAACTTTTGAGTGGGGACCTAAACATGTTAGATCACTCCTGAATAGCTCGGGAACCTAGATTTGTATCTATTGTCCATATATGTGGAATTTATATGACAAGTTAATCACATATGCAAGAATTACTCATTAAAGTCTGTTTTCATAGTCATTTGTTGTAAAGAATTACTCACATATGCAAGAATTTATATGACAAGTGTGTCTATTTTCAAAAAACATTTGTTGTAAACATTCATAGTCATTTTAAAAATATCATAGTTTCAAAGTTTAGCGGAAGCATTTAATTTAAGTAACGGGCGCCAACATAAACGCCAAAACCAAAATCCCAAACATTATTCGTAAATAAGACTCGATAAAAATGTCTTGATCAAATGCAAGTGAGTGCACCTAGCGCTCCTAGCGTCCTGAGAAACATGTAATGAAACAAGTGTCAACATTAAAGAAGATTTAGTTCACAGGTTTTTATAAGTTCACAAGTTCGGTTTAAAAGTTTGTTTTTCCCCGTTATCCCTAACCCGGATAACGACATAGTTCCATTATTCAATCTGTCACACCCTCAATTTCCACTTGCGGAGTATTACCGCGAGGCGTTTGATCAAACCAGAATCTCAGACACTAGCAATATCGAACGACTCTATATGATTTATTTAAACGTTTTCAAAAAAGATTTGTTGTAAACATTCATAGTCATTTTCAAAATATCATAGTTTCAAAGTTTAGCGGAAGCATTAAATTTAAGTAACGGGCGCCAACATAAACGCCAAAACCAAAATCCCCAACATTATTCGTAAATAAGACTCGATAAAAATGTCTTGGTCAAATGCAAGTGAGTGCACCTAGCGCTCCTAGCGTCCTGAGAAACATGTAAAGAAACAAGTGTCAACATTAAAGAAGAGTGAGTTCACAGGTTTTTATAAGTTCACAAGTTCGGTTTAAAAGTTTGTTTTTCCCCGTGATCCCTAACCCAGGATAACGACATAGTTCCATTATTCCTAACCCGGAATAATAATGTTGGTTCGTAATTAAGTTCAATGTTAACATGTAGGTAGCGAGCCTAAAGTTACGTCACATAAGAGTTCTCGATCGAAGCTGACTGTTGTTGACTCAGTGTTGCCAGGTCTATCACTGACCAAGGCGAAAGTTAGGCCAAATTAATCACCCGTTGACCATTCCCGGTCGGCTAGCGCGACTAGCTCGGGTGGGGCTTGTCGGGCCCAGTAGTACTACCATAACGACGTTAATTTCGCATAACGTAGAAAGATAGAGTTGTAGAGCGTGTACATGTTTCTCTCCCTGTTGTTTAAAACCGGATAAAATAGGGGCCGTGAACTCACCTTAAATTGCTCTGTTAGAATAACGCAAAAGAAGCAAATGATGGAACCACTAATCGCATCCTAACATGCCAACCGATTTAAAGTTAGTATGTGAACACACTGACACAAAACCCTACGCATAACTAACACACAGTACGGCACACGTCATAACCAATTCGAAACCATAATCATGCATGCAAAGTATCATCATACAAAATAATGATCAAACCAACTTGTCATAAACACAGATTAACTCATACAACACTTAGGTACACACAAACGCAAGTTATCATGTTTCAGCTTGTATGCTCATAACTGGGTTGTTTTCAAAGATTTTTATAAAATAGTTCCAACGTTCCAAAAATTCCAATCTTTTTACAGAAGATGTCAATTAAAATGTAGAATTTTGTGTAAAATTTTCATATTCTAAATCTTTACCAATTATTTATAAACATTTATATACTAGGATGCAGTCAGATTCGTCGCTTTCTGACTGCAGTCCACGAGAAATTTTTTTAAAAAATCATGGTTCATCAAATTAACAAAATTCCAGTGGGAGGTTTTCGGAAATTCCCGTCTCCAGTTACTATAAAAATTTCGTGACCTAACCCCATACAGACTATGAGATCCGACTCGATAAACAACCAGCAAATTCTGCAGAATTTACGCAGCTTCAGCTGCTGCACTGAAGCGTTTTTCAAAAATATATGTTTTAGGCTTCAGAAATCCACTTTTCGATAAATAATGATCAGGTTACAGCCAACTGAAGTTGGCTGTAAGTGCCAATCAGCTTACTGTTTTTGACTTTATCGCACTATAACATGTTTAAACGATCATGACGCTTAGGTGTATTGATTAACAATAGGTTAACTTGTCAAATATCATCATATCTATCTATATTCATGCAAACCCATGATCTTTATCGCTAAAACGCAGTCTACGATTTTAGTATTCAACATATCATCACAACCGCAAGGTTCGCACATTCATCCGAACTAATCATAAATTACAACACTTATTCACACTAATAATCCTACAAACACATAATCATGATCAAGATCACACAAAACCTAGTGTGAATCACAAAACAATTAAACCCTAACCATGAAACGATGATACTTAGCAAACCGGGACAAGCTTGGAATCAATCCGGGAGGTGTGAGGTTTGCGCGACCGTGAGAGGGGGGTGTCGTCGACCTTCTTCTAGGGATTAGGGTTTTGTGTTTTTTTTTAAAACATCCCATGCATACATACATATAAATATAACAAGGGGAAGGGGCGGTCGCGATAGGGGGGGTGTTTGGGTAAGTGTCTTGGGCCGCAAGTTTGTGTTATTTCCTTGGGCCACAAGGAGGTGTGGGTCGCAAGGGGGTGTGGGTGGCGGGTTGGGTTTTCTTGGTCGCGAAGTCGAGACGTTTCACAAGCTTGGTTCACTAAAATATTATTTGCGACATGGAGTTTATAAAATATTAAATCACAAACGTCTAATAACACATAGCACGTAATTCAGATACAACCTGTCTAATAACACATAACACGTAATTCACCCTATAGATTCACAAAGTTAGCGTAGTTATTGCGAGCGTGTAATTGAATTCCCCGAATTAAATCAGTGTAGGAGTGAATAATCATAAGTAGCGCGTTTAAGATACCTGAAAAGCCGGGATGTCACATTATCCCCATGTTGAAAGAATTTTCATCCCGAAAATTGAGTAAACGCGGTTTAGAATGCAACGCACAAAAGTTCAGTTTGTTAGAATGGTAGAAGTAAATCCCAGGCTGTCATATCATCCCCATGTTGAAAGAATTTTATCCCGAAATTCAGTTGGCGGTAACGTCAGATTGCTGCTTTGCTTCAAAAAGGTGTGGATATTTGCTTTTCATTTGGTCCTCTCTTTCCCACGTGAACTCCGGTCCACGCTTAGAGTTCCAATGAACCTTGACGATCGGTATCTTGCTGTGCCTTCGAGTCTTAATCTCACGGTCCATGATCTCGATAGGTTGTTCCACAAAATGCAGTTGCTCATCCACTTGAATCTCATCCAATGGAATGACTAGAGTCTCATCTGATAGGCACTTCTTCAGATTGGACACGTGAAACACGTTGTGAACTCCACTGAGTTCGGCAGGAAGGTCTAACTGATAAGCTACGAGCCCGATACGCTTCGAAATCACAAATGGGCCTACGTACCGTGGAATTAGTTTGCCTCGTTTCCCAAAACGAATTACACCCTTCCAGAGTGACACTTTCAGTAGGACGCGGTCACCTACTTGAAATTCGAGCGGATTGCGTCGTTGATCAGCGTAACTTTTCTGTCGATCTCGTGCCGCTGCCATGCGGTTTCTGATTTGCACAATCATTTCAGTAGCCTCAAGTATTAACTCAGGACCTGTGAGTTGACTGTCACCGACTTCTGCCCAACAGACCGGTGATCTACATTTGTGACCGTACAATGCTTCAAATGGTGCTGCCTGAATACTCGTATGGTAACTGTTGTTATACGAGAATTCCACTAAAGGCAGATGGATTTCCCAACTGTTCCCGAAGTCTACCACGCATGCCCTAAGCATGTCTTCCAAGGTCTGAATGGTCCTTTCACTTTGGCCGTCCGTCTAAGGGTGGTAAGCTGTGCTCATATCTAAGCGTGTACCCAACGCTTTCTGAAGTGACTGCTAAAAGTTGGACGTGAAACGAACGTCTCTGTCTGAGATGATGGACGTTGGCACCCCGTGCCGAGAAACTACTTCCTTAATGTAGATGCGAGTCAACTTATCCATCTTATTTGTTTCTTTGGTTGCTAGGAAGTGTGCAGACTTAGTTAGACAATCCATGATTACCCAGATGGTATCGCAACCACTCGGAGTTCGTGGAAGATTAGTGATAAAGTCCATCGAAATCTGATCCCATTTCCACACTGGGATCCCAGGTTGTTGAAGTAGTCCTGATGGCTTCTGGTACTCCACCTTGACTTTCGCACAAGTCAAACACTTGCTCACGTAGGTGGCTATATCCGCTTTCATGTTGGGCCACCAGTACGCGGCTTTAAGGTCTTGATACATATTATCCGAACCAGGATGGACAGAGTATCGGGATTTGTGAGCTTCGTCCATAACTAACAACCTGAGGTCTCCGTAGAGAGGTACCCATATACGATTCATGAAATACCGGGCACCATTGGGTTTCACTTCCCAATCGCGTTCCATCTTTCCCACAGATTCGGCCTTGATATTCTCTTCCTTAACTGCTTCTAGATGCGCGTCGCGTATCTGTTCGGGTAACCCAGAATGAATTGTGAACTGCAGTGCTCGTACCCGAAGAGGTTTCAAGTGCTCCTTCCGACTGAGGGCATCAGCTACCACGTTAGCTTTACCCGGGTGATACCGAATGGCACATTCATAATCGTTCAGGAGTTCGACCCAGCGATGCTGTCGCATGTTCAACTCCTTTTGGTCAAAAATATGTTGGAGGCTCTTGTGATCCGTGTAGATTGTGCACCTTGTTCCATATAAATAGTGTCTCCAAATCTTAAGTGCAAACACTATTGCTCCCAATTCCAGGTCATGTGTCGGGTAGTTCTTCTCGTGAACCTTCAACTGTCGAGATGCATACGCGATGACCTTATCACGTTGCATGAGTATACATCCCAATCCCTGAATGGAAGCGTCACAATATACCACAAAATCATCCATCCCCTCTTGCAAGGACAAAATGGGCGCACTGCAAAGCTTCTAATTCAGTAATTGAAATGCTGCTTCCTGTTTGTCACCCCAAGCATACCTGGTGCCCTTCTGAGTTAGAGTGGTAAGCGGTTGTGCGATCTTGGAAAATCGCTCGATGAAACGTCTGTAGTAACCAGCCAAACCCAAAAATTGGCGGATCTCTGTCGGTGTCCTGGGTGCTTCCCAGTTCTTGATAGCATCGATCTTGGCGGGATCAACGTGTATACCCTTTTCATTCACGATATGCCCGAGAAACTGAACTTCCCGAATCCAGAAATCACACTTCAAAAACATGGCATATAGTTTCTCCTGTTGAAGTAGTTCCAGCAATAATCGCAGATGCTCAGCGTGTTCTTCTTCACCCTTAGAGTAGATGAGTATATCATCGATGAACACGATGACAAACTTGTCGAGATACGGCTTACACTCGCGGTTCATGAGGTCCATGAACACCGCGGGTGCATTGGTGAGACCGAAGGGCATGACCAAGAACTCATAATGGCCATACCGAGTGCGAAATGCCATCTTGGAGATATCCTCCTCCCTGACGCGTAGTTGGTGATAACCGGACCGTAGATCAATCTTGGAGTAGTAGCTTGACCCTTGAAGCTGGCCGAAAAGATCGTCGATGCGAGGTAATGGGTGTCGGTTCTTGACGGTAACCCTATAGTCGATGCACATGCGGAAGGTCCCGTCCTTCTTCTTGACGAAAATAACCGGAGCTCCCCATGCCGAAGTACTGGGTCGGATAAATCCTTTTTCCAACAATTCCTGAAGTTGGATAGACAGCTCTTGCAGCTCTGCTGGAGCTAAGCGGTACGGGGCCTTGGCGATAGTAGTCGAATGACTCGCCAATTCGATTTCAAACTCCACTTGTCGATGTGGTGGAAGACCGGTAACTCCTCTGGAAACACATCGAGAAAGTCACGGACGATGGGGATATCTTCAATCCGCTTCCCGTCCTTAGACTGCTCGGTGACCAGTGCGAGCAAAGCAAAAGAGTTCTTCTTCCGAAGAAACTTCTGAGCTTGCATGTAAGAGATGATGTTCGTGACGACGCCTGCCTTCTCGCCTTGCACCATCAAGACTTCATCGTTAGAAAGCGGAATACGGATAGCTTTCTCGAAACAGAGAACTTCAGCTCGGACGTTGGATAGCCAGTCCATTCCGGCTACCACATTAAAACTACCCAGAGTAGTTGTCATCAGATCAATGGTAAAGGTGTGGCCCGCGAGTTTAAGTTGACAGTTGGTTACTAAATGAGTCACATCTACAGATTTACCATCGGCTAGTTCTATGATGTAAGCAGTCTCTAGGGGTTTAGGTTCTTTCTAAAAGACTCAGATATAAAACTCTTATACGCACCCGCATCAAAAAGTACAGTAGCAAAATGATCGTTAAGTGGAAACTTACCGGTAACCACATTCGAGTTGTTTCTGGCCTCTCCACGGCCAGCGTGAATGCACGACCTTTGGCACCTCCTGTGCCACCATTTCCATTGTTGCCATTGTTGTTTTTGTTGTTGTGGTTGTTGTTTTTATTCACACCATTGTTGTTGTTGCGAAGTTGCGGGCAGTCTCGCTTGAAATGGGTAGTGCTACCACACTGATAGCATCCCCGGTTATTACCTTGCTGTTGACCCTGGTGCTGGTTCTGATTTTGTCGTGTCATGATCTCCCCGCGACAATCCTTTGCCACGTGTCCTGCTTTGCCACATCGTTGGCAGCGATTTCCGGCGCAAGGGCCGTGATGATGGAGGTTACAACGGTTACATTGCGGCTTTCGACCCGCATAGCCGCTCGAGTTCTGGGTGTTGTTGGCAGACTGATTGTTGTGACCCCGATTGTTGTTGAAGTTGTTGGACCGCTTCTGGTCTCCTTGTTGTGGCTAGGCTGATGAAGACTGTCGAGCAGGTGAGTCTTCAAATTTTCTTTTGTTGTCAGGGACAATTTCAGTTGCACCCCTAGGTGGCAACTTCCTTTGCTCCACCGCCTTATCGGTGAGTTTATGCGCCAGCCTAATCTCTTGATGCTCCGTCGTAGGGTTGCTAGACATTACCATGCCCTGGATCTTAGGGACCAGACCCCCAAGATAAAACTCAAGCCGTTTTTCGACGGTGTTAGCCAAATCGTGACAAAGGAACACCAGATCATGATGTCTTGCCGTGTACGCTTCAATTTCTTACCCGACCATCTTGTGGTTCCATAACGCTTGTTCCAACTGCTGAACTCTGTCCCGCGGACAGTATTCCTCCTTGATTAGGGCCTTAAATTCGGTCCAGGCCATTGCGTTTGCTGCAACAAGTCCACGCGTTTGGACTTGTGCGTTGCACCAGGTCAATGCCCTATCTTCCAACGTCGAGGCAGCATACTTGACCTTATTAGCTTCAAGGAATTGCACATCTCTAAAACAGATTCAGACCTTTCAATCCAACGGACCTGTCCTATGGGTCCTTCAACACCCGTGAACTTGCTCGGTTTCGCATCGAGGAACATCTTGTAGGGGTTAAGACCCCCTCCTGCTGGTGGGTTAGGAACACCTGCCAGAGCAGCATTCACGTGTTCTTGGATTAATGCAGCCAATTCTTCAGTTGACATGTTGAGGTTTCCGCGACGACCCGTTGCCATTTCAGATCTTCGCAAGAGAACACAAACACACACCGATAAGTATATATATCCAATATAGTTATCATATTCCACACTTCAATAATCACACAAATTATGTTAACCCGACAATTTAAACAATCAAAAGGAACATTCGATTAAATAAATTGCAATGTCTCACAAAATACCAAACAAACATCTCAGTTTAATTATAAAATTTCAAGTTCAAACATAAGTGGAAACAAACAAAATAAAGGAAACAAAACGAAGATTTGGCGAGACGAGTTAGTCATCTATGTCTCCATCTCCCAAGTCGCTATCACTGCCGTCATCCTCTGCGGCGTTTTCAGCTTCAACAGTCGGGTCCTGTTCTGGCTCTTCTTCCTCCGTATCCTCCTCCGGGTCTTCCTCTGGATCCTCCTCTTCGTCCTCTACCGGTGCTGGAGGGGTCGGTGCTGGTGCGGGTACTGGGACAGGTGGTGCTTGGTTCTACTCCAGTTCTTGAATCCTCCAGCTGGACTCAAGAACTCTGTCTTCGAGCCAGTCAGCCCTCAGCCGCTCAGCACAAAAGTCCTTAAATGTTTCGAACTCTCTTATTCTCATATTGCTCTTCCTCGAGCTCTCCAGTTTTACTAGTTAGTTGACGTATCATCCATCCATGTGCTTCGATAGTATCCTGCATTCTTTCTAGTTGTTCCTGTTGTTTCCTTAACACATCCCTAAGTAGATCGTCCCCCACTCCTAAAGAGTTGACCGGTTCGACCGGTATAGCGGTGATCGGACGGGAGGACGACTCCCCTCCTAGAGAGAGTCTTTTCCTAGCAGCTGAGCGTGTCTCCACGCCACGAGGTGGTGAGGGTTCGACCATGGGTGCCTTCCCCGGTGCCCTTGATTGTCGAGATCTGTCGGATGATGATGATGACATACCCTGCTGGGTTGATGTAGTTAGTTACGAGTTGCGTATATCACAATATACATATATATCTCACATAGAACAATTGTAGTATAACACATAACAAGATATCATAGTTCGGTGCCAACTAAGTCTAGTGTCGTGTAACAGCTATAGTTTTAGGTCTACTTTTAATGCAAACCTGGTTCTCTATAGCTAAAGGCTCTGATACCAATCTATCACACCCTCAATTTCCGCTTGCAGAGTATTACCGCGAGGCGTGTGATCAAACCAGAATCTCAGACACTAGCAATATCGAACGACTCTATATGATTTATTTAAACGTTTTCCAAAAACATTTGTTGTAAACATTCATAGTCATTTTCAAAATATCATAGTTTCAAAGTTTAGCGGAAGTATTAAATTTAAGTAACGGGCGCCAACATAAACGCCAAAACCAAAATCCCAAACATTATTCGTAAATAAGACTCGGTAAAAATGTCTTGATCAAATGCAAGTGAGTGCACCTAGCGCTCCTAGCGTCCTGAGAAACATGTAAAGAAACAAGTGTCAACATTAAAAAAGAGTGAGTTCACAGGTTTTTATAAGTTCACAAGTTCGGTTTAAAAGTTTGTTTTTCCCCGTTATCCCTAACCCGGGATAACGACATGTTCCATTATTCAATCTGTCACACCCTCAATTTCCACTTGCGGAGTATTACCGCGAGGCGTGTGATCAATCCAGAATCTCAGACACTAGCAATATCGAACGACTCTATATGATTTATTTAAACGTTTTCCAAAAACATTTGTTGTAAACATTCATAGTCATTTTCAAAATATGATAGTTTCAAAGTTTAGCGGAAGCATTAAATTTAAGTAACGGGCGCCAACATAAACACCAAAACCAAAATCCCAAACATTATTCGTAAATAAGACTCGATAAAAATGTCTTGATCAAATGCAAGTTAGTGCACCTAGCGCTCCTAGCGTCCTGAGAAACATGTAATGAAACAAGTGTCAACATTAAAGAAGAGTGAGTTCACAGGTTTTTATAAGTTCACAAGTTCGGTTTAAAAGTTTGTTTTTCCCCGTTATCCCTAACCCGGGATAACGACATAGTTCCATTATTCCTAACCCGGAATAATAATGCTGGTTCGTAATTAAGTTCAATGTTAACATGTAGGTAGCGAGCCTAAAGTTACGTCACATAAGAGTTCGCGATCAAAGCTGACTGTTGTTGCCTCAGTGTTGCCAGGTCTATTACTGACCATGGCGAAAGTTAGGCCAAATTAATCACCGGTTGACCATTCCCGGTCGGCTAGGGCGACTAGCTCGGGTGGGGCTTGTCGGGCCCAGTAGTACTACCATAATTTCCCCGCTATCTAACCCAATACTAACAATCCGAGAGTTGGTTGAGGAATTCCGTGATATAGCTACTTAGTGACCATAACGTATATTAACATTAACTTAGTTACCGAATAGTTAACGGCGTTAATTTCGCATAACGTAAAAAGATAGAGTTGTAGAGCGTGTACATGTTTCTCCCCCTATTGTTTAAAACCGGATAAAATAGGGGCCGTGAACTCACCTTAAATTGCTCGGTTAGAATAACGCAAAAGAAGCAAATTATGGAACCACTAATCGCGTCCTAACATGCCAACTAATTTAAAGTTAGTGTGTGAACACACTGACACAAAACCCTACGCATAACTAACACACAGTACGGCACATGTCATAACCAATTCGAAACCATAATCATGCATGCAAAGTATCGTCATACAAAATTATGATCAAACCAACTTGTCATAAACACATATTAACTCATACAACACTTAGGTACACACAAACGCAAGTTATCATGTTTCAGCTTGTACGCTCGTAACTGGGCTGTTTTCGAGGATTTTTATAAAATAGTTCCAATGTTCCAAAAATTCCAGTTTTTTTATAGAAGATGTCAATTAGACTGTAGAATTTTGTGTAAAATTTTCAAATCCTAAATCTTTACCAATTATTTATAAACATTAATATACTAGGCTGTAGTCAGATTCTTCGCTTTTTGACTGCAGTCCACAAGAAAAATTATTTAAAAATCATCATTCATCCATTTAACAAAATTCCAGTGGGAGGTTTTCGAAATTCCCGTCTCCAGTTACTGTACAAATGTCGTGACCTAACACCATACAGACTATGAGATCCGACTCGATAAACAACCAGCAAATTCTGCAGAATTTACGCATCTTCAGCTGCTCCACTAAATGACCACTTAAAAATAGCAAACGACCTCAGAAAAATATGAATCCGGTGCCATTTGAAGCGTTTTTCAAAAATAAACAGTTTAGGCTTCAGAAAATCCACTTTTGGATAAATAATGATCAGGTTACAGCCAACTAAAGTTTTCTGTAAATGCCAATCAGCTTACTGTTTTCGACTTTATCGCACTAGAACATGTTTAAACGATCATGACGCTTAGGTGTATTGATTAATAATAGGTTAACTTGTCAAATATCATCATATTTATCAATATTCATGCAAACCCTAAATATTTATCAGGATCTTTAACGCTAAAACGCAGCCGACGATTTTAGTATTCAACATATCATCACAACCGCAAGGATTCGCACATTCATCCGAACTAATCATAAATCACAACACTTTTTCACACTAATAATCCTACAAACACATAATCATGATCAAGATCACACAAAACAAATTGTGAATCGCAAAACAATTAAACCCTAACCTTGAAACGATGATGCTTAGCGAACCGGGACAAGCTTGGAATCAATCCGGGAGGTGTGAGGTTTGCGCGACCGTGAGAGGGGGGGCTGCCGTCGACCTTCTTCTAGGGATTAGGATTTTGTGTTGTTTTTTAGAACATCCCATGCATACATACATATAAATATAACAAGGGGAAGGGGCGGTCGCGATAGGGGGGGCAGTTTGGGTAAGTGTCTTGGGCCGCAAGTTTGTGTTATTTCCTTGGGCCGCAAGGAGATGTGGGTCGTAAGGGGATGTGGGTGGCGGGTTGGGTTTGCTTGGTCGCAAAGTCGAAACATTTCACAAGCTTGGTTCGGTTTATAAATAAAAGTCACTAAAATATTATTTGTGACATGGAGTTTATAAAATATTAAATCACAAACGTCTAATAACACATAGCACGTAATTCAGATACAACCCGTCTAATAACACATAGCACGTAATTCACCCTATAGATTCACAAAGTTAGGGTAGTTATTGTGAGCGTGTAATTTAATTCCCCGAATTAAATCAGCGTAGGAGTGAATAATCATAAAGTAGCGCGTTTAAGATACCTGAAAAGCCGGGATGTCACAACATCTAACCGTTCATATTCTTCCTTGAAATCAATCCCCAGATTGTTAGATAGCACTTTTTGTAGTCTAGTAAACCTTCTATCATTCAAATCTCTTTGAGATCGTAACTCTGCAATTTCTTTCTGCAACCTTTCATTAGCATCCTACTGACTTTCAATCAACACTTTCAAATACCCACGATCTCCTTCTAAAAACTTTACTTTGATTCATTTTCTGTTCCAGAGCAACCTTTTCAGCTTCATTCTTTGACAATCTTTCCTCCAGAATTTTGACTCTCTTTTTTTATTCATCAACATTAGTATCCGGAAAGAAATCATTCAGATCTTCAAGAGTAACCGGCTCTTCAGGAATATTTCCAAACAATTTCGACGTTGGAGTTGTCTTTGGAGTCGATTTTGGTGTACTCTTCGGTGTATGTGGTGAAGTATGAACTGGAACCTCTTTGAGAATAGAACTTTCAGGCTGTGATGTTGTCGGAGGTTATTGAGACTCTATGATAGGAATGTCCAGTAAATCAGACGTAGAAGGTTCTTGTGTGACTTCTGGTTGCTTAGTAGTCTCTTAAACTGAAGTAATTTGAATTGCTTCAACTGTAGGAGGTTCTTGTGTAACTCCTAATTCTTTAGCACCAGAAGGTTCTTGTGTAACTTCTTTGCGCTTCTTTTTGCTTATGTAATGATGGCTTTGCGGCTTCTGTATTGCTTTTCTCCCCTTGGTACTCGGAGAACCTGTAGTCTTCAAAGTAGAATCTTTAGCAGAAGACTTTACGCGCTTAGCCTTTTTCTTTGGTCTTTCTTCATCAGAACCTTTATCAGACCCCGGTTCATAATCAACATCACCTTTCTTTAATTTTTCTCTCTCTTTCTCTGCAATAGCCTTCTTTGTCTCTTTCTCAAGTGAATCGTCACTTTCTTCATTGGTATCAGAAGTCGCAGAGATTACATCATCCTCTTGAGTATCTTTTTATGTCTCTTGACTTTGAATATTGATCGCAGCACCAGAACCAGCTTCAGCTTGAACATTCTCTAGTTCATCTTCATCGATAAGCATTGTTTCAACTTTCTTTGTCTTTCCAGATTGTTTCTTTTTCTCTTTAGCGATTTTCTTCAGAAACCAATCGCTATGTTTTTCTTTGAAAGTTGCCATCATTTCTTCTTCAGCTTTAACTTCCTTTTCATCACCACTTCCTGCCTTTCTCCACTTATATTCATGCGGTGCAACATAATCTGCAGACACAATAGCACCAAATAGTGGTTTTGCTAATGGAGCTGAAGCTTGCTTTTGGAACGTAATAAGCTTCTTGACTGTTGTATCATCCATGTGGCTTAGATATAGAATATCATTTGGATCTTTTGCTATCTTCTCAAATTTGTCATCAATAAGCATTTGCACGAATCTTGGGTACATCACAATTCTGTTCGTTCCCATATTGTTCTTCATATGTGTAAACACAAGCTTTGAGAAGTTAAACTTCTTGTTCAGAACTAACGCTGTAGCCATACACGCCATGTAATCTTGTACATCATCTAAACCGGCTTTGCGATGACTAAAATCATTAATAATCGCGTGCATCAAGAACTTGTAGGGGTTAGGAACTCCCCCTTTCTTCAATGTCGATTCGTTAACATGGCCTTTGTAACCCATCCGATAGAAGCATCCACGAACCATTCTTTCATCTAATAACATTGGATCACTCGCACTGTCGTTAAAGTTTAAAACTTTGCGGATATGGCCTCAGCCACTGTAAGCTCTTTGTCTTCATTCCCGATGCGAACAATCGATCTGATTTCTGTATTATCTTCATTTAGAGACACTGCACTCCAGAATCTATAAACATGAGACTATAAACCACCATCTTCTCTGTAATCGCTTTGTGTATCGGTATTCGCGCCATGAAATCCAGAATATTGTCGTAAGCAGCTAGAGATGGACAGATCGTCTTGTCGAGCGTAACACATGTGTTATGAAATTTCGAGAAAGAAAGCTGAATATTCTAAACACGAAAATCGAGGCAAACACTTAGAAAAACTTCACAATTTTCACACAATTACACATCAAGTTCGGGCGAACTTGATAGACAAATAAACATCACATTTCAATAAGTCCGGGCGCACTTGATTTAAACAGATTTTAATTGAATATCAAACAAGTTCGGGCGAACTTGTTAACAACTTTCGGATTTTTTAAAATATCAAACAAGTTCAGTCGAACTTGTATGATATACAACATTATCACTTTAAGGACAAGTTCGACCGAACTTGGTTCAAAGAACCAATTAACAAGTTCGGGCGAACTTGTCTTCTTTGTCTTTAAAACCTGCAACAACAAAATCAAAGCATTTTTAACCAAATTAAAGACATGTGTATGGTCGTTTATGATTGTTTAACAGATTTTATATTCAATTTGTTCTCAAACACCCTAGATCAAGTCATATTAGCATGTTCAGATTCATATCGTTCAAACTCAAACAATTTACGGTCTAATCTTTGATTTTATACCTCTGCCATGATCAGTAGTGTGCCAATCACCAAAGATCAAAAGAAATTTTGGCAGCAATTCGTTACAAATGTGGCAATTTTAATTTCACACAATTCACTCAAGTTCGCTCTAAAGGTTCAAGTGACAGATGAAATGAAGTTCGGGCGGACTTGTCTGTTATATAGTGTAACAAGTCCGGGCGAACTTGTTAAACACTCATCAACAAATCTAATACAAGTCCGGACGAACTTGTAATCAGATCAATAAAGCACAACAAGTCCGGGCGAACTTGTTAATCAAAACAATGTTCTCTTACCCTGATCAAGTTCGGGCGAACTTGATCAAACCCAAAACCAACTTTTTCAGATTTTTAAATTTTAACCCTGAACTTTTCAACCAGTTTTATAAATCCACTCAGTTGATCAAGTCCAAGTTAATGACCTTGGTTAACCGATTTGTCAGCCGAGTCCAAGTTAATGACCTCGGTTCGCCCGTTATGAACAAACTGTTGGTTTTTCTTAATTTAAAGCTTCAAATTAATGAACTTTTAATCATTATCGCTTATCAGATTTTACAGATTAGCTCCCAGCCTGTTGTCAACTAGATTTCCATCAATTTAGCACCTTACCAGACTTCGAAGATCCGTTCTCCAACATTGGCTTGTTGAAACTAATGTAGAAACAAAATCTTTTTGTATTTTTGAAAGTTTATGCTAAAACACACTGAAAATCTTTTGGTTTTAATCTGTAAAGCAAGTAAACTATGTACAAACATATTTACAGACATATTTTTATGAATCCGTGTCTAAGGATCATATCAATTGATTGAGACATATCACCAGTACAGTTGACCTTATGATAACTTTAAGTTTTTAACTCGTTTACCTAGATTGTCGAGTTTGTCCACTTAAAATTCGACACATTTCTCAATTGTTCCAAGATATCTTAGTTAGAATTATGAAACTTGACTCAAACTATGGTTCCCATCTCATAATATACTCCCGTATCAAGATTCCCTAGATTGCATCTTACAGGTGAGTATAGCGTAATTAATATCTGTATCTAGGTTAATGCGAAGCCTTGAGAGCTCAGGTTATGTTGGTGCATATGTCTGTTGCCTACGTCATTATGTATCGAGTCTGAGTGAATAGTGCTTAATCTGTTAGAAACAAGACGTATTTATGTATATTGTAGGACAAGTTCGCTCGAAGATGGTTTTGAGAAGTCAAGTTCGACCGAACTTGACCATGTTAAGTTCGCCCGAACTTCTACCCTAACCAGCGAACTCATATGCCTATAAATAGGTGCCTTGGGATTTCATTCGTAACTTAGACATATTTTGGCACAGAGATGGCGAAGCTCTATCGGACCCGGTTCTCGAATGTATTGAACTTTAGATCAATGATAACAACATTTAAATGAGTAATTCTTGTTATTTGGTTTTACTTGTCATTAATTTCCGCCTAATTGGACAATCGATAACAAATTTAGGTTCTCGTGCTAATCCTGGACGTTCCTACAAGTTAACACCACCGTATCGACAAAGAGATGAAGGCTCGACTTTAAGCTGTGTTCCAATTAAGGAATCTTTTAAGCACTGCAAATGATTAGATCTTTCGATTCTTTTTCAAGTTTGCATGCAATTTTAGGGTTTTTAGAAAAAGCACTATAGAAGTTCTAGGCTATTGCTTCTGCAAAATCAGAAGAACTTGTATAATACCCTAGATATCAATCATCTATAAAGACCACGTATCTCAGAATCAGGCAACCTCTCAAACGAAATTTCGGAGTACTAAGTCCATATATCCGAGAGATGTTATTCCATAAGTTTAAGCAGTTGTAAAATTTAGTTTGTATCCTAGAAACAATTTACTGAACGTGTAAAGCCTATCGACACATCCACAGTAAGACTTGTTTATCACTTTTTAAACTTTACAAATCTTTAGCGTACTGTGATAGTCCACTGATGTACTATCATTTCCTTTGTGACACAAAATTCTTTTTATCTTTTTCAATGTTTTTGTACTTTTTTTATTTTTCATATGTTTTTTTGAATTTTCTCATAATATTTCTCCCCCTAAAATCAAAAACATATTTTTGTATGTTAATTTTTAAGAAATTCTCATCTAAAATATAAACAAACCAATGTGGATCACGTGAATTCGTCATCCGATCCTTATTCAACCTCTGCCTCCGCACCTGTCAATAATTTTTTCATCGGTGTGAATTTTTTCTATTCGCACCAACTTCTTTCATAACAGTCACGAATGAAGTGGTAACGGATTTCTATGTGTTAAGTTCGAGAGTGATGAACTGGATTTTTAGTAATGTCGATAGCTGCCTTATTGTCTACATATAAAGGCGTATAAAGAAATTGCAATCTAAAGTCCCTCATCTGTTGTTGAATCTATAGGATTTAAGAACAACAGCTGGAAGCAGAAATGTATTCTAACTCACAAGTAGAGAGAGAGACTGTGGTTTGTTTCTTGCATTGCCACGTTACTAATCGAGTTCCGAAGAACTGGCAACCAGCCGTCATAGACTTTGAATTCAGCTTGTCCACCCCAAAGTCAGAATCAGCATATCCTGTCAGATCGAGTTGTCGTTCTTTGGATACCACAAGCCGGTGCTTGGACATCCCTTCAGGTAACGGAATATCTCTTCACTATCTGCATGTGAGATACTCTGGGACTAGACTGATATCTTGCGCAAAGACAGGTAGGATACATAATATCTGGGCGAGATGCCGTCAGATACATAAGAGATCCTATCATCGACTGATAGAGCGTATCATCCACTTTAGTTCCTGTTTCGTCAATGCAAATTCCGTCATTCAGCGCTAGAGGAGTCGAAAGCGGCTTCGAGTTATCCATTTCAAACTTCTTCAGAATATCATGAACATATTTCGTTTGATGAATGAATATGTCGTCTGGTAACTGATCAACTTGTAACCCGAGGAATAATTTCATTTCGCCCATAGAAGACATTTCAAATTTCTTCTTCATTATCTTCTCGAATTCTTTGCAAAGACTATCATCTGTTGAACCAAAGATGATATCATCCACATAGATTTGTACGATGATTAGATGACTTCCGACTTCTTTGGTAAACAATGTACTATCCACTGTGCTTCTTGTAAAGCCGTTTCCAACAAGATGTTGAGATAACGTCTCGTACCAAACTCTCGGGGCTTGGTGTAATCTGTATAAGGCTTTGTCTAGTTGATAAGCTTTGTTCTTGTTCAGCGGATCGACAAACCCCGGTGGTTAACTGACGTACACCTCGCGTAGCTTACCATAAAGAAATGCGGATTTAACATCTAA
This sequence comes from Scalesia atractyloides, assembly GCA_947069175.1. Classification (NCBI taxonomy): domain Eukaryota; kingdom Viridiplantae; phylum Streptophyta; class Magnoliopsida; order Asterales; family Asteraceae; genus Scalesia; species Scalesia atractyloides. The sequence goes on from CAMTDV010000025.1 coordinate 50,213,114, forward strand.
CTGCTACACTTTAAAACCTTTCCAAGCAGCGAATGCAAGGAAAATGCGGATTGACTCTAAACGTGTAGCCGGTGCATAGACTTCCGTATAGTCAATTCCTTCTTGCTGGTGGAAACCTTTGACAACCAACCGAGCTTTGTTTCTAACGATCACGCCTTGATCATCCCTCTTGCACTTGAAGACCCACTTCGTATCTATCGCTTTTTGCTTCGATGGTAAGTCAACAAGTCTCCAAACTCCCAGTTTCTGAAATTGTAATAACTCTTCCTGCATCGCTATCACCTAGTTTTCATAACCCAAAGCTTCATTCACAGTCTTCGGCTCGATTTGAGATATGAAACATAAATAATAGCAATAATCTTAAGTCGAAGCCACTCGAGTATAGAAACAACTTAAAGCTTTGTTGATCTGGCTTCTCGTTCTCACACCAGTCTGTATCTCTCCAATTATGTTGTTCGAAGGGTGATATGAATAAGACCGCGGAATCTCTTCGCTAGGAACATCAACCGTACTGTTCTGATTTGTAATATTCAGATAAACCATCAAATTAACTTCAGGAGTACTAGATGTTGCTTCATTTTGATTGCTAGGACCAGCAGATTGATTTAACATATTGGATATCTGCTCGGATTCTTCATCAGAGGAAGATTCTCAATCATCATCGAAAGTCGGAGCTTCATCAGAGTCGGAATTCTGATTCTGAGAAAGAATGGGCTTTGTAGTAGCATTTCCTAGTTAAGTGGGTGTTACTTTTGCTTCAGAAACTTGTTCAACTGGAACACCACTATTACTCGGACCTGAACTAAAAGACAATGTACCAACAGTAGGTTGATTAACCACTATTATCCTTAAAATCAGTTCCAGATTTGCCGACTGTTGTATGTAATAAAGAGCTGCAAGATCTTCTTCAGACGTCTTTTCTGATAAGTCGAATGACTTCCACAAATCTTGATGAACAACCATGCATCGCCTTTTCTTTGAATAGGAGTTGTGTACCGAAAGCAATCAACGTGTTGTGCTTCAACCACTCTCTTAAAAGTAGGAGTGTAAACTCTTCTGAGCGGACTAGCATAACCGACAAAGAAACCTTCCAACGTTTTAGCACCAAATTTATCATCCGAATCAATCACTATGGAAGGTGCACCAAACGGTTCTAGATACTTTAGATTTGGTTTCCTTCGGTTAATCATCTCGAAGCAAGTCTTCTTGTTCGGTTTAACTGTTAGACCCTGTTTAAAGTGTAGCATGCCGTTGCAACCACCTCACTCCAGAAGCCAACAGGAAGTTTGGAATCTGCAAGCATGGTTCTTGCTGTTTTGATTAGAGTTCGATTCTTCCTCTCAGCTACTCCATTTTGTTGTGGAGTGTAAGGAGCACTGAATTCGTGCAGAATTCCTTTGGCGTTGCAAAATTCTTTCATCTTGGTATTTTTGAACTCCGTACCATTATCACTTCGAATTCGTCTAACAGGGAGATGATATAGATTTTCAAGCTTCTTGAAGAGAATCACAAGATTATTGAATGTTTCATCTTTGGTCTCTTGAAAGAAAACCCATGAATATCTAGAATAATCATCTGTGACAACCATACAGTATAAATCTCCTGATATACTACGAACGTTCACCGGACCGAAAAGATCCATAGGTAGACGTTCAAGCGGCAGCTTTATGGAGTTGAGAATCTTCTTAGGATGTGACTTCTTAATCTGCTTCCCTTTTTTACATTCAAGACAATGATCCGTCATATGGAAGCTTCGAAGATTAACTCCTTCGACTAAATCGTTATGAACCAGAAAATTCTTTTTCCTCAGATGTATATGCCCCATCTTCCTGTGCATAGAATCGAATCCTTCTCTGGGGCTTTTGTGACAAAACATTGAGCCGACTTTGATGATGTTGTAGCAACACTCATGTCTAGCACGTAGAGATCATTTTCACGTGGAGCGCGCATTAAAATCCATTCATCCGGAATCTTGAAGCCCGGCTTAAGAATCATGCACTCCTTATCGTGGAAATGAACAGTGAACTGCTTATCGCAAATCTGATAGATACTGAGAAGGTTGTTCTCTAGCTCGACGATATAGTTAACACGATCAAAAAGACACCACGCCATTCGAAAGCTTTCCTTCAGCAACAATCCGGCCTCCTTGATTTCCAGTGAAGCCTACATACCCCCTGTTAATCGCTTTAAGATCAAAGAGTAGTGCTTTCATCCCGGTCATGTGCCTCGAAGCTCCGCTATCCAGAATCCACTTCGATAATATGGATCTTGGAGCCCCTGCACACGTTAACAACTCAGTGAAAAAGTGCAACCCAAGCCTTTTTGGTCTTGGGTTTGGGATAATAATATTCATAAACATCCTCATAAGCCCTCTGATATTCAAAATCATCATCTGAGACTTCATTGACATTTACGTTTTCAAACTTGACTTTCTTCTTTTCTTTTGAAAGTTTAGGAAAAACTTTGTCAATTTCAGTTTTACCCTTTGATTCAGACACTTTGTCATTATCAATCTTGACCGACTCAGATTTAGCAACTTCAGATGATTTTGTTTTCTTCTTTGCAACCCAAGATTGTGATTTTATTCTTGCTTTCTTAATGTAGAATCTTGAATCTTTGTTTTCATTCGATTTGGAAGTTTCACCTTTCTCATGATTTGATTGCTTTCCAATCAAATTTTCTTCCTGAACCGTACTAGTCCCATACACGAATGCCATATTCTTATTTTTATATTAGCAAAATGGTGACTGTTTCTTTTTCGGTTCTTCTTCTTCCTCCAAACCCAAACCCGCTCTCCTATTTTCAGGAAAGTCACCACCATTTCTCCGTTAATTGTTATAACCTCTTTTAGGTTTAGAATAAAACTTTTTTTCATTTCTCTCCAAATCTTCTGATAATACTTCGACAAGTTTGAACAATTTATTAAGTTGATCTTCTTTAACATTCCAAATCGGAAAGCTATCATCGAAATATAGTCTATCAGATTCCTTAACTTTGTACATGACAACGTTAGGATCATCACTTAGGCTATCTTCCAATGATGTGTCGTCATCTTCGGATTGTGAATCAGAACTGTTCAACCTCGCATTGGCGCTCTCAAAGCTGCCATCATCAGATTCACTCAACACATTTTCAACAACATTTTTTACCACTGCTTTACTATCATCGTCTGTGTAGGTTATGTCAATGTTCTTAGGCAGCTCATTTTTCTTTTCTGTTAAAAGTTCAACATTAAGCGCCTTTTCCATCCCATCAACTTTCTTACGACAATTTTTTTCGCACAAGGGAGGTGGAAAATTGCTATAATCCCGCGTTTCTTACCTTTTGCTTTCTTATCATTTTCTTCCGACGAAATCGTTGGAAGAATATGATTGATGACGTAAGCATTCGTGGACCCTTTCGGTTTCAATCTTCATGTCTTGAAGTTCTTGTTTAGTTTCAGCAATGGTATTTATGTAAATGTTAATGGCTTTTTGGTTTTCCATTACCGTTGCTTTTAACATTCTTACTGTGTCATGTTGTTCAATGTTGTTTTTATCAAGTCTGCCGTAATCGACTTTTATTTTATCATAAGCTTCCTTCATTGTGCGATAATCATATTTAATATTTAAAATTGTTGTTATGCACATTGAGTTCAATTATGATTTGAGATTTTTCGGCACATTGCACACAAGGCTTAGTACATTTCGTACAAGGTTTTTCAACCTCAACGATTTGCAATTTTACAACCTCTTTTGCTACAACTTTTACATCTGGACCTACCTTTGTTAAATTTTCCATCATTTCTTTTTTGGCAATCTCCGTGAAGTTTTCCTCATTCATCTCCTTAGTCACGTTGATGACTTCCTCAACTTTCAGTTTCGTTTCTTCAACAACATGCTCGGAAGATGCTGCATCACCAAAACAACCTGCAAAACTAGATGTAATATTAGAAGAAAGAACAATCTGCATCCTTGTATGATGATAGATCTCCTCTTCTTCTGTTTGTTGCAAGTATACTTCTAACATTGCATTCTCCAGAGCTGCAACCTCAGCAGATGTATCTTGTTCTTCCATGATTTCGGCCATTAGAGCAACTCCTGTCTTCTTAGCAATATAAGAGTTCTAATCAAAACCGTCATCTTCATTAGAAGCAACCATAGCTTTTTCTGCGTTGTTGGATGGTTTCTCTTGAACTTTGATTTGAGTTTTCTTCGGAAATGGCTTATATTGCAACGACTTCTTGTAGTAATCACTGCCACCTCCGAAAGGACTTTGGTTGTCACTTGTGTGATACCCATGACGAAACCAGGTACACCTTAATTGGTCCTAAAGTTAGAGCATTAGTAAAACTATCATTGTGTGTAAACCTTGTGAAATTTCATGACTTGTGTGTGGTGCGAAACGATATATGTTATACCTTGGAGGAATCCGAGAGCACGTTATGGTTGACATGACACTACTAAGGCCCAACAATGCGAGGTTGGCATCCTCAGCCTTGAACAACGTGTTAAACGGAGACTTGACGTTTAACAGCGCATTAGACCTTTGATGTTGATTATTGGATTATCCATAGCCTTATTTAAGATTCTGAGTTCGAGGAATAACTTAGATTTGTGCCATAGACTGTGACATAGGTTTAAAAATAATCAAAGCCCGGGCATGCAAAACAAAGCAGCTCCCGGTTGCGGAAACGCATTTGTTCCGGACATAACTTAAGGCAACCGAATGTGCAAGGAACGATCGATCAAGCTTAAAAACACTTGAACGAACATCAAAGTGACTTTTATGATTTAAACGTATCTGGGTCAGATTTTTAGATGGTTATGCATAATTTTTAAAACCGAGTCTTTTAACACTAAGTACCCGCAAAACGAGTCTGTCGCGCAAATCAAGAATGCGCGCCGGACCCGAAACGAACCCATACTTATTTGTAGGATAAACCTCATCCTTATGCAGGTAAAACGAAGCACAAGGTGGCCCTAGGGTCCCACCTCTATGCCGCCATCAACCCCCCCCACATGTTTATAAATAGTTGTTTTTCTTTTTTCCTTTAATTTTAATCCAAAAATCCTTTCAAAACAACTCCAAATCTGCTCTAAACTTCCATCAGCTAATTTCTTCCATAAACAAGCTTGAACCCAAAGGTATTAGCCTTGATACTCATAGTTCTATGTCCGTTTCTTCGATTAAACGCGATTTCTAGCCGAAAAACACTTTTTAATCCATGAATTTTAGGGTTTTTAACAAGTTTTAGGGCTGAACATGAACACCACACATACCCCTGGTGTTATATGGCAGCTATGATTGCTAATCAATGGGGTTTGATACCCTAATCAACTCTTATTCGACCAAAATCGCTTAACTATTCAATTAACTGAAACAAAATGGATTAAAGCTAGATTGACCTAAGTTCTAGCATATTTGGATTGTACACGATGTGTAGGTACTAAACATAGCAGCCTCACACTTCTAGACTCACAAGGAACCCTCGGAAACAAAGCTTTCGCTACGTATAACCTCCGAGAACCGAAACTAGAATGGGCAGAAATTGTTTTGCCAATAACTTGGTCCGTGTAACTTGGATTGAGCTGAAATTTGGTATGATGATGGGTATTGTCAGGAAGGTCCACGTAAAAGTTTAGAATATTTGGAATTTTCTAATATTTGTGTTGAATGTTTAACTGTTTTACCGAAAGAACTTCGGAAAAATATCAAACAGATTCAATAAATCACCAAATTTTGCAGAGAGAGTAAGCAACATACGGGGAATGATCTGGGAAAATTCGGAGTCCATTAATTGAGTTTGATTTGGGTTAAAAATCCGTGTTTTTTGGAGTTTTCGGTAGCCGGAAACACACCAAAATGAAATCAAAAAATTCTAAAAATTTTCAGAGATGTTCCTAGACATGTATAGAAGGTTCAAAAATTTTTTCGGAATTTTGGAACTTCTAGAAGTATTTTATGTTAATTATGTGGTTAAAATGGGTTTATAAATAATTTATTTAAATAAGAAAATTACAATATAAATTCCCAAAAATTTATCTCATGATCTACTGATTTTTACTGAGTTATATAAATTTTATAGATTTTTAGTCCAATTCTAGATTAAATGGGAATTTATTTGGATTAAAAATAAGTTATTTAAATCATTTTCGGCATTTTACCGTATAACGAACCTGCCTGACAGGGAACCGACCCAACCCGAAAAATACTATAGTTGGAACACTGGGAGTATTCCGGGAGATTCCTGGGCAATTTGGGCACTATGGGTGTGCTCTAAGACAATTCGGGAAAATTCTCGACGATGAAAATGGAAACTCAAATTTGGGCAACTTGGACCCCCGAACACCCAAACTCCCTTAATGGAAAGTTAATCATTTATGAAGAACCATGTGTTGGCACTACTGGTATTCCAGTACCATTAACCGAACACGTTAAACTACTGACTTTGGTTGGCGTGCGAGTCGGTGCCCGAAAGACAAACTAAAAACTAATACTACCCTGACGTCCATCACCATACCAGTGTCCTATAGACTCAATCCGGAGTGAAAACTCCTGACCCGATGAAAGTTATAACTATTACCAGCTTAGATACTGATTTGAGCCCATGCTTGCATGTGTGTCATTAAAGTTGATCCAGCTATTCAACCACTCGTGTGTTGAGACCCCTATTGGCACTGTGAGTTTCACTACCCCTCTTTTAACTGTTTTATTGTTTTACTTGGGGTGGAATGTATGTAAAAACTGTGTTGATTACACCAAATTGGGAGTGTGTTTCACTCCACCACTTTTAAACTGTGTTACTGTTTCCTGAGGTGATTTGCATATGTTACAAAACTGTGTTAATTGCACCAACTTGCGATGAGGTAAATTTTATAACACACGGCTCGGCAAGCTGCAGGTGTCTGTTATGACACGGTTCGGCAAGCTGCAGGTGTTGTTGTAACACGGTTCGGCAAGCTGCAGGTGTCTGTTATCAGACTGTTCGGCGAGCCGGAGGTGCTTGTACCACAGTTCGGCAAGCTGCATGTGTCTGTTAGGACACGGCTCGGCGAGCTGCAGGTGTTTGTCGTAACCCGGGCGTGCTAGCTGAAGGTGTTTGTGTTGATAAATCAGTGAACTGTGACTTGTACAATTGAACTTGTTAACACTTATTGTTACACAGCAATTAAACCAGTGGAACTCACGCAGCGTTTAGCTGACCTTTTTAAAACTAACATGCATTTCAGGTAAAGCGAAGCAAGAGTAAGAACGTGTGTGTGGATGGCTATAGTAGTGATCTGTAGCAGAATAAGAGCTATGATAGCTCGTTGTACTGTACTGAAACTTATGGTGTGTAATATGATACCGACAGTATGTTGTAACCAAGGTTCTCTTTATGTATGATATCATGTTTTTAAACTATAGAGAATGACCACGTGTCTGCCGCACCCTGCATTTGTTTTCCGCTGCGAGTCGGGGTGTGACAGAAGATGGTATCAGAGCCTTCGGTTATAGCGAATTAGGTATCTTAAAAGAAACTAGACTATATTCCTAAGTTAGTCTCCATACGCTGAGAACCTTTAGAAACTGGGTAGTATGGCTATTACCAGGAAACCCTGGTGGGGCAAATAAATTATTGTGGTCCGGAACACCATAATTTATCTCCTCATACCTGGGGGTTCTGGGAACGTCAATGAGATAGTATGGAAATCCGTCTACTAACGTCACCAACCGCAAGTAATTTTTATAAATCGTAAAAATTGAAACTGCATGCAATACGTGCTTATGTGTATATTTGTGGGATGTGAGTTCGGTATTTTGGGTCAGTTCAATCAGCATTGTGTGTGTGGTTTTCTTTTTCAGGTAGCATGTCTGATCGTCCGAGTCACCAGTCTACTTCACATATGGAGACTGATCCTGAGGAGGATCCGCTGACACCCCTCTTGTCATCGAGTTACTCGCCAGATCCTTCTGGTTATTGTTGTGGTCCGTACCCACCCAGACCTCGTACTAGGCGTGAGGGGGAGGCCTCGAGCGCCTACCGTTCGCCATCACACCACCCAACTAGCTCCTCGGAGCATAGTCGTACCCCGATGTTGCCATACCCGTAGGACATATCCCTAGGAGTCCTACTCCGCCACGGGGCATTGGGAGTGGGAGCCGGTAGCACCTCGCTTACCGTCACTCGAGACACCGCCTGACCCTTACACTCCTTCCACTCCGAGTACTTATTCACCCTCCTCATCTAGCCCTCTTGAGATACCCACTTTCGGCCTCCGACAGATAGCTCGTCGGAGGGTGCTTACGCCTGTGCCTGTGTTCACACCACCTAGGTCCCCTATTCGTCCGACACCCGTACCTATAGGGACCCAGCAGTACTTCACAACTCGTTTTCTGACCACCACCCCGGGAGGACCCTTCCCCGTTTCACACATATGAGCGAGGGGGCCCTTCCCAGCCATTTAGAGAGCCTTCTCCACCTGTCTGGGGTATACATGTTCCTCCTCAGGAGGTGCCTGCTCCCATCACTGAGAGCAGCTTGATGGGATTTCTGTTCGAGCAGATTTCATTACTATGGATGGCACGGGATGAGGATGAGCAGCAGCGGAGGTCGATGGGAGACTACTTGATCGTCTTACAGCAGGAGATCATCGCGCTACAGCAGGGTATGGAGTATGTGCACCATGAGCAGGATCATTTCCGTGCGTTGGTATAAGGATGCATCGGTGCTATTGTAGGTTTGGTTGTAGGGTTTGGAGGACTGGCATGGTGGATGTGGCGTTCTTAGTATGGTTTTCTTTTGGTATAGATAGAGATGATGTATCTTTGTACATCCTACTAAGCACTGGGTTGTACCCATGTCGAGGTATTGATGTAGTTATAGTATTTCGCGTTTGTCTGGTTAGTACTTTGTGGCATCGAGTTTGTACGTCATTGTGGTGACCCATTTTGATAGCACATCTAAGCACTGGCCCTTATGGGTTAAGTCTATGTGCAAATTTTGACACTTGTATGATGATGACATTACATATATATATGATGATGCGTTTGACTATTTGTGCCATGGGTTCATGTGTGTGATGAGGTGTGTGTTATGTTTTAGCCAAACGTGTGACATGTGTTAACTGGATACGTGACATTGATACCTAGACATCTATTGTTTATAATAGAATGGCCCCGAAACGCGCACCACCGATGACTTAGGCAAAAATTGCGCAAATAGTAGCGCATAACCTTCAAGCTGTTATTCCCACGATTGTGGCGCAGGTTAGCGCCGGTATTAATGCTAACCCACAACCGAACCCGCAACCAGGACCGGTAGGTCAGAACGATAATCAGAATAATGGTAGGCCGGTTTGCACATATAAGCATTTCATGGAATGCAAACCGGTGGAATATAATGGGACTGAGGGACTCAACGGATTTGTGAAATGGGTCGAGAGTCTGAATCAGTGCTGAACATAAGTAATTGTCCGGCTAATTGCGCAGTTAAGTATACCACCTGTACTTTTATTGACCATGCTTTAAACTGGTGGAACACGATTGTTCAAACTCGCGAACAGGATGCGATTAATGCTCTGACTTGGGATGATCTCAAGATACTGATGAGGGAAAAGTTTTGCCCAACTCATGAAATTCAGAAGCTTGAGCACGAGTTATGGAATCTGCAGATGTAAGGTACTGATCATGCAGGGTATACCAACCATTTCAATGAACTGGCGCATATTTTGCCAGACTTAGTCTGACCAGAGTCTAAGAGGATCGAAAGGTATATCTAGGGACTGGCCCAGAAGTAAGGAGTATCATTAATTCGGTGGAATACTGAACCATGCACGAGGTGGTAGCCAGGTCGGGTACCGTTACATATGACATGGTTAGGCGAAATATTTTGACAATGCCAGGAGAGCCGACCAGGAACAAGCGGGAGGCCCCGGAAAAAAGTCGCGCAAGGGCAACAACGCCAAAGAGGGGGAGGAATACTTGCCAAAACTACGGCATGACTACCCTCACGGGTAACTTTGATGGTTACAAAGGAAACATCCCAAAGTGCAATAAGTGCGCTTTCCACCACACTGGTATGTGCCGAACAGTGATATGCTCAAGGTGCCATGGAACTGGGCATTTCGCCCGAGATTGTGGGGTGCCCAGGGAACTAAATCCCAATCCAACCCGTTTTCAATCTCCTAGGCCTGAACCTCTTCAGCAGCGAACTCAGCAACCAGCCCCACAAGTTGCCTATCCCCGTGCGTGCTTTGGATGTGGCAGCACGGAGCATTTTCGAAACAGTTGTCCAAAGTAAGCCCAGCATATGGCAGGAAGGAACACTCAGAACCAAGCATCTACCTCGAATGCAGCCCGAGGTCGTGCCTTTGTCATGGGACCTGGTGACGCACGCCAGGATCCCAACGTGGTTTCAGGTACTTTCCTCGTTTCCAATCAATTTGCTTCAGTATTATTTGATACGGGCGCCGATAGAAGTTATGTGTCGATTGCATTTTTGCCACTCTTGAATATGCCTACTGTTAACCTGAAACACCCCTATACCGTTGAACTCGCCAGCGGGAAACCAATTACCAGTCACCAACTTATTGTTAATTGCCCTATAACCCTTAACAGTTACCAGATTACCATTGACCTCTTACCAGTAGAATTTGGTAGTTTTTATATTGTCATAGGAATGGATTGGTTGTCCAACCATCGTGCAAGAGGTGTTATGCAAACAAAAGGTTGTGAAGATTCCTTTATCCCCCACGGATGCAATTATGGTGCAAGGAGAGAAGTTAGGCGCTACGTTGAACCTTATATCTCACCTTAAGGCGTTGAAATGTATACGACAGGGATGTGACGTGTTCTTAGCTAGTGTCACATCGGAGGAGCCAGCCGAGAAGTGTATTGAAGACATACCAGTGGTATGTGAATATCCTGGTGTGTTCTCGGAAGAACTGCCCGGATTTCCGCCTAATCGGCAAGTCGAGTTTCATATCAACTTAATACCGGTACGGCACCCGTTGCCAAGGCTCCATATCGTCTTGCACCGTCCGAGATGCAAGAGCTATCGACGCAGTTGAAGGAGTTACTCGATCGTGGTTTTATCCGTCCTAGTTATTCCCCCTAGGGAGCCCCAGTTTTATTTGTAAAGAAGAAAGACGGTAGCTTCCGAATGTGCATCGACTATCGGGAATTGAATAAAGTCACTATCAAGAATCGTTACCCTCTTCCAAGAATCGATGATCTCTTTGATCAGCTGCAGGGAGCCCGATACATTTCTAAAATAGACCTTCGGTTAGGTTACCATCAAGTGAAGGTCCAAGAGGACGATATTCATAAGACCGCATTTCGAACTCGTTACGGCCACTACGAATTCCTGGTTATGCCCTTTGGGTTAACTAACGCACCGGCGGTGTTCATGGACCTCATGAACAGGGTATGTAAGCCCTACCTTGACAAATTTGTCATCGTCTTCATCGACGATATCTTGATCTACTCCAAGAGCAAGGACGAGCACGAGCATCATTTGCGTGCTATCTTGGAGATACTACGAACCAAACAACTATATGCTAAGTTGTCTAAGTGCGACTTTTGGTTACAAGCCGTACAATTTCTAGGCCATGTGGTGGATCAACATGGAATTCATGTAGATCCAAGCAAGATAGAAGCAATCAAGAACTGGCCAGCGCCAAAATCCCCAAAAGAAATACGCCAATTCTTGGGATTGGCAGGATATTATCGTTGCTTCATCGAAAATTTCTCTAGTATTGCACAATTGTTAACCGCATTGATGCAAAAGGATAGAAAGTACGAATGGGGTGAAGACCAAGAAACATCATTTCAGCTATTAAAGAAAAAGTTATGTGAGGCCCCAATCTTGACGTTACCTGAAGGAAATGACGACTTTGTCGTATATTGCGGTGCATCGTGACAAGGACTTGGATGTGTCCTTATGCAAAGGAATAAAGTTATCGCGTACGCTTCTAGACAACTAAAGGTGCACGAAAAGAACCACAAGACTCATGACCTGGAACTAGGAGCAGTTATATTTGCGTTAAAGATTTGGAGACATTATTTATATGGTACCAAGTGTACTATATATACCGATCAGAAAAGCCACCAACATATCTTCGACCAGAAAGATTTGAACATGAGGCAGCGCAGATGGGTGGAATTGTTAAATGATTATGATTGTGAGATAAAGTACCACCCAGGGAGAGCTAATGTAGTAGCAGATGCGCTAAGTAGGAAGGATCGAATTAAGCCTCTTCGAGTAAGAGCCTTGGGAATGGTCGTGTAGACAAGTCTGATAGATCAAATCCGAAACGCATAGATGCAAGCCCTGAAGGAAAGCCAGTTAACTGGTGAAGGATTGCATGGGAACGAGAAAAGTTTTGTAAAGAAAACAAATGAGGTATTGTACTTTAAGAATAGAGTGTGGATTCCTGCAAGAGCGGAGCTGAGACAACTAATAATGGACAAGGCTCATAAATCGAAATATTCGATTCATCCCGATACAGATAAGATGTACCATGACCTGAAAGAGTTTTATTGGTGGCCGGGAATGAAAAAAGATGAGGTTGAATAAGTGAGCCAATGCTTGACTTGTGCGTGTGTCAAGGCCGAATATCAAAAACCCTCGGGGATGTTGCAACAACCCCATATACCTCAGTGGAAGTGGGAGCAAATCACGATGGATTTCGTGACCCACCTTCCAAAAACACCTCGTGGTCATGATGCGATCTTGGTAATCGTAGATTAATTGACCAAATCCGCGCATTTTATTCCGATCCGCACCACGTATAAGACCGACCAGTTGGCAAAATTTATACTAATGAGATAGTAGCTAGACATAGTGTCTCGACTGCTTATCATCCCCAAACCGATGGCCAATCAGAACGCACGATCCAGACACTAGAGGACTTGCTTTGGGCCTGTGTCCTAGACTTTAGAAGAAGCTGGGACAAGCATCTCCCACTTGTTGAATTCTCATATAACAATAGTTACCATAGTAGCATTCAAGCAGACCCGTATGAGGCCCTCTATGGTCGAAAGTGTCGTCACCACTTTGTTGGTTCGAAGTGGGTGACACTCAACTGACGAGATCTGAACTAGTTTAGGAAACGACCGATAAGGTCCATCAGATTCGGAACCGTCTGAAAACCGCCCAGAGTCGACAAAAAAGCTGGGCTGATTTGCGTAGAAAACCATTATCGTTCAAAGTAGGTGAACGAGTTCTATTAAAGGTATCGCAGTGGAAAGGCGTTATCCGATTTGGAAAGTCAGGAAAGCTAGCCCCGCGCTACATTGGGCCATACGAGATCCTAGCCAAGGTAGGCCCGGTAGCGTATCGGTTGAAGTTACCCACCGAACTTAGTGCCATTCACGATGTCTTCCATGTATCAAACCTGAAGAAATGCCTGTTAGGCGAAGCTACCCAGGTACCTTTGGAAGACATACACGTTAATAGTAGACTCCACTTTGTGGAAGAGCCGGTGGAAATAGTTGATGGTAGGGTCAAGCAATTAAGACATAACAAAATTTCACTGGTTAAAGTCCGGTGGAACTCTAAACAAGGGCCTGAATATACCTGGGAACGGAAGGATGAATTCCGTAGAAAATACCCTCACCTCTTCCCTAACATGACAAAGTAAATTTCGGGGACGAAATTTCTTAACCAGGGGAGACTGTGATACCCATGACGAAACCAGGTATACCTTAATTGGTCCTAAACTTAAAGCATTACTAAAACTATCATTGTGTGTAAACCTTGTGAAATTTCATGACTTGTGTGTGGTGCGAAACGATATATGTTATACCTCGGAGGAATCCGAGAGCACGTCATGGTTGACATGACACTACTAAGGCCCAACAATGGGAGGTTGGCATCCTCATCCTTGAACAACGTGTTATACGGAGACTTGACGTTTAACAGCACATTAGACCATTGACGTTGATTATTGGATTAGTCGTAGCCTTATTTAAGATTTCGAGTTCCAGGAATAACTTAGATTTGTGCCATAGACTGTGAAATAAGGTTTAAAAATAATCAAAGCCCGGGCAGGCAAAACAAGCAGCTCCCGGTTGGGGAAACGCATTCGTTCCGGGCATAACTTAAGGCAACCGAATGTGCAGGGAACGATCGATCAAGCTTAAAAACACTTAAACGAACGTCAAACGAGATTTTTATGATTTAAACATAACTGGGTTCGGATTTTTAGACGGTTATGCATAATTTTTAAAACCGAGTCTTTTGACACTAAGTACGCGTAAAACGGAGTCCGTCGCTCAAATCGAGAACGCGCGTCAGACCCGAAACGAACCCATCCTTATCTGTAGAATAAACCTCATCCTTATGCACATAAAACGAAGCATCAGGTGTCCCTAGGGGCCCACCTCTATGCCGCCATCAACCCTCCCCCCCACATGTTTATAAATAGTTTTTTTTTCTTTTTTCCTTTAATTTTAATCCAAAAATCCTTTCAAAACCACTCCAAATCTACTCTAAACTTCCATTTTCAGCTGAGTTCTTCCATAAACAAGCTTGAACCCAAAGGTTTTTAGCCTTGATACTCATAGTTCTATGTCTGTTTCTATGATTAAACGTGATTTCTCCGAAAAACGCTTTTTAATCCATGAATTTTGGGTTTTTAACAAGTTTTAGGGCTGAACATGAACACCACATATACCTCTGGTGTTATATGGCAGCCATGGTTGCTAATCAATGGGGTTGCATACCCTAATCAACTCTTATTCTAACAAAATCGCTTAACTATTCAATTAACCGAAAAACAATGGATTAAAGCTTGATTGGCCTAAGTTCTAGCATATTTGGATTGTACATGATGTGTAGGTACTAAACATAGCAGCCTCACACTTCTGAACTCACAAGGAACCCTCGGAAACAAAGCTTTCGTTTGGTATAACCTCCGAGAACCGAAACTAGAATGGGCAGAAATTGTTTTGCCTGTAACTTGGTCCGTGTAACTTGGATTGAACTGAAATTTGGTATGGTGATTTAGGGTATTTCAGGAAGGTCCACGTAAAATATTAGAATTTTTGGAATTTTCTACGATTTTTGGTGAATTTTTAACTCTTCTACAAAAAGAATTTCGGGAAAACTAACAAACGGATTCAATAAATCACCAGATTTTACAGAGACGGGAACATATGGGGAATGATCTGGGGAAATTCGGAGTCCATTGGTTGAGTTTTGATTTGAGTTAAAAATCCGTGTTTTTGGGAGTTTTCGGTAGCCGGAAACGCACCGAAATGAAATCGAAAAATTCTCAAAATTTTTGGAGATGTTTTCGGAATTTTTGAACTTCTTGAAGTGTTTTATGTTAATTATGTGGTTAAAAATGGGTTTATAAATAATTTATTTAAATAAGAAAATTACCAAAATAAATTCCCAGAAATTGATCTCATGATCTACTGATTTTTACTGAGTTATATAAATTTTTATAGATTTTTAGTCCAATTCTAGATTAAATGGGAATTTGTTTGGATTAAAAATAAGTTATTTAAATCATTTTCGGCAGTTTACCGTATAACGAACCTGTCGGACTGGGAACTGACCCAACCCGAAAAATACTATATTTGGAACACTGGGAGTATTCCGGGAGATTCCTGGGCAATTTGGGCACTACTGGTGTGCTCTAAGACAATTCTGGAAAATTCCCGACGGTGAAAATAGAAACTCAAATTTGGGCAACTTGGACCCCCGAACACTCAAACTCTCTTAATGGAAAGTTAATAATTTCTGAATAACCACGTGTTGGCACTACTGTATTCCCGTACCATTAACCCGAGCACGTTAAACTACTGACATTGGCTGGCGCGCGAATCGATGCCTGGAAGCCAAACTGAAAACTAATACTACCCTGACGTCCATCACCATACCAGTGTCCTATAGACTCAATCTGGAGTGAAAACTCCTGACCCGATCCAAGTTATAACCATTACCAGCTTAGATACTGATTTGAGCCCATGCTTGCATGTGTGTCATTAAAGTTGACCCAGTTATTCAACCACTCGTGTGTTAAGACCCCTATTGGCACTGTGAGTTTCACTACCCCGCTTTTAACTTTTTTTTTGTTTTACTTGGGGTGGAATGTATGTTAAAACTGTGAATTACACAAAATTGGGAGTGTGTTCCACTCCACCACTTTTAAACTGTGTTACTGTTTCCTGAGGTGATTTGCATGTTACAAAACTGTGTTAATTGCACCAACTTGCGATGAGGTAAATTTTATAACACACGGCTCGGCAAGCTGCACGTGTCTGTTATGACACAGTTCGGCAAGCTGCAGGTGTTGTTGTAACACGGTTCGGCAAGCTGCAGGTGTCTGTTACGACACGGTTCGGTGAGCTGCAGATGCTTGTTGTAACACAGTTCGGCAAGCTGCAGGTGTCTGTTACGACACGGCTCAGCGAGCTGCAGGTGTTTGTCGTAACCCGGGCGTGCTAGCTGAAGGTGTTTGTGTTGATAAATCCGTGAACTGTGACTTGTGCAATTGAACTTGTTAACACTTATTGTTACACAGCAATTAAACCAGTGGAACTCACGCAGCGTTTAGCTGACCTTTTTAAAACTAACATGCATTTCAGGTAAATTGAAGCAAGAGTAAGAACGTGCGTGTGGATAGCTGTAGTAGTGATCTATAGCAGAATAAGAGTTGTGATAGCTCGTAGTACTGTACTGAAACTTATGGTGTGTAATATGATACCGACAGTATGTTGTAACGAAGGTTCTCACTATGTATGATATCATGTTTTTAAACTATGGAGAATGACCACGTGTCTGCCGCACCCTGCATTTGTCTTCCGCTGCGCGTCGGGGTGTGACAACTTGCTTCTGGATTCTTGCACTCTCGTTTGAAATGCCTTTTTGTCGACATCTGGAGCAAGTAACTTTCGTCTTGTCGAATCCCAATTTGTTGCTCGAGTTTCGCATGTCTCTTCCAGTTAGAGCAACAAATTTGTAACTCTCCGTATAATCGAAGCTAAAGACCATTTGATGTCCATCAACTCACGCTCTTCCTCATCCACTTGATCATAATCCTCGGCAGTCATTTCTGGATTACCAATCTTCCCGGCCACTAAACTCTCATAAGATTCCAACACGATGGCAAGTAGTGCCATATGTTGTTTGGCCACTTGTTCAGAAACGACGTTGTTTAGGTTGACTGCAATGTTGCATCTAAACACATTTGGATCAGAATAAGATTGATTATTCTGATTCGTCTAATTCTGAAATGGTGAGTTATCGTGCTAGAATATGATGCATTCTGAGGACTCTGAGCATAGTTAGGATATGATTGAGTTTGGCTATGTGGCGAATGATTCGAGGAATTCATATTCGAGCTGAAAGCAGTTTGGATCTTTGGGCTTGAAATATTCTCTTGAGCTCCACTCTTGTAATAAAGCCCTACATCTTGAGCAATGTTCGAATTCTTTGACTTGGTAATCTTCAACAGTTCCATCTCGTGCCATTCCAACTTATCGATAAAAGTGGATAACTTTAAAAATTCCCAGCTTGGACTTTCTTTGAGCACCATTAGATACGTCGTCCATTCACCTTCCGGCAAAGCACCAGCCAATTTGTCAATATATTCTTCTTCAGTCTTCTCAAGACCATGCCTTCTCATTATCACCTTCAAATGACAAAATCGTTCTATCGTCTATTTCATCGACTCGCCTTTCAAAATTGTGAAGATGTCAAATTCTTTCATGATTAAAGCCTTTTTGCTCTTAACCATCTCTGCACTCCCCTGATATTTATTCTTTAGAAATTTCCATAAATCTAGTGCAGTTTTGTAGTCTGGTAATAGTACCAAGATGTCTTCCTTCACGGACTGCTAAATCAGACTAATCATTTTCTTTTCGACAACATATGCATCCTTCTGTTGAGTAGAAAACTTGCTCATCTCAATAACATTATCATGTTCATCTCTTAGCCATGTGTAACCTGTTTCAACCGCAACCCAACTGTGAAAGAAAGTAGCCTGAACCAAGTTCGTAAACTTTTGCTTCCACCCTCGTATTCATCCATGCTCATAAGTTTTGCTGGCTTCACTGACATACCCATCTCGTTATCCAAATTAACTTGATTCAACATGTTGGCATTCGATGTTGAAGCCCGGCTGTCATAAACGCATTGTGGATATCTTCCATTGCGGAAAAAAAACGAGGATCGCTGAAAACACGTTAACAAACTTGAAAAATTGATTAGTATACTGACAAGTTCGGGCGAACTTGTGCAGCAAAACAAATCAGATTCAATTTCAAACTAGTTCGGGCGAACTTGTGTTAAAATATTCGAAATATTTCACCCTGAGTAAGATAGAGCGAACTTGTAAAGAATTTCAAAAGAAATAACAAGTTCGGCGAACTTGTAAAGAATTTTCAACAAAATTTGATCAAGTTCGGGCGAACTTGATGAAAATTTGAAGAAATATTTAGCAAGTTCGAGCGGACTTGATTAAAAGCTGTGAAAAATCAATCAAGTTCGGGCGGACTTGATGAAAAATCACTCAAAAATTGAGTTTTTCAATCAAGTTCGAGCGGACTTGATGTCAAGTTCGGTCAAACTAGTTTTGAAAATCATGATTTTTCAACTTTTCGACATCAATTCGTTTGAATTAGGCCTTGAAACTTTCAGGGGTTTATCTTTAGTGGATTTTACGTGCAATATTCAAAATTTAGCAGATTTTAACCGTAGGTTCATTGTTTTTTATGAAAAAGTTAAAAAAATGGTAGAAATGAGTAGAAATAGAGTAGCTCTTGTGATGATTTCACCAAATCAGGTATCCGTGGCTCTGATACCACTTGTTAGATCGCTCCTGAATAGCTAGCGAACCTAGATTTGTATCTATTGTCCATATATGCGGAATTTTTATGACAAGTTAATCACATAAGCAAGAATTACTCACTAAAGTCTGTTTTATTGATCAAAAGTTCATGTACATTCGAGTTCCTAATCCGACAGAGCTTCACCTCAAAGTGTGCAAAAGTTACAAATGAGATCCTAGAGGCTCCACTATATATAGACCCACAAGTTCGGCTGAACTGTGACATGGTGTGATCAAGTTCAGCCAAACTTGATCAACCATGCACAAGTTCGGGCGAACTTGTTGCATACACAACTTAAATAACTTTCAAACCTCTACATTCTATCCCATTATAAACAGACTCGATACAAGACTAAGACATAGACACACTGTACTAACAAAACAAAAAGAAGCTTTTTAGACCCTGAAACACAAACTTTGTAATGCTCCTATTCTATCCTTACCTGAGGGCGACGACAACTTTGTCGTATATTGTGATGCATCGAACTTAGGCCTTTGCTGTGTTCTCATGGAAAGAGAAAAGTTATAGCCTATGCATCAAGAGAGCTGAAGATTCACGAAAAGAACTACACCACTCACGATCTTGAGTTGGGTGTTTTTGTTTTCGCCCTCAAAATTTGGAGACATTACCTATACGGTACAAAATGCGTGGTTTTCACAGACCACAAAAGTCTCCATCACATTTTCAATCGAAAGAACTAAACATGAGACAATGACGATGGGTCGAACTTCTGAACGACTATGACTGCGAGATTCGCTACCATCCTATTAAGGCGAATGTTGTAGCTGTTGCTCTTAGTCGTAAAGAACGTGTCAAGCACATGGTGTTCAAGTTCGATCTGACATTCAGACACACATTATTCTTGAATCTCAACATACTTGTGTTACACAAGGCATGATGGGTAATGAATTACCACATCATCTTGAGCTTCGTGATAACCTTTTAGCAGCTAGAAGCTGTCAAAAGAGTTATGCGGACAAATGACGCAAGTCCTTGGCTGATGAAAACATCCACATCCCTCTTGATGAAATTTGTGTTGATAACACGATGCACTCTGTCGAGAAACTTGTGGAAAAATTGGACCGTGAAGTCAAAAAGCTAAAGCGCAGACGGATACCGATTGTTAAAGTTCGATGAGAGTCCAAATCTGGCCCAGAATTTACGTGGGAACGAGAGGACCAAACGAAGGTGAAATATCCACATCTATTCTCATAAGTTTCCTCTAATTAAAATCTTGTATTTTATTGATAAGAATGCAAAAATATCATTTTCGTGTTCGTTAAAGCGTTCGTCGTAATTAAGCGAAAAACGCAACCGTACAACCGAACGAACCGACATCCACGACATTTTTGGACATAATTAAAGTTACATATGATTTAACATCCTTATAGAGCCTAAATATTAGGTTAACGGGTGTTAAAAGTGTAGAAACGCTACGAAACAAATCCAGGGGCCAAATCTGCCATTTTTCAAAGTTTCTGCCCATGTCAAGGCCTTACGGACCGTAAGAGGTGCCCCCATACGGTCCGTAAGGGGTGCCCAGATCAGCAAAAAATGTGTCATCTTCTCCTTCAAAGCCTTGCTCTCCAAGAACTCGAATTTGCCACCTTCTAACCTGCATTTGACACTTGTTAAACCTCTCCTAAGATCATGACACCTCCTTGGACACTTGTGATGATCTTATGGCACCTTAAACACTATAAATAGCCAAGGAATTTGGCCATTTCAACTTGCTCATTTCCTTCTTCTTCTCCCACCTGCTCTATATTGGAGTTTGATTCTTCTTAGAGGCCTCCTACTGAGCATTCTTGCCATCGTAGAACACAAGTGGGTGTTCTTCCTTAGTCTTGTTCTTTATTTTAGCTTATTTTGAGCTAAAAGTCAAACAATTGACTTTCTGTTTGACTTTAGGTTTGGTCAAGTCAAAGTTCAATTGAACTTTGCAACGTGATCGTAATCACGAAGGTTATAATCCCTTGCGATTATATGACGAGTCAAAGTTTCGGTAAAAAATGGCATAATGTGCATTTTACAACTGAAGTATTTTCGGGTATCAAAACACTAAGTTTTGATACCAAATCAGTTTTATAATATAGTTAGACATGTTTTGACATGTCTAACTCGTCACTTCTAGTTTAGTGCTTATTTAGGGCCGTAAGTCGAGCAGTCTTGACCACCGATTTGACTATCGAATCCGACCCGTTTGGTCGACCCTAGGATCCGACCAAACACATATTTGTGACCATAGTTGTATAGGGAATAACCCTCTGAGGTTATACCTTATGGTCACCTCGTTTGGTAAGTGTTATGATAAGTCGCTTATTATGCCCTTAAAAATGACCAAAATGCCTTTTTTGCGCATAAATCTATTTTTAACATATGTAACCAAACTTTTGGCATATAAACTGATGTTATACATTATTAAACATGTTTTTCCATATAAGACGTATCATAGGACATATCTAACCATCTGAACACATATTTACGCAAATGACCCGTTAAAGTAGCGTAACTACCTTAACGAGTCATAACTGGTCAAAAGCACTTAGGATTCATTTCAAATCAGAATGTAGAGTTTGTTATACCATTTCATATGTGTTCCAATACTAAATTGGTTTACAAGACCTCATTCTGTACAAATCCTCCGATTAATGTCCCGATATTAACATAAGTTATCCGATATTAAGACACACTTAAATCCTCGGACTCTTGAGATTTGTTTACCCTCTTGAACAAGGACACTCTTGCAATCCCATGTGAGTACATAGTCCCCTCTTTTACGTTTTTCAAATGTTTTGGGGTGATACATATGTTCTTATGACTACTTTCGCGTTTTATGACATTATGCATGCTTTGATTACATAGTACATATAGTACATGATTTCAATTGCATTTTGCTTCGTATGTTAACTTAGCATACCTAGTACACGATTTCAAAGACATTTTACATGGTATATTGACTTAGTATACCTACACATAATTTCAAAGACATTTTACATGGTATATTGACTTAGTATACCTACACATGGTTTCAAAGACATTTTACATGGTCTATTGACTTAGTATACCTAGTACACGATTTCAAAGACATTTTGCTTCGTTTGTTGACTTAGCGTACCTAGTACACGATTTCAAAGACATTTTTCTTCGTATGTTGCTTAGCATACCTAGAACACGATTTCAAAGACATTTTGCTTTGTATGTTGACTTAGCATACCTAGTATACGATTTCAAAGACATTTTGCTTGGTATATCAACTTAGTATGCCAAGTACTTGTTTCGAAACATTTTTATGAGATGCTTGCATTGTTCAAGACATATTGGTGCATTGAACTCGACAATGATACATTCATTAAAATTGATCACGCCAACCCGTAGTATGTAATGGTACCATTGGATTGACAATCCCGTTCCGACTTCCTAGGTTTGTTTGGAAGCGACTTTATGGAATGACAGAATCCGATGAACATTGATACACTTTATCTTTATAAGGGTCTATCTGACAATCAATAAGGCTTGAATGTATTCGCCAACAATCCTAATATATGTCTTTACAATAAAAGCAATGGTTTATAAGACATAACTTTTGATTTAAACAAAACCTTTATTTATTCAAAGACATTATTTTAGACACGACATTTTGGTTATACAAAGATATTGGTTTATACATGACAAGTTGGTTTACACAAAGGCTTTGGTTTATACATAGACATTTGGTTGACACAAAGACATTCGGTTTTTACATAACATTGTTTTAAACAAGACATTTCATTGGTTGGTGCATGGTGAGTGATTTAAATAACGAGAGGTGTGTAATATGATAAAAGCATGGTGGATACGCCGTTGGTACTTCCACTATATAAGTGCTTTTATTATCTTACATATCATAGCGTTATCTAAATCACTTCGATCAAAGACAAGACATGCATCTTTTACACAAAAAACGACATCTTCTACACAAAACATATTATATCTTATACAAGTTACTCTCATTTGGTTATTTACTTTACCTTGCATCATTTCTTTTACATCATTCGATTTTCATATGATTCTATAAAAAGAAAACCTCTTTGTAAGGGTTCATGACTACTTTTTAGTTGAACAATTCTTTTATCATTCAAAGCCATGAAACTTCAAAACCTATGTTACTCACAGGCATTTTTATACTGACGTATTTATTTTCACATATGTTTCAGGAGCGAATGTTTGAGGTTGATCATGCTAAACTTAGGGCGGACTCGGGCCTTAGTGACTTAAAATCAAGAAAGACAATTTAATTTATTCTATGTTTTCTGTTTAAATCCAAGACAATTTAAACATTCAATTCAATAATACAAAACTTTAATTATCATGGTTGTGAAACAATAGTTCTGTTGCGTGACTCCCTAACGTTTCTTCCGCGGTTTGTTGTTTTACGCGGTCGGGGTGTGACAACTGTAAGTATTCTCAATGACTACTCATTCCCTCTCATCATCTCAATAAAAAAACAGTTGAACTATCATTTCTGATGATCATCTGATAATCATCTAATGAAACATTAAGGGGGAACTAAAAATACAAAGGTCACCAGAAAATATAAGATTTTCTGATGCCATCATTGAATTTTTGCTTTCAAAAGGGGGAAGGGATGTTAGATTCTAGAAAGGGATTTCACTGGACATTCTTTATAACAAAAGGTTGCACTAGAAGAAAAGGTTTAACTTGGCTATTAAAGTATCTACCAATCAAAGATTATTCTCCAATTTTACTTTAAAGATATATCAAAGTTGGAGATATATCAAAAGGTTATTAACAATGGTTTCGATAAAGATTAAAACATCATTAATCTATCATTAACCATACCACCCACAATTTTAAAACCCAAGATCTCTGTCCCATAATTATATATACACAATTCAAAAAGACGAGAAAAACACCCGCAACTTCCAAACCCACAAGCCCTAGAAAGTTTTTGAAAAGCAAAAATTCTGACACCATGGCCGCACTAAACCTTGTTAACCTCAACAACCCACCCATTGAACACACTGTTCCATTCATCAGGGATGAGGCCTTTCTACCATTAAAAAGCAACAATATGCTATGAACTCCAACCATGGTATCTATGATGAAAAATGTCAAATTTTGGTCGAATTTATGTTGAATTGTTTTATTGCTCAAGCACTGATCATAACCAGAGAGGTATCGGAGAACATCACTCAGCAACTCGTCAATACACTCAACAGAACAGGTGCAAACGAAGTGACAACTCACTTATGGGGAACATCTCAATTATCATTACACCACAGAGAATTAGGGAATGTTTGAAACTTCCGATAAGTGGTCACTATAATGAAGCACCTGCTAAAGAAGATATGTTTGGTCTACTTGATGTTTTGATGGGATACGCAAGGAAGATTTCAAAGATAGGGGAATTAAAAAATGAGTTACATGCAGATGTGTACAAAATACAACATATAAATTATATCAAATAAGGCATAAAACTAACTGTTTTTAGTACTAAAGTTGGAAAAAGCATGTTTCTTTGTTCCTTTTGAATTTACATGACCAAATGAGCTTAAAAGAACAGTATAAGCAAATAAGCAGCCAAAACCAACATAAATAGAAGAAAAAGGAATAACGCGACATGCCCGACCCCTCAGCAGCACCCCAAAGAAAAAACAAGAAGACAGAAGCTGACCACGGGGCCATGCCCAGCCGGGCATGGATCATGGTCAGCCTTTACACTTAAAGACAAAACCGGCAGAAGCTGCTACGCGCACCACGGGGCCGTGCCCAGCTCACCATGGGGCGTGGTCAACTCTCAGGTTTTGCATAATCTTGATAGTACAGCGAAGAGTTGACCACGGGGCCGTGCCCAGAAGACAGGGGGTCGTGTGGGGCTCTCTGCTGACAGTTGCATTAAACGAAGGAAGAGAAGAAGCCGGCCATGGGTCGTGCCGACTGGACACGAGGCCGTGGCCGGGGTACTGTTGTGACTATAAACAGGGGTGATTGGTTCACTTCAAAGGCATCCCTTGGCAAACCACTTCTCTCTCACTTTTCCACCATTCCACCACCACTACAACACCAACACACGCCACCATCATCCATCTATCATCTTTAGAGTGTGTAGTAGTCTCGGGATCCAAGATTGATCGTAAGAATTCTTGTCAAACAAAGGCCATGCTTGGCTAATCTCTTACATCACTTGGTGATGACAAGTCTTTAATTTATTAGTTTTGATTTTTAATCTTTCATCATTTTTTTAATTGGGTATGTATTAATGACTTTAATAACTAGTTTCTTTTGTTGAAAGTGAATTTTTCTAACCATTTCTTCATGATGTCATTAATTTGCTCATTCGTGTCTTTACGGTCTATATAAAGCGCTTAACTACTTAGAAGTGGGTTAGAAGGGTGGTTTGGCAAAGTTCTTGTCTCGTTCAGTGTATACATCCTACGAGGACTTGGTTCGAGCTTACTAGGACCTCCTTCAATGCCCCACGGGTATTGGATGGTGGGAGTGCGAATAGCTTGACCCCTCAATGTAAAGTACTATTAAAACTTTAAACCAGCCTTTTGGGATTGTATCCTTGCTGACTCAAACCACGTAGCCGAGGGTAACGTCACCTTCGAGGGGCTTACTACTTTTCGCATTAATAACTAATTTAATTATCATTCAATATTCTGACCCTTTGGGATTGTATCCCTACTGACTAACACCACTGTGTTGAGGGTAACGTCACCTTCAAAAGCGGGGCCTACTACTTTAACTAAGATAATCTCTTAAAAAGTCCGAAAATGCGAAAATAATACATTAAAGAGGAGTTGGATCCAAGGGATTCTATCTTGTCTATTTGTATTTTATTTATTTATCTTTTTTATTTTTAGATTTACTTTTATGTTTAAAAACTTTTATCAAGATTTTAGACTGATTAGACATTGACGATAAACCGGTATTAAAAGCTCTTGTGTCCTTGGATGACCTCGGTATCTTACCAACACTATATTATGCTCGCGATGGGTACACTTGCCCAAGTTTGTGTTTAGTTTTTGTATAATATTGTGTTTTATAAATTTAAAACTTGACTAATGCGTAAAATGGACTTAAAATATTAACAACAATATATCATGCCTAACGCACACCACCTGCCTTCTGGAAAGTAATGATGGAAACCCTAACCAAGTGCCTAACTTCCAAAATTGGGGGCACTAATCAGATTAATATGACCGTTTTGACAATCATGTATGGTCTCATCACTAGTACCAACATTGATTACGGAATAGCGATATTTAAACTGATGAGGAGATCTGTTTTGACCAAATCTGGAAGAGTTGATTCTCATTTACCTTTTCGCAGACTCTGGTCAATCCTTATTGCTGAAACATTTGCTGAACGGAATGTTGAACTTCCTGAATCAGAAAATATGTGGAATCAAAAGTCATGAAGCCTTGGTGTGCAGCTTCTGCATGGAAATCCTGCAGAGATGTCCCTGATGAATCTGATAGCAGAGATTTACCCTACAGGGCACAACATTTGGAAATCTTAAACAGAGGACCAGAAAATACTGAAGTCTATGACAACAGCTCTCCACCAGATCAAGGTTATCAAGAATCAATGGCACCACAGACAGAAGAAGAAGATCAACTACAGCAACAAAATATCATATTGTCACCAGAACCAATGGAGGTTGATGAGCAGAACCAGCAAAATCCAAGAGTTGAACAACATCATGGTGAGACATAATTTATGACAGAAACAGGTGCACAAACTAACTTTGATGAATTTGTTGTTGCAAACTCAACAGATTTTGATTCTAATGAATCTATTATAGGAAACTGTGTCATAGCACCTAGTAAACCCGTAACTGTAAATCAGGAGGATAGTAGCTCATTGGTTCCAGTCTCTGAATCAACTGAGGAGGAGGAGACTGAGACAGCAATAGGTAGAGATTAGCTTGCTGATCAAGGAAACCTGAGTGAGAAAAATAAGAGTTTCTTAACAACTCACAGAGAATCATTCCCTGGAATGATTCAAGGAAGTGAGGAAATACCGAATGTGAATATGTTTCAACATTCTGGTAAAGATGTGCAGGATTGGACTTATGACCATCATCATAACTTTACAATAGCAGCAAGTTTGT
The DNA here is from genome assembly GCA_947069175.1 of Scalesia atractyloides. Classification (NCBI taxonomy): domain Eukaryota; kingdom Viridiplantae; phylum Streptophyta; class Magnoliopsida; order Asterales; family Asteraceae; genus Scalesia; species Scalesia atractyloides. Next base: position 50,240,043 of record CAMTDV010000025.1, read on the forward strand.
CTTATGCTGGTGTGAGAGGGGGAACATTTGTTGTTCCTCCATTACCCACTGAACAAGTCATATCAAAAGAACAATTTCACCAAGTCCTGGATGATGTAACCAAGATCTGTACAGGGAAGTCACCTGTTGAAGAAAAACTGGATATGCTGATAGAAGAAATTAGAAGTAAAAAGTCTGATATAAAAACCTTATCAGAATCAGTTGAGGCTATCAGAAAACAATCTGACAAGAATACTGAAGTTCTGGACAAGCTATAAAAGACATCAGACAGCTGCAAGGGAACAACAGATTTTGAGAAAGTTTTAAAGAAATAAAGAACATCAAGACAAAGGTGACTGAAGCCATGACAACAAGAGACAACACAAGCTCTAGGAAAATTCTGGAAGAAATTCACAATTTAAGAGAAAGCAACAACAGCTTGACAGAGGCTCTAGATAAGTTGGTGAGAGAATGGTCAGCACATCAAAATCAGAATAAGGAGGAGTTCAAGAAGGTACATGATGAGGAAAAAAGAAATGCCCAAACACTGAGTGATGTGCAATCACTCATAAAGAGGTTACAGTTAAATGTTGCCAAACTAGCAAACATTGATGTCCATGAACTTAAAACTCCTATTCCACAAAGTAAGAACCATAAACCACCCAGCAAACACAAACCAAAGAAACATAATCACCAAGTCAACCTGGACCTATATCAATGGGTCCCCCATCGAAAGTACCAAGATCAAAAAGACAAAGAAGATTGGCAGCTACACCTGCAAGGATCTCAACAGTGAGTAGCTCCATCTCAAGAGGTCAGCCTATAACCTCTTCAGGTGAAACTGTCTTTAGTGAACAACTGATTCAGGATCAGAAGAGAAAATGGGAAGACTCAGCTACTTCTTCAAAAAGGTTGAGAACAGAGTTTAGAATAGACCCTTAAGTAAAGGAGAAATAATACATAAGTGCAGGAAATTGATCAAGACACTATGATGTTTCATGAATACCATCAGAAGAGCTACTACTAGAATAATGAAGAAGACAAAAATGATAAGCCTCTCAGTCCTATGAGTGAAAGAATATTAGAAGAAAGATTGAATAGAAACACGTATATTCTTCATACAACACTTACAAACACAATGGTTAAAGTACAAAAAGTGGACACAAAGACTACTGCAGGTGAAATAATGGGAACATATGAGCAGAAAAGTACACCCTGCTCAGATCAAATAACAGTGTAACAACTGTTGTGGATGCTGACTTGGGAGATGAACTTCACTCCTTGGATCTGATAATGATGAAGCAATACTTTGATAAAGAAAAAGGGGATGCAAAGTTCAACAGAAGGGCTATCAACAGTCTAACTGAAGCAGGGCAAAAAATGTACTTAAGAGCAGCTCTAGCAGGTTTTGATATCTGTATCTCTTGCGATTACAACAAGAAAGTGCAGATACCTCCTACTGATACGTCCATTCCAGCTGAACTTGAATCTGAAGCTAGAACAGGAGTCCTATTTGAGACACCTAAATTGCCAGTTGTCTTTAAGGATGTCAAGGATGAAAAAGCTTTGTTTAGAATAAATGAGATATGTAGGTACTCTAATCAAACACTCAACTACATTAAAGACTACATGAACAAAAAGCAGGAACAACTCAAAGCTAAAGGAAGAAACAAGGAAAAGCTAAGAAAGGAAATTGAAGATATAATAGATAAATGGATAACAGGTAGAGGATGGAACAAATACTTGTACAAAGTCACTCACAAAATCATTGAACACAAGAAGCAATTGAAGAAGGGAGATGTCTACAAGAGTGGATTAAAGATTGCCTGAAAACATTTATCTGTTCTATTTATTTTTATAAAAATGCTTGTGTTTAATTGTTTAACTTTTGTTGATTTTTTTTGTTCTATTGTTATGAGTTGTCATTTTTCTACAATACTTTGGGGGAAATTGTTTGTGAAATTTGTGGTGATTCGATCATGTACGGATTCCAAACGAGTTATCAATCAATGAAATTTTGTGTTTCATTTCCGAGATTTATTTATTTATCATGACATTTGCACATGTTCAATTTTTGCACGATAACAAACTTTCAAACGACTTCTAGAAGCGAAATCGCAAACTATTACGTAAACATAATCACTTTAACATGAGGTACACTCTGGGACAATGACACAAGCTTAACATACCTTAAATATCCTTTACATAACTTAGAAATAAGTTTTGAAGGGTTCGGTATGGCAAAAACAAGTTTATTCAAGCTCAAGGGCTATTTTGCAAATTCTGCGAAACTATGCCGCTGCGCGCATTTCTTAATCCGGAACACGTACGCACATCAAAAATTTTTGTAATCATTAAAATCTTGTATTTTAATGATTGGAATGCAAAAAATATCACTCGTTTCGTATTTACGGTCATTTGCGAGATCGTTACGATTTTTCGTCGTAATTTACCGAAAACCGCAACTGTACGACCAATCGAGCGGACCTCCATGACATTTCCAGAAATATTTCAAGTTCCCTAAGCTTTATCGTCCTTATGAAGCTTAAAAATCAGGTTAACGGGCGTTAGAAGTGCCAAAACGTGACAAAACAAGTGTAGGGGCCTGTTCTGTCATTTTTCAGAACTATCTACCAGCTAAAGGGCTTATGGACCGTAAGCCCAAAGCCCTTACTGTCCGTAAGGACCCCCCAGCTCAGTAGAAACTTGCAGCTTCTTGTTTCTTTGCTTGATGACCAAGTACACGAAATTGCCAACATTTCTTCTATTTGGAACAAGTGTTATGACCATCCTAGGATCATGCCAACACATGGGACACTTGGAGTGATGTTGTGGCTTCAATATTACTATAAATAGCAAGCAAAGTTGGCCATTTTTCCTTGCTCATTCACTTCTTCCTCTCTTGCTCTACTTGTAGGCTACCACATTGTTGGAGGCTTCCTAACTGAGCATTCTTCCTCCTTGAGCTCTTCAAGTGTTCTTCAAACACTAGTAAGTGCTCTCTCTTAGTCTTGTTTATTTCTTTTAGCTTATGTGAGCTAAAAGTCAAACAGTTTGACTTTCTGTTTGACTTTCAATTCTAGACATGAATTGGTCAAAGCAAAGTCCAATTGGACTTTGCAACATGATCATATCCACGATGGTTATGATCCTTAGCGATCATGCCAACTGATTACCACGCTTACTAGTCGAAGTGACGAGTCAAAGTTTCGGTCAAAATGCGCATTTAAGTGCATTTTGCGACAACACTATTTTCGGGTATGAAAACACTTTTTTTTATACCAAAACAATTTTATAACTTAGTTAGACATGTCAAAATATGTCTAACTTGTCACTTTTAGTTTAGTGCTTATTTAGGGTCGTAAGTCAAGCGGTCTTGACCACCGCTTTGACTTTCGAATCCGACCCGTTTGTTCGATCTTAGGATCCGGCCAAACACATATTTGTGACCATAGTTTTATAGGGAATAACCCTCTGAGGTTATACCTTATGGTCACGTCGTTCGGTTAGTATAATGTTAAGCCGCTAGTTATGCTTTATAAATGACCAAAATGCCCTTTTTGCGCATAAATCGACTTTAAGCATATGTGACCAATGTTTTGACATATAAACTGATGTTGCAGCTATATTAAACTTATTTTGGCGTATTAGACTTATCATAACAAATATCTAACCATCTGAACACATATTTACGCAAATGAACCGTTAAAGTGGCGTAAACTACCTTAACGAGTCATAACGGATCAAAAGCACTTAGGTTTTATTTCAAATCAGAATGTAGACTTTGTTAAACCATTTCATATGAGTTCATTTGATTTACAAGACCTCATTCTATCTGATCTGCCGATTAAAGTCCAGATATTTACATAATTATCCGGTTTTAGGGCACGCTTGATTTCTCAGACTTTTGAGCTTGTTTGATCTTTGATTAAAGAACACTTTGCAATCCCAAGTGAGTACATAGTTCCCCTCTTTTATGTTTTGCAAATGTTTTGTGGTGACACATATATGCAAATTGTTTCAAGTTTTCAAATTACAAATGCTATGGTTTATATTAAACACGACGATTTCAATAATGTGAGCGAACTTGTTGGTACGTTCTATACATGACACGAATGAGATTCACTAGCTTTGGCCAAGCCGACCAGTAGTAGGTTATGTTACCTAGGACTGACAAACCCGTTACCAAGGTTCCCGGTGTTGGTGGGGAAGTTTGGGGAACGACCAAAACTTTTTACTTTAACTAACCGTTTGTCATTGCAATTTAAAGATACCCTTTGGTGGTACAAACGAGTCAACACAGGTTTGAATGTATTCACCAAAACGACCAAAAGTTTTCACAATTAAAACAAGGACGAAGAACAATTGGTTTATGACACGAACAATGGACGATTGGTTTATGACACGAACAGTGAACAATTGGTTTACGATAGGTGATTTAGATAACGGGAGGTGTGTAATGTGATAAAAGCATGGTGGATACGCCACTGGTACTTCCTATATATAAGGGTTTTTACAAAATAAATGTTTTGGTCAAGGTTCATGGGTACAAGTCTTTTATAAACAATAACTAACTTATTTTAAAAGGTTAGTTATCATTGCAACACCAAATACATTTTGATAACAATGTTTTAAATTAACGACTCTAGTAGTCGGACGAGGTGTTGTAATACATATACAAGGCCATGAATTTGACACACCCACAAAACCTATGTGCTCGCCGACATATTTTTGCTGACTCGTTTTCACATATGTTTCAGGAAACCAAGTTTGATGTCGATGCATGCTCACGTAGGATCGGACGCGGACTTTAGTGCCTTAAAATATGAAAGACAATTGTTTATTTGGTTTGTTTAAATTCCAAGACAATGTAACTATGTAATTTAAATATTCAATAAAACATAACTTTAATTACCATGTGTTGTTGAAACAATCTGATAACGTGACTCCCCAACGTTTCCGCCGCGGTTTGTTGTTTTTACGCAGTTGGGGTGTAACATTGTTAGGAAACTTTTATGTAAGTATTTAAGAAAAATATGATCAGTCTGATTAACAAGTCATGAAGGTCAAAATAGCAAGAAGAAACAAGGCCGGACAAGAGAAAAGAACAAGACATCTTCCTGATTAATCAGAAACTGATCAAGAACAAGAAAAGACTATCAGATGAGGCCATTCTGATGGATCTGATGATATTTCTGATAAATATCATCAGTTTCTAGAAAATCTGATCATCAGTTTTTTTGATGATCACTTCATCAGATTTTCTGATGAGGTGGATATCAAAAATTCTGGTGAAACCACTTATCTGAAAATCGAAGCCCTGCCATATTTGAAGAAGCAAGTTAACTCTAGAAGATTCAATGAATATGTCAAAAAGAAACTTTATGCAGGGCAAGTGCATGAATAAACAAATGTTTATTCATGCCCAAGACTTTCTATTAATAGAAAGTTATACAGCAAAGGATAATGAGTCAAGCTTAGCATTTAATACATACTACAAAACTTCATTACCCTTTCATCATAGAGTTACACAAGTATTCGTTTGTATTAGTCAATAACCTCACAATTACCTTGTAAACATTTTGTTTCAAAGTGATATAAATTTAAAAATTATGTAGATACTGTTTCTTGAAAATTTGATTTCTGTTTCCGCATACTATTTTTTATATTTGTTGAAGTCACTTGCCATATTACGATAAAAGAAGGTTTTTGTCCATCTAGGACCAACAATTTTCAAAATTTAGCTGATGTTTTTTGGTGGCTTCACTTATCATCGGTTGTTCTGAGTCCGATGTAGCTTCGGACTCGTAATCCGACTCACCTAGCGGATTAATAGTTAGAGGTGTCGTCGGCACAAAATTAGCCAACTCGGGATCAATGCTTGCTATTGATGTATAGTTATGGTTAGTCGGTGGAGGCACTTTTCTATAACCGATGCGAAACATTTCATCCTCATACTTTTTTGAGACGTTGGTCGTTAATGCGATAAGAAACCCTCTGCCAAGTCAACCCAAGAAAAACCAAAGGAAAACAAAACCGAACCATCCAAGAGGTCAAGGAAGCGTAAGGCTTCGCAAAATTTTGTTGTAACTGCACAACCCGCTCCAACTGCTCCCAACCAACCAGCTCAACCTCCAGTGAGGAAGCCATATGCTGGTACTGCACCGTTGTGCAATCGGTGCAACGAACACCATCAAGTTCATCAACCATGTCATCAATGTACTACTTGTGGAAGATTTGGTCACTTGGCCAACATTTGTCGATCTTTTCCAATTCCAGCTATTTAGAACCCTGTTCAACCCCAAGCCAACCCTGCACGACCTCACTTTCCACCTGGTTCTTGTTACAACTGTGGTGAAATGGGTCACTACAAGAACAACTGCCCGAGGCTAGCAAATGCCAATCAAGCTCGTGGGTGAGAATTAAATATCAACGCTAACGAGGGTCGTGCTGATAATGAAGTTATCAACAGTACGTTCCTTGTCAACAACAATCCTGCTTCTGTTCTTTTCGATTCGGGTGCCGATAGAAGTTTTGTGTCCTTAGCTTTCGAACCTTTGCTTTCAATACCGAGAACAAAACTAGGAAAGCCCTTGTCAGTCGAGATAGCTAGTGGCGAACCTCTTAAATTTGATTCTGTCATTCGCAATTGTTAATTGAACCTCAATAATCACCTTTTTGCCATTGACCTCACGCCAATGCAACTCGGAAGTTTTGACATCATTATTGGAATGGATTGGTTAACTAAACACCATGCTGAAGTGATCTGTTTTGACAAGATAGTTCGAATACCTTTTCCTTCTGGTGAAGTCTTAGAAGTTCGTGGAGAGAAACCCGCTAGTAATCTTAAACTCATGTCTTGTACTCAAGCTCAAAGATACTTGCGAAAGAATTATGTGGCCTTCTTGGCACATATCGTGGAGGCGAAAAGCAAAAGCAAAACTGCTCAGGATATTCCCGTTGTTTAGGATTATCCTGAGGTCTTTCCTTAAGAACTACCTGGTTTACCTCCTGTAGGACAAGTTGAGGTTCGTATTGATCTTGTACCTGGTGCTAACCCAATTGATAAATCTCCTTACTGTCTTGCACCGTCTGAGATGCAAGAGTTATCGAAACAGCTTCAAGAACTATCTGATAAAGGATTCATTCGTCCGAGCTATTCACCGTGGGGCGCTCCTATCCTATTTGCGAAGAAAAAGGATGGATCCTTCCGCATGTGTATCGATTACCATGAGCTCAACAAACTCACGATCAAAGATCAATATCCCCTACCCCGAATTGATGACCTTTTTGATCAATTACAAGGTGCTACATGTTTCTCCAAGATCGATTTGCGTACTGGGTATCATTAGCTTCATGTACTCGAGGAAGATATTCCCAAAACTGCTTTCCGCACACGATATGGTCATTACGAGTTCACTGTCATGCCTTTCGGTTTGACAAATGCCCGAGCTGTATTCATGGACTTGATGAATCGGGTTTGTAAACCTTATTTGGACAAGTTCATCATTGTTTTCATCGACGACATTCTTATTTATTCCAAGTCTTGATCCAACATGAACAACATCTTCGATTAATAATGGAACTTTTGAAGAAAGAACAATTATACGCTAAATTTTCCAAATGCGAGTTTTGGTTGAGAGAAGTTCAATTCTTGGGTCACATACTCAATGAGCAAGGTATACATGTGGATCCTTCCAAGATCACTACGATTAAGGATTGGAACACACCCACTACTCCCACAGAAGTTCGCTCATTTCTTGGTCTTGCTGGATATTACCATCGATTCATCGCGAACATCTCAAAGATCGCGGTTCCCCTCACCGCTTTAACTCAGAAGAATAAGCCTTTTGAGTGGGGACCCAAACAAGAGGAAGCCTTCCAAACACTGAAACAAAAGCTCTATGTTGCTCCTATTATCTCTTTACCCGATGGCAACGATGATTTTGTTGTCTATTGTGACGCATCGAATCTAGGCTTTGGTTGTGTTCTCATGCAACGACATAAAGTCATAGCCTATGCGTCAAGACAATTGAAAACACACGAGAAAATCTACACGACTCATGATCTTGAGTTAGGTGTTGTAGTTTTTGCTCTCAAGATTTGGAGGCACTACCTTTAAGGTACGAAGTGTGTAGTTTTCACCAACCACAAAAGTCTCCAACACATATTCAATAAAAAGGAGCTAAACATGAGACAACGACGTTGGGTCGAACTTTTAAACGACTACGATTGCGAAATTCGCTACCATCCTGGTAAGGCGAATGTCATGGCCGATGCGCTTAGTCATAAGGAACGAGTCAATCTTCTTTGTGTTTGAATTCAATCTGATATCCAAACACGTATCCTATAAGCACAACGTACATGTGTGAATCAAGGCTTGTTGAAAAATGAGCTACCTCAAAATCTAGAACTCCAACTTGAAACGAAAGATAATGAGTTACTTTATTATTTGAACCGTTTGTGGGTTCCAAGTCAAGACAATCTCCGCACCTTATTGATGGACGAAGCTCATAAGTTTCGTTATTCAATCCATCCTGGTGCAGACAAAATGTACAAGGATCTCCGTACCCAGTATTGGTGGCCGGGAATGAAATCGGATATTGCCTTGTATGTGTCAAAATGCCTAACTTGTCTTAAAGTCAAGCCTGAACATCAACGCCCATCTGGTTTGCTCGAACAACCAGAAATACTGGTATGGAAATGGGAGAACATTGCGATGGATCTCATTACTAAACTACCGCGCACATTTAGAAGTCATGATGATATTTGGGTATCATCGATCGTCTAACAAAGTCAGCACACTTTTTGGCAATTGGTGAGGATTTCTCTGCTGACAAACTAGCCAAAATCTATGTCGATGAGATTGTATGTCCTCATGGTGTTCCTTTGGACATAATATCTGACAGAGATGCTCGGTTCTCATCTCACTTTTGGAAGACCATGCAAACTGCTATGGGAACAAACTCAATCTAAGCACTGCTTATCATCCTCAAACGGATGGAGAAACCGAAAACGATTCAAACACTGGAGGATATGCTTAGAGCTTGTGTGATCGACTTTGGTGGTAGTTGGGATTCGCATCTACCGTTGATCGAATTCTCTTATAACAATAGTTATGCGTCAGCATCGACATGGAACCTTTCGAAGCTTTATAGGGTCGAAAATTTCGTTCACCTGTCTGTTAGAATGAAGTTGGAGAGTCTCAGTTTACTGGACCTGAACTTATTCATGACACAACAGACAAAGTCAAGAAAATACGTGATAACCTTCTGACAGCTAGAAGCCGTCAAAAGATTATGTGGATAAGCGACGCAAGCCCTTGGAATTCCAAGTTGGTGATCACGTCCTACTCAACGTATCCCCTTGGAAAGGAATGGTCAGATTTGAAAAGAAAGGAAAACTTGCACCATGATACGTTGGACCATTCAAGATCGTCGAAAGAATCAGAAAGGTTGCCTACTGACTTGAGCTTTCTCCTGAACTTGGGAACGTTCACCCAACATTCCACGTGTCCAATCTAAAGAAATGGTTAGCCGACGCAAATCTTCACAGCCCCCTCGACGAGCTTCATGTTGATGACACTATGCACTTTGTCGAGAAACCTGTGGATATTCTGGACCGTGAAGTCAAGAAACTCAAGCGAAGATGAATACCTATAGTCAAAGTTCACTGGAATCCAAACGTGGCCCAGAATTTACTTGGGAATGAGAGGATCAAATGAAAGTGAAATACTCACATCTGTTTCCACAAGTTTCCTCTAATTAAATTCCGGGATGAAATTTCCTAAATTAGCGGAGACTGTGACATTTGTGGCGAACATGTAACGATTCCATCCGAGTTATCAATCAATGAAATTTTGTGTTTTATTTCTGATATTTATTTATTTAGCATGCCATTTGCATATGTTCAACGTTTGCACCATAACAAACTTTCAAATGACTACTGGAAGTGAAATCGCATACTATTACGTAAACGTAATCAATTTAACACGACGTACACTCCGGGACACTGACACAAGCTTAACATACATTAAATATCCTTTACATAACTTAGAAATAAGTTTTGAAGGGTTCGGTATGGCAAAAACAAGTTTATTCAACCTCAAGGGTTATGTTGCAAATTCAGCGAAACTATGCCGCTACGCGTATTTCTTAATCCGGAATATGTACGCACATCCAAAAACTTTTGTAATCATTAAAATCTTGTATTTAATATTGAATGCAAACATATCACTCGTTGCGTATTACGGTCATTTGCGCGATCGTTATGATTTTCGTCGTAATTTACTGAAAATCGCAACCGTACGACCAATCGAGCCGACATCCGTGACATTTCCGGACATATTTCAAGTTCCCTAAGCTTTATCATCCTTATGAAGCTTAAAAATTAGGTTAACGGGTGTTAGAAGTGCTAAAACGCAATGAAACAAGTGTAGGGGCCTGTTCTGCCATTTTTTAAAACTATCTGCCAGCTAAAGGGTTACGTAACCGTAATCCCAAAGCCCTTATGGTCCGTAAGGACTCCCCAGCTCAGCAAAACCTTGGCAGCTTCTTGTTTCTTTGCTTGATGACCAAGTACACGAAACTGCCACCATTTCTTCTGCTTGGAATAAGTATTATGACCATCCTAGGATCATGCCAACACATGGGACACTTGGAGTGATCTTGTGGCTTCAAGATTACTATAAATAGCAAGCAAAGTTGGCCATTTTTCCTTGCTCATTCACTTCTTCTTCCTCTCTTGCTCTATTTGGAGGTTACCACATTGTTGGAGGCTTCCTAACTGAGAATTCTTCCTCCTTGAGCTCTTCAAGTGTTCTTCAAACACTAGTAAGTGCTCTCTCTTAGTCTTGTTTATTTCTTTTAGCTTATTTGAGCTAAACGTCAACCCCAGTTTGACTTTCTGTTTGACTTTCAGTTCTGACAATGAATTGGTCAAAGCAAAGTCCAATTGGACTTCGCAACGTGATCGTAATCACAAAGGTTATGATCCTTAGCAATCATGCCAACTGTTTACCACGCTTACTAGTCGAAGTGACGAGTCAAAGTTTCGGTCAAAATGCGCATTTAAGGGCATTTTGCGACAAAACTATTTTCGGGTATGAAAACACTTATTTTATACCAAAACAATTTTATAACTTAGTTAGACATGTCAAAATATGTCTAACTTGTCACTTTTAGTTTAGTGCTTATTTAGGGTCGTAAGTCGAGCGGTCTTGACCATCACTTTGACTTTCGAATCTGACCCGTTTGGTCAATCTTAGGATCCGGCCAAACACATATTTGTGACCATAGTTGTATAGGGAATAACCCTCTGAGGTTATACCTTATGGTCACGTCATTCGGTTAGTATAATGTTAAGCCGCTAGTTATGCTTTATAAATGACCAAAATGCCCTTTTTGCGCATAAATCGACTTTAAGCATATGTGACAATGTTTTGACATATAAACTGATGTTACAGCTATATTAAACTTATTTTGGCATATTAGACTTATCATAACACATATCTAACCATCCGAGCACATATTTATGCAAATGACCTACCTTAACGAGTCATAACGGGTCAAAAGCACTTAGGTTTCATTTCAAATCAGAATGTAGACTTTGTTAAACCATTTCATATGAGTTCCAACACTCATTTGATTTATAAGACCTCATTCTATCCAATCCGCCGATTAAAGTCCCCATATTTACATAGTTATCCGATTTTAGGACACACATGATTTCTCGGACTTTTGGCTTGTTTGATCTTTGATTCAAGAACACTTTGCAATCCCAAGTGAGTACATAGTTCCCCGCTTTTATGTTATGCAAATGTTTTGGGGTGACACATATGTGCAAATTGTTTTCAAGTTTTCAAATTACAAATGCTATGGTTTATATTAAATACGACGATTTCAATAATGTGAACGAACTTGTTGGTGTGTTGTATACATGACACGAATGACATTCATTAGCTTTGGCCAAGCCGACCAGTAGTAGGTTATGGAACCTAGGACTGACAATCCCGTTACCAAGGTTCTCGGTGTTTGTGTGGAAGTTTGGGGAACGACCGAAACTGTTTACTTTAACAAACCCTTTGGTGGTTTGTTGTTGCAATTTAAACATACCTTTTGGTAGTATAGACGAGTCAACACAGGTTTGAATGTATTCACCAAAACGACCAAAAGTTTTCACAATTAAAACAAGGACGAAGAACAATTGGTTTATGACACGAACAATGGACGATTGGTTTATGACACGAACAATGAACGATTGGTTTACGATAGGTGATTTAGATAACGGGAGGTGTGTAATGTGATAAAAGCATGGTGGATACGCCGCTGGTACTTCCTATATATAAGGGTTTTTATCATGTTACATACCTGACGTTATTCAAATCACCTGAAACAAAGGTTTTCGCACAATGACACGCATCGATTTTCAATTAAAGATATAAACCATACAAGGTTTCTTTCAAGTCGATTTACTACTCGGATTTACAAAATAAATGTTTTGGTCATGGTTCATGGGTACAAGTCTTTTATAAACAATAACTAACTTATTTTAAAAGGTTAGTTATCATTGCAATACCAAATACTTTTTGAAAATAATGTTTTCAATAAACGACTCTAGTAGTGACGAGGTATTGTAATACATATACAAGGCTATGAATTTGACACACTCACAAAACCTATGTACTCGCCGGCATATTTTTGCTGACTCGTTTTCACATATGTTTCAGGAAACCAAGTTTGATGTCGATGCATGCTCACGTAGGAACGGGCACGGACGTTAGTGCCTTAAAATATGAAAGACAATTGTTTGTTTAGTTTGTTTTAAATTCCAATACAATGTAACTATGTAATTACAATATTCAATAAAACATAACTTTAGTTACCACGTGTTGTTGAAACAATCTGTTAACGTGACTCCCCGACGTTTCCGCAGCGGTTTGTTGTTTATACACGGTCGGGATGTTACATTGTTAGGAAAATTTTATGTAAGTATTGAAGAAAAATATGATCAGTCTGGTTAACAAGTCATGAAGGTCAAAACAGAAAGAATAAACAAGGTCGGACAAGAGAAAAGAACAACACATCTTCCTGATTAATCAGAAACTGATCAAGAACAAGGAAAGACTATCAGATGAGGCATTCTGATGGATCTGATGATATTTCTGATAAATATCATCAGTTTCTAGAAAATCTGATTATCAGATTTTTTGATGATCAGTTCATCAGATTTTCTGATGAGGTGGATATCAAAAATTCTGGTAAAACCACTTGTCTGAAAATGGAAGCCCTGCCATATTTGAAGAAGCAAGTTGACTCTAGAAGATTCAATGAATATGTCAAAAAGCAACTTTATGCAGGGAAAGTGCATGAATAAACAAATGTTTATTCATGCCCAAGACTTTCTATTAATAGAAAGTTATACAGCAAAGGATAATGAGTCAAGCTTAGCATTTAATACATACTACAAAACTCCATTTCCCTTTCATCACATAATTACACAAGTATTTGTTTGTATTTGACAATAGCTGCTGTTTCTTGAAAGTTTGATTTCTATTTCCGCATACTGATTTTCGTATTTGATGAAGTCACTTGCCATATTACGATAAAAGAAGGTTTTTGTCCATCTAGGATGTTGATACATATGTCTGTTGCATACGTCATCGTATAACATCGAGTATATGCTTAAGAGCGAAATGTTGAGTTTATGTATGTTGAGAAACAAGTTCGCCCGAACTTGTATTGTGCATGAACTTGTCCATGACACAGTTCAAGCAAACTTGTTCTCCTATAAGTATGTGTCATGTCATTTCATTTGTAAGAAATCATAGATTTTGTGTGCTGGACGGCGAAGCTCTGTCCAATTCTTTCCAGGCTTTGTAAGAAAAATTGTTTTTACCCAATTATATCTTTAAAATCGTCTCGTCGATACGAATCTAACGATATATAATGTTCGATACGTTTTTCAGGATTTTCATGCCTTTTTTTAGAAACCCTTGGTCAAGTTCGGGCGAACTTGTAACAGCTTGTGAGACAAGTTCGGGCGAACTTGTGCAGAAAACACTATCAGATTCAACAAGTTTCGGCGAACTTGATGATTTTTTAAAAAATTCCAAGTTTTATCAAGTTCGGGCGAACTCAAGGAAAAGTTCAACAAATTTTGACAAGTTCAAGCGAACTTGATCAAAATTCAGTGAAAATTTCTACAACTTCGAGCGAAGTTGGTTAAAATCAACAAAATTGAAGATTTTAAGCCAAGTTCGGGCGAACTTGTAGTCTAAGTTCGAGCGAAGTTGAGCATTCAAACAGGGTTTTTTGACATTTTTGACATGAAATCAGTTGTTTTTAGCTCTGATCTTTTCAAGGGTTTTATTATTATGGATTTTACATATTATACTTGAAAATCAGTCCATTTTGTCTGTGAAATGTCCAAGAAAAGTTTAAAAAGAAAGAAATGAGTAGAAAGTGAGATGTTCTGTGTCCAATGTCTTCAAATTAGTCCTCTCCTGCTCTGATACCAATTGCAGGTCCATTGTATGAATCGTTCAAGCACTAATTTGGCAAAACTAAGGTAAACGTGCGAAATCTGTTTGCATAGGCGACATTATATACAAGTTTGTTACTGTTTTACTGTTTCATTGATTAGTAAACGTTACAAATTAATCCTAAACTTGTTCATTCTGAAGATTTGAAAATACCAACTGAGGTTTGGAAACAATGTACAGAAACTACAAACAAGGTGTCCAGTTATTACTAAGTTTTCAAATCTTGAAACTGGTGAAGCCTCGAGTTGTAATGAACAAAAAGTTTCTACATTGTATTTCAAGAAAGCTTTAACAAAAAATCAAACATGGTCGGTGAAAGAAAAAGAAGTCATACAATCAGTAAAACTTGAAAGTTTAGACGACTTTCCAAAACTTGAAAAAGTTCAAAATAAACCTGATTGTGAAACGAAAGACAAAATTAAGATTGAAGAAATAACGCCTAAGGCTAAAACTGCTTGGGTGTCATTATTCAATAAAGTGTTTGAATTTCTGTGCAGGAACTTCTAAGAGGAAAGCAAATTACTCAGAATGGAGTTCCGTGGCACATATTGAAGACGGGTCGGGTTATCAAGTTCTATATATAGGCCTTATTACATTTCTATATCGTTTACTTTAAAATTTTGAAAATTTTTGGAGAAAATTTTTCGAAAACACATTCCAATAACGTTTACTTGAAAATTTTACAAATTTTTGAAGAAAATTTTGAAAAATTTACAGAATCCTCACTGGTAAGAAAAAAAAACAAAATTCATGGGTATAAATTGTTATAAACACAAAAGTGTAAAAGTTTTTGTCATCATGAGGGGGAGAGTGTTTTAAAAGTAAAATTGTGAAGCAGTAATGGATGGAGAATTGAAGTGATTCTCATTGGTTGGTCAATGTTTTTATAAATCAAAAATTCAAAAAAAACATATGTTTTCGAATTTAGGGGGAGAAAAATTTTTCAGAAAATCCAAAAACATATTAAATACGAAAAGTACAAAAACATTGAAAAAGGCAAAAAGGGTTTTGTGGATAAAAGAAAATGATAGTACACCAGTGGACTATCACAGTATGCTAAGGATTTGTAAAGTTAAAAAAGTGAAACGAGTCTTACTGTGGACGTGTCGATAGGTTTTACACGTTCAGTAAATTGTTTTCGGGATATAAACTAAATTTTACAACTGCTTAAACTTGTGGATTAACATCTCTCGGATATATGGACTTAGTACTCCGAAATTTCGTTTGAGAGATTGCCTGATTCTGAGATACAAGGTCTTTATAGATTATTGATATTTTGTGTATTATACAAGTTCTTCTGATTTTGCGGAAGCAATAGCCTAGAACTTATATAATGTTTTTGCTAAAAACCCCTAAACTGCAGCAAATTTGAAAGAATCGAAAGATCTAATCAATTGCAGTGCTTAAAAGATTCCTTAATTGGAACACACCTTAAAGTTGAGCCTTCATATCTTTGTCGATACGGTGGTATTAACCTGAGCTCTCAAGGCTTTAAATAACGCAAATACATATATCAATTACGCTATACACCTGTAAGATGAAATCTAGGGAATCTTGATACGGGAGTATATTCTGAGATGGGAACCATAGTTGAGTCAAGTTTCTTAATTCTACATAACGTATCTTGGAACAACTGAGAAATGTGTTGAAGTTTAAGAGGACAAACATATCGACAATCTAGGTAAATTTGTTTAAAACTTAAAGTCTCAAAAGGTCAATGGTACTAGTGATATGTCTCAAAAACTGATATGATCCTTTAACACAAACTCAACAAAAATATGTTTGTAAATATGTTTGTACATAGTTAGAGTTTGATATTCATTACATAAAAACAAAAAGATTATATTATCTTTTAGTTTCGACCACTGATGATGAAATGCTGATTTTCAAAATCTAAAGCTGCTGAACAAAAGTTTGAAAATTTCAAATTGTTCTAAAAAGTTTAAAAGTTCATTAAGTTGAAACTTACATTTGAATAAATGTGTCAGTTTAGTGTCAAAACATTTAATCAAGATCATTAAGTTGAACTTGATACATAGATCAGATATTCAAGGTCATTAATTTGGACTTGATTAACTGAGAGGATTTAAAACTGATAAGAAGATTAAAATTTGATATGTTTGTGTTTAGAAATTTCAAAGTTTGAATCTGAAATGTTTATTTGAATGTTTGAGGAACTTTGAAACAGGAAGTAGATTTTAAGGGTGAGCTAGATAAAACTGTTGATTGAAGATAACAGAAAGCTCAAAGCAAGGGGAGCATGGTGATTAAAGTTTTATCAAGACAAGCTCAAGAAAAGAGAATAGGATTGAAGAAGATATGAAGATCAAGGAAGTTAAAGTTATTAAAGAAATAGATCAAGAGATTATTATTGATTCTGGAACTTAATTGAAGAATGATGATTACGGAAACATCCAAGGGGAGTTATTTGTTGATGCATAATGTCTATTGTCTAGGTCTTGGATCGAGTCTGTATGTTTAGAGCTTGAATTGTTAGATTTCACAATGTATTTATGTGTAAAACAGCAAGTTCGGCCGAAGTTAGTGTTGGCTGATTAAGTTCTACCGAACTTGATGTAGCCAGGACACTATTCGAGCGAACTTGCCTATCTATATATAGTGGAGTCATGGATTATCATTGTAAGAACTTTACGACTTCTACGGCGAAGCTCTGCCTGTTTGGAAACTTAATTGTAGTACTTTGGACTTAATAAACAGACAATTAAACAGTAATTCTTGTGTATTTGGTTAACATGTCATATAATTTCCGCTTATATGGACATTAGATACAAATTTAGGTTTCCAAGCTGAGGAGGACGGTCCTAACATAGGACCAACAATTTCCAAAATTTAGCTCACGTTTCTTGGTGGCTTCACTTATCATCAGTTGTTCTAAGTCCGATGTAGCTTCGGACTCGTAATCCAACTCACTCAGCGGGTTAATAGTTAGAGGTGTCGTTGGCACAAAATTAGCCAACTCCGGATCAATGCTTGTTATTGATGTATAGTTATGGTTAGTCGGTGGGGCACTTTTCTATAACCGATGCCAAACATTTCATCCTTATATTTCTTTGAGATTTGGTCGTTAATGCAGAAATTCATCACTTCAGATAAATTCCCGAACTTTTTTATTTTTCTTTGCAACTCTAAAATCATATTATCTTTTCCAAAATATTTTTATTCTTTTCAAAATACAATTTTGGGTCAATTCAAGTTCTGATCTTCAATCTTGATTTTAACAGTTGCCTGAGCCACACCTCTCTCAAATTCAGAGATATCATTTTCAGCGCTTTTATCTTAATTTTGTGCTCCTTATCCAAACAAGACAAAAAAACAATGAGTTCTCTGGATTTTTCTAGATTAGAGATCAAAATGGTATTATGAAGTGCGTATCTATCAATTTTAGCTACAAATTCTATGCATCGAGTGCAACGCTTATCTGCGGAAGTCAATTTTACCTCAATTCCAGCCATGAATGCACAAGCCTCCTTTTCCACAAAATTTTCTTCCAACTTTTAAGCTTTTGCATCGGAAAATTCTTGCATTTCAGCAATGGAGATCTTGAACTCGAAGCATTCATTCTTTTCTCCATTTTCTATTCTTTTCAACTTTTCTACAGCTTCCTCCTTCAGGTTTTATTCATTCTTAGCAGCTTTACCCACTTCTATTTCTTCACCTAAAACCTCGGCTACAACAGCGAGTTCCTCCATGTTAGATTCTACAATAATCTCCTCACATACTTCATCTTCGATAATTTCAGCCATAAAGGCTTGCGAAACTATGGCTCCTGAAAGATTTTCCATCGCGAAATCCCAGTCATAAGGCTCAGTGACTTCTTGTAGAGGTTGAACCACCAAAGCATTGTTTGCCGAAGGAGTAAGATTCTTTGAAGCATTTGAATGAGCATTTGAGGTTGAAGCATTGGTTGTGCTTGTATTAGGTCTTGAGTTGTTTCCTAGTTTAGAACTGCTTTCTATGTTGTACCTCTCCATCTTAGGCTTCCGACAATCTCGTGCATAATGCTCGTAGATGCCACAATTGTAGCATTTCACCTTTGACATATCAACACCTAATAGAGTCTTAGTTTGACCACCTATGAACTTCTTTCCTATTTTCAAAAGGAATATCTTCGCTATTCGAACCAATAGTGCCTATTAAGTTGAAGGTCGAGCTTTTCCGTTTCGTCTTGGTCTATCTGGTCAAAATCTTCATCGAGACTTGATTGTTCTACAAGCTTATAAAGGGAAAATTTCTCGTATGTCGTCATGAAGGAGGCCAAGTGACCCATGTTTCCTTCGATCAGTTTTAAGCAGTTTGGATCTAACTTAGGAATATTAAAACTTGTTGCTTGAGACTTCGAACTTCCACCAGATGAATACATTCATTGACTTGAATTTGTAGTGCCACCCGAACCATTAGCATTATCTCTATTAAAAGCACGTTTACTTCCATGGTCTTCATTTTATGAGTGTAGGGCAACACCAGCTCCACCACTACTACCCTTATCTACCGGTTTTGCAGCTGTATACAACTGAGGATCCTGAATCTTCTCAAAATCAGATGCTTGGTTTTCCATGTTCCAAGCATATCCCTTAAGCTTTTGCACAACATCTTCCAAAGTAAGCTCTTCATATAGAAACCTACTCTAATCTAGGTCGTATACATGTTCCAATCTCTAGGAAGGCAGTTTAAGAACTTCTCGACTTTCTCAAACTCAATGTAAATGTGACATCTGTGCTTTCCAACCTTTGTACTTTATCCATCAATGTTATGTTTAATGAAACTTTGTGTTACATTTATGAGTTTTATATATTTATTTATAACATTTGTGCATTTTCAATATTGATTCGATTTTGACTTATTAGACCTCTTCTGAAAGTGTAATCGCAAAACGTAATCAGTTAAAACGTAACGTATAGTCTGGAATAGTGACATAAGCTAAACATACCCTAAAGATACTTTACATAACTAAGAAATAAGTTTTGAAGGGTTTAGTATGTCAAAAAAACAAGCTTATTCGATCACAAGGACTGTTTACGACAAACTACGAAAGTCTTCATATTTTCATAGCGACGCACACTCCGGAACAATAATATAAGTTAAACATACCTCAAATACCCTTTACATGACTTAGAAATAAGTTTTGAGGGCTTCGGTATGGCAAAATCATGCTTTTGCAAACTTTAGGGGCTATTTTGCAAATTCTATGAAACTATGCCAATTCGCGTATTGCTTAATTCGAAACATGTACGCACATCCCAAATATTTTTGTAAGCCACTTTTCTCATTGCCTTGCCACTTGTCGGCTTTGTAGATGCGATGCAATCTTTTGTAGATCTTCCATATCTTGATGAAATCTTTTGTAGATCTTGCATATCTCGATAGAATCTTTTGTAGATCTTCCATATCTTAATGCAATCTTTTATGATCTTCCAAAATCGATGCAATCTTTTGTAGATCTTCCATATCTTTCTTTTGTGATCTTCCATATCTCGATACAAATCTTTTGTGATCTTCCAAATAACGATGTAATCTTTTATAGATCTTCCATATCTTTATGAAATCTTTTGTGATCTTCCATATCTCGATGCAAATCTTTTGTGATCTTCCAAATCATGATGCAATCTTTTGTGATCTTCCAAATCACGATACAATCTTTTGTAGATCTCCCATATCTTTATGAAATCTTTTGTGATCTTCCATATCTCGATGCAATCTTTTGTGATCTTCCAAATCATGATGCAATCTTTTGTGATCTTCCAAATCACGATGCAATCTTTTGAAGGTCTTCCATATCTTGATGAAATCTTTTGTAGATCTTCCATATCTTGATGCAATCTTTTGTGATCTTCCAAATCACGATGCAATCTTTTGTAGATCTTCCATATCTTGATGAAATCTTTTGTAGATCTTGCATATCTTGATGGAATCTTTCGTAGATCTTCCATATCTTGATGCAATATCATTTAATCTTCCATATCCTATAAATCAAACATAATCTTCTCATTCCAAGGAGAGATCACTTCACTTCTCTCTCTCTTGAAACTCTCGGCCAAACACCCCCCTCCTCCCTTCCATTTTCGTTTTTCAACCTTATCTTCAAGATTTAAGTCCCTTCCAAGGTGTTTCCAAGCACTTTTTAAGATCCTAAGGTGATTTGAAACCAAGCTCCAAATCATCATACTTTGTAAAAAAAAAAACCACCAAAATCTTGAAGGACGAATAAACAGTTTGAGGGATTTCATTAGCACAAAAAACGCACCCAAAGGTGAATACATAGTCCCCTATTTTACGTTTTCAAATGTTTTGGGGTGAAATATATTGTGCCTATAACTACTTTCATGTTTTTCATGACTTTATACATGCTTTAATTACATAGTACATATACTACATGACTTTCATTACATTTGATTTATATATTGATTTTGCATATTTATCACATTGATTTCAAAGAAACTTTTGCGGCATATGTTGACTTAGCATATGAGCACATTGACTTACATTACGTTTACTTGCTATGTATGTTGACTGAGCATACTAGTACATTGGTTTTTAAAGACATTTACTTGCTATGTATGTTGACTGAGCATACTAGTACATTGGTTTTCAAAGACATTTACTTGCTATGTATGTTGAATGAGCATACTAGTACATTGGTTTTCAAAGACGTTTACTTGCTATGTATGTTGACTGAGCATACTAGTACATTGGTTTTCAAAGACATTTACTTGCTATGTATGTTGACTGAGCATACTAGTACATTGGTTTTCAAAGACATTTTTGCTACATTGTTCATGACATTTTGGTGCTTGGAGATTGACTTAATACATTCATTAACATTGATCACGCCGACCGGTAGTAAGTTATGGTACCATAGGACTTGATAAATCCCGTTCTCGCTTCCTAGGTTTGTTTGGAAGTTTATTTAGGGAATGACAGAATCTGATGAGATGGATAGACCTTTGACTGATATGGGTCTATTTGACTGTTACAAGGCTTGAATGTGTTTGCCAACAATCTGAATACATGTTTAACAATAAAAGCAATGGTTTATAAAATATATCTTTTGATTATTTCAAAGAGATATTTTATTCAAGACATTTGGTTTATACTTGACTTTTGGTTACAGAAGACTTGTTCATATATGACTTTTGTTTACATGACTTGGGTTTGCATTTGCTTTGGTTTAAACAAGATTTTTTCGATGATGGTTGGTTTATGGCAAGTGATTTAAATAACGTGACGTATGTAATATAATAAAAGCATTGTGGATACGCCGATGGTACTTCCTATATATAAGTGCTTTTATTATCTTACATATTGTGGCGTTATTTGAATCATTTCAAACAAAATACAAGACTCGACACATTATATAACAAAACATGACATTTTATACAAATTCAAGATTTACTTTTAGTTATCTATTCTGTCACACCCCGACCGCATAAAGCAATCAACCGCGGTGAAAACGTCGGGGAATCGTGTGGCAGAATTATTGTTTCACAACACATGATAATTAGAGTTTAGTTTTACAAATACAAATTTATTACATTGTCTTTATTCAAACAGAAACATAACATAAAGATAATAAGTTTCTTGATTTTAGATTTCTAAGGCCCAAGTCGCCCTAAGTGAAGCACGCTCAGATCAGACATTCGCTCCTGAAACATATGTGAAAGTAAATACGTCAGCATAAAAATGCCTGTGAGTAACATAGGTTTAGTGTTGAAGATTCATGACTTAGAAAGTTATAAGAAATGTTTTCGAAAAGTAGTCATGAACCTTATAAAATGTTTCCTTTTTAAAAGAAATCAATATGAAAATCAGATGATATAAAAGAATGATGTATGGTTAAGTAAATAACCAAATGAAAATAATGTCTTGTCCTTGATAAAGTGGTTTAGATAAGGCCACGATATGTAATATGATAAATGCACTTATATATAGGAAGTACCAACGGCGTATCCACCATGCCTTTATCATATTACACAAGTCTCGTTATTCAAATCACTTATCAAAACCATCAAATAATGTCTTGTTTAAATCAATGTCAAATGTCATATGTAAATAATGTCCAATGTCAAGTATAAACCATGTCTTATATGGCAAGTAAATAGTATTTACTCAAACCAAATGCATAATGATCTGTATATTTAATTGTCTTGTACAAAACAAGGTCTTTGAATAAACAAATGTTTAAATCAAAAGTTATGTTTTGAATGCAATTTCTTTTATCGATATGAACATTTATCAGATTTGTTTATCGCATACATTCATGCCTTGAGACTGTCTCATAAACCCTTATCAGGATCAAGGTTTATCGAAAAAAAATGTTATCGGATTCTGTCATTCCCTAACGCTGCCCAACAAGCCTGGGGAGCGGGAACGGGATTTTTCAAGTCCTATGGTACCATTACATACTACCGGTCGACGCGATCACTGTTAATGAATGTATTATTGTCCCGTTAAACATATCAAATGTCATTTTCAATGTAAGCATGTCATGAATATGTTTGAAAACCATGTACTAGACATATTAAGTCAATATGTCAAGTAAAAATGTTTTTATTTTTGAAAGAGTGTATTATATGTACTATATGTAACAAAACAAGTATAATGTCATGAAAACGGAAAGTAAAGTTATGCAAATATGTTTCACCCCAAAATATTTGGAAAAGTAAAAGAGGGGGCTATGTACTCACCTTTGGGTGCGTTTTTATGTGTAAACACAATCCCACAAATTCTTTATTCGTCCTAAGTTAGATAAGAACGATTTAATAATCAAAACTCACAAAATACCAAAGTTTCTCCAATACTTAGAATTTTCACATAACTTTGATATTTTTTCGAAAAGTCTTTGTTTTGATTATGTTGGCGTGTTTGTATATATGTGTTCATATTAAGATTTTCGCGATTTGAACGATTTTAGTGGTGACCCTTAATATGTTATCTCCGTTATCACACCCGTTTATAGGCAATATATATATACATAAATGTGAACATATAATCAAATATCGTAATACACGTATTTTGTTAACTTATATATATTATCATTTTTATAGCATTCATACAGGAAATAACTTATTAAGTTAACCTATGTACCATTTTCATGCTCGACAAACAAATTACACATATAACACGATATTCACCGTTTTAACCGCACAAGTGTACATGCATAGTTTAAACTTCCACTATCATGTTCTCATCTAGCATATCACATAACATATTCTCATAATCACATATCACATCATAATATACCAAGTTCACTCTTGAACAATCCGTGTTCGTGTACATTGAAATATACGTATTTAGCGTTTTCGGCCGTCGGAAGTCACGTATGACTAGCCAAACACCAAAGATAGTTAATATCAGTTAAATACTTATTTTTATATCAAAAATATCAGTTTATTTACTGATCTAAAACAGTTTTATAAAAATCACTTGAAAAGGCGATTTTTACCGTTTTTAACGCATAGTTTTGAACGGAACTTTACCATAAGCATCCCAAATCGAAACGACTTGGTATTTTAACACAATACATGTTATATACTGACCAAAGCAATAATTTTAATCATATATATGCAGGTCTCATAAATAGCACAAAAATCATGCAAATATCACCCGATTTACTACTTTTCAAGCCTTAAGTACAACATGCAAAGCTATGAAGTTATGAAATAATTTTTATAACTTTAAAATACGTCAAATAACTTTATTTTACGAGTTTATTTTCTAATTTGAATGAACATTTATCATATCATGTATAAATCATCAAACCCTTGCATTTTAACATCATTCAAGCCCATGCAACAACTTAAAAACTAGTAGACTTCATGACAAAGCTTCATGCTATTTAACACTTCAAATATTATTATTTTTAGTGTTTAGGACCTGATTAAAAATCATTCTCATCATGTCATATTTTATTTATCATTTCATGTCCATACATCCACATGCATGTCTAAGTACAAGCATCTAATGCATCATCTTTCAACCGATCATACAAGAGTTAATCAAAAATAAAAACATCATCTCTATCATATATACATACACATCCACAGCCATATATACACACATATATCCATTTTTATTTTATTCAAAAACTCACTTGTTTTAGTTCTCAAGTTTATGAAATATTCCAGGAATCAAGAGAAATCTTCCAACATCATGAACATCACTATGAATCAAGAGTATATTTTTAAGAAATAACTTTATACCTTCAAGATTCAAGTGGGTATATGATGATATGGAAGTTGATTCTTGCTTGGAACACCTTGGAATCACCTTTTGCTTTTCAAAAACACTTGACAACACCTTCAAATGAGATTGGATCTTCAAGAACAAGTTCAAAATGAAAGAATAGAAGAGAGAGAGAGTTTACGGTTGGGAGGGAGAGAGAAGAAGATGAGTGAGGTTGATTATGATTTGTCTTGGATTTGTAAGGATTTCATTTGATTGCATTGATTTTTGTAAGATCACATGCATGAAATCTTGAACACTTGGCAAAAGGAAAGAAACAAGAAAAGAGGTGGGCATAAAAATGCCGCCACCTATATGCATACGCACATTACATAGATATACATACACAATATATATGTATATATCATAGGTTAAAAGCAGGTATTTTACTGGCTATCGGGTATTTTATCTAGCGTATTAATCCTGTTTTAACGCGTTTTGAATTATTTTTAATGCTCTATGAAATTTTACTCACCAAAATATTGTTGAACAATATTTTACTTGTCTGGACTGGCAGCGTTGCCCGTATTTGACAGTAAGCGCGCTGTGCTGCGCAGTACGCGCTTAAATTCGCGAAAATAGAGTTTTTAAGCGTTTTAAATAATTTTTCTTCACGACCATGACTAAATATAATATTTTAATCATAACGAACTATTTTTAGGGTTTTAACATTATTGGGCGGTCACCGACGTTCGTTTCGCATTTTAACCGTTACGCGATAAGCGTTTATCTTAAAATTGCC
The DNA here is from genome assembly GCA_947069175.1 of Scalesia atractyloides. Classification (NCBI taxonomy): domain Eukaryota; kingdom Viridiplantae; phylum Streptophyta; class Magnoliopsida; order Asterales; family Asteraceae; genus Scalesia; species Scalesia atractyloides. The sequence continues at coordinate 50,265,545 of CAMTDV010000025.1, forward strand.
AACACAATTTTTAATAAATTTTAAATGAATCAACACATCAAATAACATCAAAAAACATCAAATAATATAATTTTCCTTTTTATTTAATCATAACGCGTGTCACATTAGTACAGGTTCAAAATATCCGGGTGTCACATATTCGACCATGCATTACTACTTTGATATATTGATTTTCATATAGTCACTATAAACTAAACTTTTTATGTTTCATGGCTACTTTTGTATTAATTTAACATTTCCTTAAAATCTTTAAAGCCATGAAATGTCATCACAAAACCTATGTTACTCACAGGCATTTTTATGCTGACGTACTTTATTATCATATATGTTTCAGGAGCAAATTGCGTCACATAGGACGGACTTTGGGCCTTAGTAGCTTAAAACTTGAAGACAATTTAACTCGTGTTATGTTTTATGTTTAAATTTCCAGACAATATAAACAATTTCCATTAAATAAAACTTAACTTGTCATGCCATAGTTGTTGAAACAATAATTCTGTTACGACACTCCCCGACGTTTCCGCCGCGGTCGGGGTGTGACAGTAAAGACCTTCCTGACTTCGATCAATATCGCATAACAAGTTATAAAACTTGTTCACGGTGTCATCAAAGGATTCATTTTTAAGGCTTTGAACACAACAAATTGAGTCTTCAAGCGCTCTAAACGTCGTTTCTTATATATAGCATTCCTTTCATAACGTTTAATCATGTTATCCCAAAGCTCATTCGAATTATTTCTCTTGCGAAAAGTATGAAGTATAGATTGCGTCAAGGCCATTGTTATCATGGACATGGCTTTCTCTTCGCATTCATAGAACTTCTTCTATTCCTCGATAAGAGCCAAGTAGGTGTCGATACTTAAAATTCTAATTGCGGTAGCTCCGTGACCCTTTACAATGCATAACCAAACTTTAATATCCTTAGCTCTCACATATCTCTCAAACCGTTCCTTCCATTCTGGGAAGTCTAGCTCGTTTATTAAAAGAGGAGATTTGTCGTTGCTCGCCACTTCAACATTGTGCCTAATGTTTTTGACCATTGTGGTCAAATTGTTTGCCATTTTGAAAAAGATTGAATGAAATAGAAGGTTCACAGTAGACTTAAACAATATATTTCCTTGAAAAAGTTTGTAACTCCAAAAAAGTTCAAAGACAAAAAGCTAACTTGAAAATACGGAGTCAATAGTCTGAATATCAGAGTAGAGAGAAACCTGGATCTAAAACCAGATTTTAATGACACAAAACTCGAACGACAACATCTATCTTAAACTCGGAAGTTAACCAACATAGCCTTTAATTCGGAACAAGATAAATTCGGATAATATAGAAGCAGTAAATCCGGAAATTGCTAAACTCATAATCAGTTTAAACGAAGACAGTAATACGGAAATCTTAAACAAACTCAGAACAATTAAGCAACCCAAACACAAATCCAGGATACCATATAATCTGGAAAATAAACCACCAATCATGTAATAACACAAATTCGGAATGACTTATAAACTCGGATTATGGAACAAACCCTAATCCGGACCCTCATAAACTCGGAGACACATAGTAAACTCGGACAAACATAAGACATTTACAAGTTTACATTAAAGACCCTTAAAAATTGGAAATCCAACACTTATCACAGAAGTGCATTTATAGTTCGACAAGCTCAATGATTTGTTCCAACAACCATATATGCATGCATATCGTTATACATGTTTCAACTCATACTGTAGGACCGATCCTTGATGCTTAGGAACCTAAATTTGATATCTATTGTCCATAATAGCGGAAATATTATGACAAGTTTACCAATAGACAAGAATTAATCAGTTAAACATCAATTTTATTGAGTAAACGTCAAGAATCAAGATTGACAGAGCTTCTCCTCCAAAATGCCAAAGTTACAAATGAGAGAAGCATGCTAGCTATTTATAAAAGTTTCAAGTTCGCCTGAGGATAGCTAAGTTTGCCCGAACTTGCCTTAGCAAGTTCGGCTGAACTTGACCTTACATGGGTCTCATGGGCGAACTTAACTCCAAACTACATAAATACAACTTTCAGCTAGCCTATTCAACTCTATTCTATACAGACTCGATATAAGACTAAGACATAGACATTATGCACCAACAGACTCCCCCTTGGATATCGTCTTCGTCTTGTATCAGTCTTCAACACTATTCTTCATAATAAACATTAACGCACACGACCGAAGAAGTTCTTGAATGGCTTCTTTCGTCGTTCTTGCTTAGGATCTAGCGTCTGATCTGTAGGAGGCACTTTGTTCAAGTGCTGAAATCTTCTAATACTTGCATTTCTAGTGTAGGAACGTCCACGTATAGCACGGGAACCTAAATTTGTTATCTAATGTCCAATTAGGCGAAAACTAATGACATGATTAATCAAATAACAAGAATTACTCATTTAAACGTTGTTTTCATTGATCTAAAGTCATATACATTCGAGAACCAGATCCGACAGAGCTTCGCCGTCTCTGTGCCAAAATATCTAACTCTTACAAATGAAAACCCAAGGCACCTATTTATAGAAACACAAGTTCGGCCATAAAAGACACAAGTTCGCCCGAACTTGCATAGGCAAGTTCGGTCGAACATGCATTACATGTTAACATCATGGGCGAACTTGGCCAAACAAGTTTGCTGATGAGACTGTAAGTTCGCCGTACTTGACCTTCCAAGCACCATACCAGCGAACTTGTCCTATTACATACATAAATACACCTCGCTTCTAACACATTAATCCCTATTCGCTCAGACTCGATACATAATGACATTAATGACGAAAACAGACTCCCCCTTGGATGTTGCCGTAGTCATCTTGATGTAAACATCCTTTTGATATATGCACCAACAGACTTTCCATACAACTTCTCTTTGGATATCTCTAGTGTTATAGTCTTTCATGAGTACCTCGTAGTCATTAGACTTCAAAAAAGCTTCTGAGTCTTTATCTTCATTCTTGAATAAGTATAAACTTTTTGATCATCAATTTTCATCTTTATCTTCAATTTCTTGATAACACTTTTAATCTCCAAGCTCCCCCTTGCTGTGAGTTGTGCTCCCCCTAGCTTTGAGCTTTATCTTCAATTACGTTTCATCCTACTATCCCTAAAACTTTACTTCCTGTTTCAAAGTACTTGAGAATTCAAATAAACATTTTAGATTATAACTTTGAAATTTTGTACCACATGTATTCCATACCACCTGTACAAAACTTGTACTTCAAATTTTAATCTTCATTTTTCAGTTATTTCAAGTTCAAATTAATGATCTGGAAACATTTACGTTTAAAACCTTCAACTTTCAATTATTGAAATAAAATCCACTTAGTTGATCAAGTCTAAGTTAATGACCTTGATTAACTAATTTTGTTTAACAAGTCCAAGTTATTGACCTTGGTTAAACCATTGTGAACAACTGATGTTTTTATCAAATTTAAAGTTTCAAATTAATGAACTTTTTCTTACCAGACTTCGATAATCCGTTCTCCGACATTGGCTCGTTGAAAATCTTTTTGGATTTTAAAAAGTAAGTAAAGTATTTACAGAACTTTTAACCAGTAAAGTAAACTATGTACACACATATTTACAGACATATTTTTGTGAATTCGTGTCTAAGGATCATATCAGTTTTATTGAGACATATCACCAGTACCGTTTACCTTTTTTTTAGACTTTTACGTTTTAAACTTCATCACGTTTCTCAATAGTTCCAAGATATGTTAGATAAGAATTATGAAACTTGACTTAACTATGGTTTCCACCTCTTGAATATACTCCCAAATCCAGATTCCCTAGATTTCATCTTACAGGTGAGTATAGCGTAATTGATATCTGTATCTAGGTTATACGAGGCTTTGAGAGCTCAGGTTAGTACTACCGTACCGACAAAGAGATGAAGGCTCGACTTTCAGATGTGTTCCACTTAAGGAATCTTTTCAGCATTGCAAATGATTAGATCTTTCGATTTTTTTTCAAATTTACATGCTATTTGGGGTTTTTAGCAAAAGCATTATAGAAGTTCTAGGCTATTGCTTCCGCAAAATCAGAAGAACTTGTATAATACCCCAGATATCAACTATCTATAAAGACCTCGTATCTCAGAATCAGGCACCCCTTCAATCGAAATTTCGGAGTACTAAGTCCATATATCCAAGATGCCACAAGATTAAGCAGCTATAAAATTTAGTTTATATCCCAGAAACAATCTACTGAACGCGTTAAAGCCTATCGACACATCCACAGTAAGACGTGTTTATCACTTTTAAACTTTACAAATCTTTAGCATACCGTGATAGTCCACTAATGTACTATCATTTCCTTTTTGACAACAAATTCTTTTTGTCTTTTTCATGTTTTTGTACTTTTTGAATTTTTCAATATATTTTGAATTTTTCAATATATTTTGAATTTTCAAATTTTTCATATGTTTTTGATTTTTCAACAATTTTTTAAATTTTCTTACTCCCACTAAAATCAAAAACATATTTTTGGATTTTAGATTTAAAGAAATTCTTCTAAAATGTAACAAACCAATGTGGATCCCGTGACCTCGTCGTCCAATCTTTTTCTCAATCATGTATCTGCAATTGTTTAACAAACAATCATTAGACTCATCTACCACTTGTAAAAGCAGTTTAAACTTGTAAGAACTTTGAAATCAGTTTTTCTGTTCAACGGTGTGGATTTTCATAATTTTGACTTTTCAAAATTTTTCCTTTTAACAACCACTTGTAATTTCAAAAACTTTTCTTTTTAACTGCTCCCCCTCAAAATTCAAAGATATGACATTTCTGGATAAGTTAAATACTCATGGAACTCCGCTATCCTGTATCAACTTTGATGAAGTGGATCTTGGAACTCCTGCACACGAAAGTAACTACTTGAAAAGAGGAACCCAAGCCTTTTTGGTCTTGGGTTGAACTTGATAATCAACGTAATCAAATTCGTAACCATCATCGTAATCAAAATTTTCATCAAACATTTCGTTCAATGTTAATTTTGAAACTTTATCGACCTTTTCTTTTTCTATCTGTTTTAGAAAATCATTTTTCAACTTTGAAAAATCATTTTTAATAACTGCTTCTTTTGATTTGACATTTTCAGTTTTAGCAGCAACAGACTTTCCTTTCTCAGGAGACTTCTTTTTCGCAACCCAAGATTGTGACATGTATCTTGCTTTCTTGACATAAATCATCGTTTTTATTTAACTTTGAAGTTTCACCTTTCTCAAAAACTGAATTTTCAAACTTAGATTCATGTTTGGGTTTTATTTCAGAAACACATTCATTTTTGGGTTTCACAATCTTTGGTTGTTTTTGCTTTTCTTCTTTAGACACATTTTTCCTTCGTGGAAACACAGGCTTTAAATAGACACTTGCGAGCAATATGACCAATCGTATTGCACTTGAAGCAAGTTCGACTATCAGAAGCATGTCCACTAGTGGGTTTTACTCCACTTGTGGGTTTGACCTTAGCCTTTCCCGAAGTTCTTTCTCTTTCTGGAATTCAGCATTCGATTGCTTACCGAGCATACCTTCTTCTTGAACCGTATTTGTTCCGTATACAAACTTTATGTTTTTACCTTTGCATTCCTGGAACACTGACTTTGGTTTCTTCGGTTCTTCCTCTTCAATCTCAAAACCCAATCCTGCTCTCCTGTTCTTAGGAAAAATCACCACTAACCTTTCGGTTGTTATTAAAGTTCCTTTTGGGTTTAGAATAAAATTTCTTTTTGTTTTTTCTCGAGATCATCTGACGAAACTTCCACAAGTTTGAACAATTTGTCAATTTGATCTTCTTTATCATTCTGAATCGGAAAGCTATCATCGAAATATAATCTATCAGAATCCTTAACTTTGTACATGACAACGTTAGGATCATCACTTAGATCATTTTCTGATGCTATATCGTCACTTTCGGACTGTGAATCAGAATTTTTATCATCAGAATCATTTCCAACACACTTTTAACCACATTTTTTTACCACCGCTTTAATGTCATCGTTTGATTTTGTAAAGTCTACATCAATGTTCTCAGGCAATTGATCTTTCATTTCTGATAAGAGAAGTAAATCAAATGCCTTTTCCACTTCATCATTTTTCTTGCAGGAATAATTTTCAAGAAACGGTGGAGGAACATTTCCGTAAACTTTACGCTTTGAGTTATCAACATTATCCTCCGACTTGATCGTAGGAAGAATGTGATCAATGACATACGCGTTTGTGGTGTAACTTTTTAGTAATTGTCTGACTCTTTCTGTTTCAATTTTCATTTCATGAAACTCACGCTTTGTCTCAGCAATTGTATTAATGTACATGTTAATTGCCTTTTGTTTTTCAATAACTATGGCATTTAACATGGTGACATTAGCGCTGAGTTCACTGTTAGCTCTTTCAATATGTTTATATTTGCCTGATATTTTGTCATAAGCTTCTTTTATGGTTCTGTAATCATAACGAAAATTTTCGCTATGTTCAGTCAATTCTCTTATAACTTTGACTTTATCCAGACATGGTTCACAAGGACTTGCGCACTTTGTGCAAGGTTTTTCAACCTTCACAACTTTCACAACTTCCTTTTCAGACATGTTTACCTTAGCTTTTACCTTTTCTGTTTCTGCTTTCAACTCTACTTGCTTTTGTGTCTCAAGGTAAGCTATTTCTTCTTCCTCTGTTTGTTGCATGTATCTTTCCAGAACTGCATCCTCCAGGACAGCTTCTTTCTCAGCTCTCTGCATTAATGCTTCTTGAATAGCATTTTGATAGCAGCTTCCACAAATGATGTCTCAGATTCATTCACAACCTTTGCCATCATAGCAACACCAGTATTCTTTCCGATGTATTTGTTCCAATCGAAACCATCGTCTTCATGATTGGCAACAAGAGCTTGTTCGGCTTTCTTTGCAGATTTATCTTCAACTTCAACTTGTGTTCTATTCGGATATGATTTGTATTGCAGCGCTTTCTTGTAATATTCATTACCAGTTCCAAAAGGGTTTTGGTTTCCACTAGCTTCTTGGTTATGGCATTCACGTTTGAAGTGCCTTTTTGTCGACATCTGAAATAAGTAACTTTCGTTTTGTCGAAACCAAGTTTATTGCTTGAGTTACCGATGTCCCTTCCAGTGAGTGCTACAAACTTTGAAACTCTCCGGATAATTGATGCTAAGGATCATTTGATGTCCATCAGTTCCAACTCTTCCTCATCTACCTGATCGTAATCCTCAGCTATCATTTCAGGATTTACGATTTTTCCAACAACAAGAATTTCATACGATTCCAGAATTGTAGCAAGAAGTGCTATATGTTGTTTTGCAACTTTCTCAGGAAACACATTCTTCAAGTCAACTGCTATGTTGCATTGGAAAACATTTGAATTAGAAGTGGATTGGCTTGTATGATGAGTTTGACTTTGAGAAGAAGAACTTGAACCAACATATGAATAACCAGTGTTTGGAGAATACTGATTTTGTGACGACTGATCAGATGTATTCATGTTTGAACTAAATGTCGTTTGGATTTTTGGACTTTGAATCGGAGTATCTGGAACACCACCTTTGTAATAAACTCCGACATCCTGAACAACATTAGTGTTTTTGGATTTTGCAATCTTCATCAATTCCATTTCATGACCTTCAAGTTGGTCAATGAACAATGACAACTTAAAATGTCCCAAGACGGACTGTTCTTTAGAATCATCAGATATGTTGTCCATTCTCCTCCTGGAAGTACATGGGCCAGCTTTTCAATCTGTTCTCGTTAGTTCTCTTGATATCATGTCTTCGCATCTGGACCATGAGATGACAATATCTATCAATCATTTACTTCATTGTCTCTCCTTTGATCATCGTGAAGATCTCAAATTCTTTCTTGATTAAAGCTTTTTTGCTTTTGATCATTTTATCACTTCCTTTGAATTTCTCACAAAGAGAATTCCATAATTCTTGAGAAGTATCATATTCGGGTAATAAAATCAAGATATCTTCTTTGACAGATTGTTGTATCAAGCTGATCATTTTCTTTTCAGCAACATATTTCTCTTTGTCAATCGCTGAAAATTTGTTCAGTGGAAGATCTTGATCACGTTCATCTTTGGGCCATGTATATCCATCTTCAATCGCAACCCAGCTGTTGAATTGATTCGTTTGAATCCAATTAACAAACTTTTCTTTCCATCCCTCGAACTCGTCCATACTTATCAACATTGGTGGTTTCTGAGCAGTTCCCATTTCATTATTGAGGTTCATCTGATTAACCGCAATTGAATTTGACGCTGAGGCTTGAGCTACTCCAACTGCAAACGCGTTATGGAAATCTTCCATTTTGAAAATCTGAGAATAGGATCAAAAACACTTGACAATTGATTAGCAACAGACAAGTTTTAGCCAAAACTGACGTTTTAATCGACAATTGGTACGTTAAAACATTTAAAAATTTTTGAAAACAATTTTTACCCAATTATATCTTTAAAAATGTCTCGTCGATACGATTCTAACGATATATAATGTTCGTGACTTATCAAGTTCGGTCGAACTTGATGTGGGGTTTGATAAAAATCACACTTGTAGAGCGGACTTGTGAATATTTTCAAGAAACAGGTAAGTTCGGTCGAACTTATGTAATATTTCAAAAACTTTATCAAGTTCGGGCGAACTTAAGTAAATTTTCAACAAACTTTATACAAGTTCGGTCGAACTTGATAAATTTTGAAGAATTTTGTGCTAAGTTCGAGCGGACTTGAGATAAAAAGCTTGAAACTATCAAGTTCAGTCGAACTTGAGTAAAATTCAGTGAATTTTCGTCAAGTTCAGTCGAACTTGGTCTCAAGTTTGATTGAAATGGTTTTGCAAATCATGGTTTTTTGAACTTTTTTTTGGGTAAAGGGTTACCCCGGTGAATATATTAAAACCAACCAACCAAAAAAGCACAAGTAGGCGGCAGAGAACCACCTAGTTCACGTATGTGACATGCCACAAACGCGGAGACAAAGACAACCAAACAACAACCTAACCATCTAGGCAAACAAAGAAAACAATAAGCACATTACAAGACAGCTATATTAAAGCGTATCAACGTCAATCTCCCAATCCTTTAGGATCTTCCTCACACGTCTTGTATCCTTGAATTTTACCGACATGAGCTTTAGTCTGACAGTGTTGACGATGATTTCAGTAACTTTCTCAGGAGTTCTAAGCTGATTATTGAAAATCTCGAGTTCCTTTCTTGCCAAATATAGTATGCCATTGCAGCCACTAACAACTTACCAATAATCGAAACAATGGACCTAGACTTCGACTTTGGAATCACCCATGCACCAATATCATTCCAAGAAGAATCGACCGAACTCATGTGAGCCATCTCACGAATAGAGAGCCAAATCTGGGAAGAATACCTGCACTCAAAGAAGAGGTGTTCATGCGACTCAATATTACCCTGACATAACAAACAACACATCATATTCATGCACCCCATCCTGATGGCATTCCATTTCCTTAACCGATCTTGGGTAACTAGCTTCCTCTTGAAAATCAGCCAAAGCACGAATGCATGTCTTGGAATACAATGAGAGAACCAAACCATGCTGCACCAATCAACCTCCTGCTCCCGATATCGAATAGCATCCCAAGTTTCTCGAGAACTATACGGAATCAACACTCCATCTTCACCTCTCCATAACACCAAATCACTCGCATCCTCTCTAAGTTGAATCTGCGGAACATCAGTCAAATTCGGATACAGAGAATTCCATCTCGTCGGCCATTGCCAAACTCCATCGCTAATCATATCCGCCACTTTGGTAAAGATCGTAAGACCAGATTGCCTCATCACAGAAGGAGATATAAAGTCACCAATAGGGCCAATATTACACCAATAGTCATACCACATTGATGTACACTTCCCATCATCAATTTTCGTCCAGAAGTAGTGTTGAACCAGATCTCTTCCTTTGAGAATTTTACGCCATCCCCAACTGCAATTTAAAGGAATAGGAATATCCCAAAAATTCATATCTTTAATATGGTGGCTTTTGATCCAATCAACCCACAACGAGCTTCTACCCGTAAGAATACTATTAATGTGTTTGATCATGAGGCTTTTATTGGTATCACTAAGTCTTCTAATCCCCAATCCACCTTCGTGTTTAGGCAGAAAAACTGATTTCCATGAAACTTTAGCCTTACTTGCCATGAACGGGCCTTGACACCACAGGAAGCCTCTCATTATTTGCTCAAGCTCAATTATAACTCTAGTTGGCAGAATGAAAACAAAAGCCCAGAAAGTGTTGAGAGCTGAGAGAACTTAAAGAATGAGTTGGAGTCTACCTGCATATGAAAAAGACTTGTTCTTCCAATCCGAAATTCGATTCTCCATCTTCTGAATAAGAATTCTACAATATTTGTAGATCAATTTAGTTGTAATCAGCGGAACACCCAAGTATTTAATAGGGAGAACTCCTTCCTCAAAAGGAATAATGGCTAAGATTCTCCTTTTAATCCTGCTATCAACATTACACAAAAATATAGAACTTTTGGCCAAACTCGGCGTTAATCCAGACATGTGTTTGAACTTATTTAAAGAGTTCAAGATCATTGTTGCTGATGCAACATCACCCCTAGCAAAAAGGAACAGGTCATCTGCAAAACACAGGTTGATAATACGCTGTTTAACACACCTGTTATGAAATCTAAATGTAGCGTCAAGAGTTGAAGCATTGTGAAGAATAGATGTCAAGATTTCCACAACTAGCGTGAATAAGTAAGGAGACATCGGATCACCTTGTCTTAGCCCTATTTTACCTTTAAAGTATCCGCATATATCTCCATTAATGAAAATGGAGAAGGACGTGGAAGTAACACAAGCCATGATCCAAGAAACCATATTACTGTGGAACCCGAAACCCATAAGGATCGACCTCAGAAACTTCCAATCAACCGTATCATATGCCTTTTGAATATCCACCTTGAGTGGAGTTATGTAACAATTCTTGCGTGAGCAATATATTATCCGAGATGCACCTGCCCGGAATAAAGGCAGATTGATTCCCACTAACAATGCCAGTCAAACCCTCAAGGATCCTACCCGTAATAAGCTTACTTATGCATTTATATATGGCATTACAACATGAAATTGGCCGAAAGTCAGTAACAGTGGCCGGAGTAGAGACCTTTGGAATCAGCGCAATCAAAGTGTGATTAATATCTTTCAGAATTTGGCCAGATGCGAAAAAATCATGAATAGCCTGACATACCTCATCCCCAACAATGTTCCAAGTGTGATTAAAGAAAGCTGAAGAGAATCCATCCGGGCCTGGAGCCTTGTCAGCACCAATGGAGAACATAGCACTCTTAATATCCGTATTAGAGAAAGGCCGGACCATGTGACTAGCCATAATACTATCAATCCGATTTAAAAAAAGATCACTAGTGGGCATTAAACCCATGGCTCCCTCCTGACCAAAAAAATTCTCATAGTGGCACACAAAAGCTTTCACTACATCCACACCTTCAACGGTGACACCATTAATATCCTTGATAACGTCAATTCTGCTCCGATGATTTTTGCATTTTAAGGTCTTATGAAAAAAAGACGAACTTGAATCTCCAACTTCCAACCATTTAACTTTAGATTTCTGCTTAAGAAACCTCTCTTCATCAATCAGTGCATCCTGGAAACGTTTTAGGCATTCAGCCTCCTTAATTTTCAGTTCAGAATCATTCGGTTGCGAATCTATCATACTTTGAACATTATCCAGCTCTGAACGTAAGGCATTGACCTTGTTATGAAGATTCCCTTGTTTAACCAAAAGAGATCTGAGAGGATGTTTTAGCGATCTTAACTTCTTGATCACTTGAAACATTTTAACTCCTTCAACATGGACATCCCAAACATTCTTGACTATACCAGAAAATTCAGGTTTGTACACCAAAAAGTTTGCAAACTTAAATGGCTTTGGCTTTTTAATTTTGTCCGTAGGAATTTTAAATATGCATGGGCAATGATCTGAAACCTGGTATGGATTGAAGTAAGCAGAGGCATCAGAATACTTATTAAGGACTGGAATATTAGCCATGATCCGATCAATTTTCTTAAGGATACCAACCCCTTTCTTGGGCTTTTGATTCCAAGTATAGTGGAGACCAGAACTCTTAACATCAAGCACCTCAATATCCTCCACACAAGCCTTGAAATCTCTCATACTCATATCAATCGATGATGACCCCGCAGATGAGTCCTCAAGGTGTAAGGCCACATTGAAATCTCCAAGAACAACCCATGGTTTATCACAAGCAAATGCCTTATGATGTCTAAGATTATCCCACAGTTCCTGTCTATCCATATAATAGTTCTTCGCATAAACAAAGGAACAATACATCCGATTATTATTATCTTTGAATATAATTTGGGCATGAATAACCTGATCAGTTTGCGACAAAACCATGAGATCAACTACATCACTATTCCATCCCAACATTATTCTAGTACCTTTAGTACAAAGATTTCCATTTGACTCCAACTCCATCTTCTATTAATTCTATTACATACCTTAGATAGTTTTGAAACATCCACATGCGATTCCAGAATTGCACAAATTGATAATTTAAACTCTCGAATAGCATTTTGGACCTCATTTTGTTTCAGGGGATGGGTCAAACCCCTTATGTTCCAAGCAGCAATACTATCCATCAACACCCCCATCAGCAGGAGTGCTTGCCCCTGTAGGGTTGATACCCCGCAGATATAAATTTTGCTGTATCATTCTCCATTTCTAAAACCTCATCCTCATCAGAGTCATCTTTCACCCCTTCTTCCTCATTGCTTAGACGTGAAAATGAATTACTAACCTTGATAATAGTTTTTGACGTCCCAGCCTGAGAAATCACCTCACGCTTCTGAACTGGTCTGTATTCAAATTTCTTCTTAGGTTTATGAAGTTGTATACCCGGTTTACTAGCAGCTGGACTTTTCTTCTAATTTACTTCAATAAAACCCTCATCATCCACCTTTTGCTTAAGTTGCTGATCAGCGCTTGAATTAACTCTAGACGGGCACTCCTCACTTATGTGACCAAAAACACAACATAAATTACACCTTGGTGGTTTCCAATCATACTCAATACGAATTGGTCCCATCAACATCCCACCCTCTTCAATATTAGGAATAGCCACGGAAAGGTTTTCCTTCAGCTCTTTATCAGCATCAATTTCAACCACAGCCCTAGCAAAACTACTCTTACCCCAAGAGTTCAAGCACATATTAGCAGTGTATTTATCTAGAAGTTTCGGTTTACCAATCTTCGAGGCGAGCAAGCTTATGCATCATCTGTATAACCTGCTAGCGGAACATCATGGAATTTCACCCATACAGGCACTCGTTTCAGCTCATCCTTTTTTAACTCCACATTTGTTGCCCATGGTTTTAAGAAAATAGGGATGTTACAGATTAACCATGGCCCTTCCATCAACACTTGTTGCATGCCATCCTTATCAGAAAATTTAAAAAAGAAAATACCTAGAATTCATCATACTTTTTTCCAGCCCATATTTGCTCCAATTTGTTCTAGCAAAATAGTCTACAACTGGAAACGCCAAACACTTGCCCAAGAAGTATCCATATAAAACGTTCTCAAATCTACTCTGAACCTCCTTACCGATTCAATTGGAATAGTTACATCAACGTTCTCAATATCACTATTAGTCTCCAAGTATCTAAAGTTCACTTTGTTCATCTTTTGGATTTTCAATACCTCAGCAAACTTTATCGGAACATCTTTTTTATTATTGTCTTTTCCAGTATTATCCATGAAATCATGGTCTTAGTTTAGCGAGGCTTGATTTTCCATTGCTAAGGTATCTTTACCAGGTTTTGGTAAAGATACCTTAGCAAGCGGGTCTCCCACAGGTTTTGATATATCAGTTAATCCATCCAGTATCAAAGCATTAGACGTTGGAAACATTCCCCTCCTAGGAAGCAACGTATTACCATCAATATTTGTGACCTTTAATCATATTCCACGCATTGGGGTAGCACCTTCTTCCACAGGTTTGGAGTTTACCGCAAAATTCTCCATATTACCGTCACTTCTTCTCTCCATGCAACCAAGAAATACGTTAAACCCAGCAAACCAAATAACCTAACAACGCATGCAAACGCTAATTCTAGCAGCTTAACCTAATGAATCTTAACTGAATAAAATAGAGACCCAGGTAATTCAAGGTTACTGCCCAAACAGGTAGGACCGATAAACCCTTGCCTCTATTCTATCAGAATCGAAACACTAGAGAAAACTTTAGCGACAGAAGGAAAAAAAATGAAAAAATCAAAACCCTACACTTCTAAACGATCAAGAATGCTATCAGATTTCGTATTCAATACAAGAAGCATGAATCACAGATCTGATACACACTATATCACGCAAAAACGCATAGGGTTACATGAAGAACAAGAATCGCCATGCTAGAGAGAGAATTTGGTTTTTTTGAACTTTTTGAAATCAAATCGGTTGAATTTGATGTCCAAACTCTCAAGGGTTTACCACAAGTATATTTTACATGACATATTCAAAAATCACCCATTTTTGACCAAGAAATCATCAAGTATGTGAAAATGTTAAGAAAAATGATACAATGGAGTAGAATAAGAGAGATTCTTGTCTTGATTGCAGCAAATTTAGGTATCCAGGCTCTGATACCACTTGTAGGAACGTCCACGAACAGCACGGGAACCTAAATTTGTTATTAAATGTCCAATTAGGCGGAAACTAATGACATGTTAGTTAAATAACAAGAATTACTCATTTAATCGTTGTTTTCATTGATCTAAAGTCATATACATTCGAGAACCAGATCCGACAGAGCTTCGTCGTCTCTGTGCCAAAATCTCTAACTCTTACAAATGAAAACCCAAGGCACCTATTTATAGAAACACAAGTTCGGCCATAAAAGACACAAGTTCGCCCGAACTTGCTTAGGCAAGTTCGACAGAACATGCATTACATGTTAACATCATGGGCGAACTCGGCCAAACAAGTTTGCTGATGAGACTGTAAGTTCGCCCGAACTTGACCTAGTCAAGTTCGGCCGTACTTGACCTTCCAAGGACCATACCAGTGAATTTGTCCTATTACATACATAAATACGCCTCACTTCTAACACATTAATCCTTATTTGCTCAGACTCAATACATAATGACGTTAATGACGAAGGCAACAGACATATGCACCAACATCTAGTTTTCTAATGAATAGCCTCGAGACGCTTTTCTTCTTTTAGAAATTCAACTCTCTGTAGATCCCTCCACTTTGTCTGCCACATCTTCCCTGAATTTACTTCTCTTGCATAGCAAACATTCACAACTTTCTGATACTTCATAGCTTGTACCTTCTCACGTTCTTCAAACACAATCTTACTATAGAAAAAGCATTTAATGTCTTCTCTCGAACAGTTCACCAACCACATTGGATCTAGAATCCTGATTGTTCTCCATAATCCCCTCATGCCTTGAAATCCCAATATCTCAACTCTTTCCTTTGAAATATCCAAATGTTCTTCGAATCGTAGCATATTAACAGCTTCACATGTGGTTGGATCTATCTGCCACCACTTGAACACTAGATAGAAATTTTGCTCAAGCGGCATCAATGGCATGTTTCTCATGGCTCTTGGTCGCTTCATTATCAACGTTATGTCTTTCTCCCTGTTTTCTTGTTTGTTTTGATTCGGCGACCTGGAATGAACGGCTTCCAATAGTTAAATCCTTTTACTGCTTCATACTTGATCATCTTCCATAACAACTGATCAATGTTCTTCATCTGATATGTAACATTCACAGTCTGAACCAGCTCCTCAACATCCCAATACGGTGAAGTCTTGAAATCAGCAAGATACTTGAAGTATTGCACTCCAAATTCCCTTTTGATTGCATATACATTCAGCTCTTTAAACCAACCCCAACTTAGAATATCCCCCAATGACACGTCTTTGTCTCTGTTAAAGAATGCTAGAGGACGTCGAAACTTACGTTCGCGCGGCATTTCTTTAAACCAAGATTTATTTGCTTGAGCTATCTCTTCTTTTGTCATCGGTTTTGGTACTTTACCTTCTCGAACTGATTCCTCAATCTTTTCTTTCAACATATCTTCATCTAGTTGCTTGTACATCTCCTCAAATGTAGGAAAACTATCTGTGTTAGGACCGACGTACTTCGCTGTTTGATCTGTTTCATCATCAGAAGACCAATCTTCAACAATCACTCTGTTGTATTCATCAGCTTCAAATCTTCTAACATACTGATAATCATTCGGCTCAAAAGTGTAAACATTCAACACATCTTCTTCAAAATCAAACTCTAGATATTCAGCATCAACTTCAATTAATTTTGCCAGATCTTCCTTCATATAGTTATGTACGTACTCGCCTTCCTCTACATTATGTTCAAGCATCAACATTAAAGGCTTTGTCGCAGCAACAGGCTTTGCAAATCTATCAAGATTCACCATATCAATGTCATCTGATGGCGCTGTCTGCCCTGACTCCCCCTGAAACTGATCATCCATCTTATTCGATTCATCGTCCATTAAAGAAGAAAAATCAACATCATCAGAAACCTTTCCTTCACTGATTCTAACACCAACTCCTCCCTGATCTTCATCATCATCATCATCATCAGCAACATTCCAATCTTCATACTCAGAATCATCTTTCTGTTCATCATCCTCTTTATCCTCTTTCTCTGCTTCTTCATCGTCCTTATCTTCAGAAGCAACGATAGGATCAGAAGGCTTGACAGATTCGTCAACCTTTGGAATATCGGACTCAAAATCTATCACAACATCATCAACAGACTTCTCTGCAACTTCAGATGATTTAGGGGCTTCACCCTCAACACTTTTACCTTTGCCACTTGCAGCTAACTCCTTTTCAGATCTTTCTTTAGCATCCTGACGATCCAAACGATCGTATTCAGAGATAAAATCAATACCCAGGGTGTTAGATAAACCTTTCTGCATCCTGGTGAATCTTCGATCATTTAAAGCTTGGATTGACTTCAAATCAGCAATCTCTGTTTGCAATTTCTCATTTGCGTCTTGCAAACTTTCAAGTAGGGCTTTGAAATATTCACGCTCATTTTCCAATACCTTTACTTTATCGTCCAACATCTCTTTTTCCACAGAGTTTTGATTCACTTTCTTTATCAACTCTGCTTTTTCTGCTTCATTTTGTTGAACTTTTTCTTCTAACACCTTCACACGCTTTTCAAGAAGTTCAACATTTGTTTCTGGAAAAAATCATTCAGATCTTGAAGACTTATTGGATCATTCTGCATATCACCAAACAGATTAGGCCCTGGGGTAGACTTTAGAGTAGCAGTCTGTGGTATAGTCTTCTTTGTAGTAGAACTCTCAAAATGTGAAGTTGTTGGAGCAACAGGAGATTGAACAATAGGCACTTCCAATAAACCAGACACAAGAGGTTCTTGTGTGGCTCCTTGCCTTTCAGCTTTAGATGAAATGATCACAGGAGGTTCTTGTGTGACTCCTGGATGTTCAGCCTCACTTGTAACAACTACAGGAGGTTCTTGTGTAGGAGGTTCTTGTGTAGGAGGTTCTTGTGTAACTCCTATCTCCTATGCGCCAGAAGGTTCTTGTGTAACTTCTGCGCTCGTCAGCTTTCCTTTATATCATTTACTAACTGCCTTTTGAACTTTCTTCGTTTTCTTTTTACCCTTTGTCTGAGGAGACCCTGTAGTTTTTGTTGATGAAATAGTAGCAGACTTCACACGTTTGGCTTTTTTCTTTGGTCTTTCCTCATCAGAATCTTTTTCAAGACTTGGATCGAAATCAGCATCAAATTCTTTTTCCTTTTCTGCTCTAATTTCAGCTTCTGACTTTTCTTGTTCTTTTACTGGAGTTTCATCAGAATCTTCATCATTTTCTGATGTAGCAGAGATATCATCTTCCTCTTGAGTCGTTTTCACTGTTTCCTGACTCTCAACAACCACTGCGCTTGAACCTGCTTCAGCTTGAATATTTTCTGGCTCATCTTCATCAACAAGCATTGTATCGACTTTCTTTGCTGCTCGTTTCTTCTTAGGCTTATCTACTTCAGCCTTTAAGAACCATTCACTCCGAGACTTAGGCTTGAAATCTTTGAACCATTCTTTCTCTGCGTTCAACTCTTTTTCATCATCGCTTCCATCTTTTCTCCATTTATTGTCAGGCGGCGCAATATAATTTGAATCTTTGATAGCCCCAAATACTGGTTTAGCAACCGGTGCTGATGCTTGCTTTTGAAACTTTAACAACTTCTTCACAGTTGTATCATCAAGATGACTTAGATATAACACATCATTTGGATTCCGTGCAATAATAGTGTATTTCTCATCGATTAGCATCTGAACAAACCTCGGATATAAGCACTATCTCGAATCATCCTTGTTTCTCGACATAAGAGTAAACACAAGCTTTGAGTACTAACGGCTTCTTCAGAATCAGTGCCGTTGCCATACAGGCCATATAATCTTGCATGTCGTCAAGGCCTGCCTTTCAGTGACTGAAAGTGTGGATAATTGCATGCATCAGGAGCTTGTAGGGGTTAGGCACTTCCCCTTTCTTTAGTGTTTGTTTATTCATGCTCCCCTTGTAACCCATTCGGTAAAAACAACCTCGAACCATCTTCTCATCAAGAAATATCGGATCATCTTTATCATCGTTGAACTGTAAGATCCGTCGTATATCATCTTCTATAACTGTGATACTTTTGTTCTCGTTTCCAACTTGCACAGATGATGTAATGGTCTTTTTATCATCGCTGAGCTCTGCATTCATCCAGAAATGGTATATATGAGATCTATACGACACTGTGTGCTCCGTGATCGCTCTGTGAATAGGACATTCCTTAAGAAACTTCAAAATACTGTCGTAATCCTTCAGCAATGGACATATCGTTTTGTCGAGCGTGATGCAAGTATTATGGAACTTTGAGAAATCCATAGAAATTATCCTTGCTGGTTCTTGAGCCTGAAAAACGACAGAAAACAACTAACACGCTTTACGAGAAAAAGTTACAATTTTTCAACATTTTCATCAAGTTCGAGCGAACTTGAGAAGTGTTAAAAACATTCTGAATTTTATCAAGTTCGTCCGAACATGTAATACACACATTCAATAATCCTCATACCTAAGTTCGGGAGAACTTACACGTTTCAATTTTTCAACATTTTAATAACCAAGTTCGGGCGAACTTTCGAAACATTTACATTTTAGATTTTCTAGAAGTTCTGTCGAACTTATGAAATATTCAGGTTTAAATTAATTGATTAGCAAGTCCGGTCGAACTTGATAACAAGTTTGGCCGAACTTGTCATCTCTTTCAAACAACAACCTGCTTAACCTATCATGACATTTTAACCAAATTTGTCACTAATCCATGGTCGATTTATATCGAATATCATCTGTTTAAGTTCAATTTGGTCTGACAACATCTAGATCTATCAAACTTACTTTAGATCTGATATGTTCAATTACAGTTCAATTGATGGTCCAAATGTCAAAATCTCACCTCCTCCATTGATAGTGGTGTGCAAATCACCAATACCAACTAAAATTTTAACATAGTAACAGTATAATTTTGACCAAATCTCTTAATCGCTCAATTGCTAACAAGTTCGCTCAGAGAGTTGTTTTTGCAGAAATGAGTTCGGCCGAACTTGCTTTGGTACTTATACCCTTGCAAGTTCGGGCGAACTTACAAGCCCAGAACAAAGGCCCATTCAAGTCCGGGCAAACTTATGAAACAACCACCAGCCATTATTGCAAGTTCAGCCGAACTTGCTGTAATGTTAAACTATATTCGGTTTAGCAAGTTCGGCCGAACTTGCCAAACTTAGATTCAAACTTTTTTCAAATTTTACAATTTAATCCCTGAACTTTCCAACTTTTACCAATTATGAAAATCCACTCAGTTGACCAAGTCCAAGCTAATGACCTTGGTTAACCGATTTGTCTACCGAGTCTAAGTTAATGACCCCGGTTTGACCCCGTTACGAACAAACTGTTGATTTTTTCAAAATCAAAGTTTCAAATTAATTAACTTTTATCGTTTTGGCTTTTCAGATTTTACAGATTAGCTCCCAACCCATTGTCAAAGAGATTCCCACCAGTTCTAGCACCTTACCAGACTTCGAAGACCCGTTCTCCAACATTGGTTTGCTGAAAATAATGTAGAAACAAAAGCTTTTTATATTTTTGTAAGTTTATGCTAAAACACAATGAAAATCTTTTTGATTTTAATCTGTAAAGCTGATAAACTATGTCTAGGACAAAGTAAACTATGTACAAACATAATTACAGACATATTTTTGTGAATTCGTGTCTAAAGGATCATATCAGTTGTATGAGACATATCACCAGTACCATTGACCTTTAGATGACTTTAAGCGTTAAACTCGTTTACCTAGATTGTCGATATGTTTGTCCTCTTAAACTTTACCACGTTTGTCAACTGTTTCAATATATGTTAAGGTAAGATTTATGAAACTTGACTTATCTGTGGTTCCCACTTCTTGAATACACTCCTGTATCAAGATTCCCTAGATTTCATCTTACAGGTGAATATAGTGTAATTGATATCTGTATCTGGGTAATGCGAGACCTTGAGAGCTCAGGTTAGTACTACCATACAGACAAAGAGATGAAGGCTTGTCTTTAAGGTGTGTTCCACTTAAGGAATCTTTTTAGCACTGCAAATGATTAGATCTTTCGATACTTTTCAAGATTGCATGCAGTTTAGGGTTTTATAGCGAAAGTATTATAGAAGTTCTAGGCTATTGCTTCCGCAAAATCAGAAGAACTTGTATAATACCCCAGATATCAACTATCTATAAAGACCTCATATCTCAAAATCAGGCAATCTCTCAAGCGTAATTTCAGAGTATAAGTCCATATATCCAAGATATGTTAATCAATAAGATTAAGCAGTTATAAAATTTAGTTTATATCTCGAAAACAGTTTACTGAACGTGTTAAGCCTATCGGCACATCCACAGTAAGACTTGTTTATCACTTTTAAACTTTACATTTCTTTAGCATACTGTGAAAGTCCACTGATGTTCTATCATTTCCTTTTTGTGACACTGAATTCTTTTTGTCTTTTTCAATATTTTTGTACTTTTTGCATTTTTCAAATGTTTTTGAATTTTTAAAATCTTCAAATGTTTCTGTATTTTCTCTAACATTTCTCCCCCTAAAATCAAAAACATCTTTTTGTATTTTAGTTTTTTAATAAAATTCTAAACTAGAAAGATATAGATAAAGCAATGTGGATCACGCGAACTCGTCGTCCGATCCGTATTCAACCTCAGCGTCCGCACCTGTCAGGAAATTTTTCATACCATTAATTCCTAACATGTATTTAAACCGTGATAAAGAAAATGGTTTGGTATAAAAATCAGCCTTTTGTTCGTCGGTGTGGATTTTTTCTGTTCGCACCAACTTCTTTTCGTAGTAGTCACGAATGAAGTGATAACGAATTTCAATGTGTTTTGTGCGTGAGTGATGAACCGGATTTTTAGTTATATCAATGGCTGCCTTATTATCAACATACAACGGAGTATTGAGAAATTGCAGACCATAGTCTCTCATCTGCTGTTGTATCCACAGAATCTGTGAACAACAGCTTGAGACCGAGATATACTCAGCTTCACAGGTAGAGAGAGCGACCGTAGTCTGTTTCTTACACTGCAAGGTTACCATTCTTGTTCCGAAGAACTGGCATCCCGCTATAGTCGATTTTGAATTCAACTTATCTACACCAAAATCAGATCAGCATATCCTGCAAGATTGAAATTATCATTTTTCGGGTACCACAAGCCGGTGCTTGGGCATCCCTTCAAGTATCTGAAGATTCGTTTCACGATCTGCATGTGTGAAATTCTCGGGCTTGACTGATATCTGGGCGCGATGCCGTTAGATACATCAACAATCCTATCATTAATCTGTAGAGCGTCTCATCAACTTTGGTTCCAGTTTCGTCAATGCAAATCCCGTGATTCAGAGCAAGAGGAGTAGATAACGGCTTCGAGCTTTCCATATCAAACTTCTTCAAGATGTCGTGCACATACTTGGTCTGATGAATGAAAATACCGTCTGGAAGTTGATCTACTTGCAATCCGAGGAAGAATTTCATTTCGCCCATCGAAGACATTTCGAATTTCTTCTTCATGATGCCCTCAAACTCCTTGCAAAGACTATCATTCGTTGATCCAAAGATGATGTCGTCCACATATATTTGAACGATAATTAGATGATTACCAACTTCTCTGGTGAAGAGAGTACTATCCACAATTCCTCTGACAAAGCCGTTTCCCGCGAGATGTTGCGATAACGTCTCGTACCAATATCTCGGGGCTTGGTGTAAACCGTAAAGAGCTTTATCAAGAAGATATGCTTTCTTTTTGTTAAGTGGATCGACAAACCCCGGTGGTTGTCCGACGTACACCTTCTCGCGTAATTTTCCGTACAGAAAAGCAGATTTGACATCCAACTGATAGACTTTAAATCCTTTCCATGCTGCGAAAGCAAGGAAAATTCGAATAGATTCTAAGCGAGCTACTGGTGTGTAGACTTCTGTGTACTCTATCCCTTCCTGCTGGTGAAATCCCTTGACAACAAGTCGAGCTTTGTTTCGTACTATAAACCCTCGATCGTCTCGCTTGCATTTAAAGAGCCATTGTGTATCAATCGCTTTCTGATTTCAGGTAGGTCTACAAGCGTCCACACCCCTAACTTCTCGAACTGTAACAGTTCCTCTTGCATTGCTTGTACCCAGTTTTCATGGCCTAGAGCTTCAGAAACACTTTTTGGCTCCATCTGGGATATGAAACATGAATAGTAGCAATACTCTTGAATTGGAGCAACACGAGTATAGAAACAGCTCAAAGCTTTGTTTATTTGACTCCGTGTTCTCACAACAGCTTGTAATTCGCCTATTATAGAATTTGACGGATGATAATAATATGATCCTGGCATCACTTCACCTAGAACAACCACAGTATTCTCTTGATTTAAGATCATGATCTACCACTACTTCAACTTCAGGAGCACTATCGGGCTTGCAGATTCATTCAATAAACTTGTAATCTGCTCTGCTTCTTCATCTGAAGAAGATTCTCCATCGGCATGGAATGTTAGAGCCTCGTCCGAGTCTGAACTCAGTGCTTCAGAAAGATTAGGATTCACTGTAGTATTGACTGGTTCAGTAGTCGGTGTCACTTGATTTGTTTGAATTCTTGACTACCGCTGTTACTTGAACTAGCCTCAGGAGAAGATGATCCCAACGTGGGTTAATTAACCACAATCGGTCTGACGATTTGCTCTTGATTTGCTGATTGATGAAGATAATATGACGCTGCATTTCTTCATCGGATGGTTCTTCAGGCAAATCAAATGATTTCCACAAGTCTTGATAGTTGAATAACCATGCATCACCTTTTCTCTGAATAGGATCCGTATAGTTAAAACAATCAACATGTTGCGCTTCAATAACTCTTCTCAATGAAGGAACGTAAACTCTTCGCAATGGACTTGCATATCCGACAAAGAAACCTTCGAGTGATTTAGCTCCGAATTTGCCATCTTGATCGATTACAGTACATGGCGCTCCAAATGGTTCTAAGAACTTCAAATTCGGTTTCCATTGGTTGATCATCTCAAAACATGTCTTCTTCGTTGGTTTTACTGTTAAGACTCTGTTGAGTGTGTAACAAGCCTTTGCAACTGCTTCACTCCAGAAACTGACTAGAAGCTTTGAGTCTGCAAGCATGGTTCTTGCAGTTTCGATAAGCGTCCTATTCTTCCGTTCAGCTACACCGCTTTGCTGCGGAGTGTAGGGTGCACTAAACTCGTGCAAAATCCCTTTAGCATTGCGAAATTCCTTCATTTTGTTGTTTTTGAACTCAGTACCGTTGTCACTTCTAATGCGTCTCACCAGAAGATGGTACAGGTTCTCAAGTTTCTTGAAAAGAATCACCAAATTTTCAAACGTCTCATCTTTTGATTCTTGGAAGAATACCCACGAGTATCGGGAATAATCGTCTGTGGCTACCAAGCAGTAGAGATCTCTAGAGATGCTTCGGACATTCACTGGACCAAAAAGATCCATATGAAGTCTTTCGAGAGGCAACTTTATCGAATTGAGAATCTTTCTTGGATGAGATTTCTTGATCTGCTTTCCCTTTTTACACTCGAGGCAATTATCTGACATATGAAAACTTTTCAGATTCACACCTTCCACAAAATCATTATGCACTAAATGATTCATCTTTCTCAGGTGAATGTGGCCCATCTTTCTATGCCATAAGATTGGCTCCTTCTCAGTAGCTTTCGAGACAAAACATTGTGCCGTTTTTGAAGAAGTAGTAGCATTTCTCATATCAAGAACATACAAATCATTCTCTCTTGGCGCATGCATGAGTATCCACTCGTCTAGTATTTTGAAACCGGGTTTGATTATCATGCATTCTTTATCATTGAAGTGGACGGTAAACTTCTTATCACAAATTTGAGAAATACTCAGAAGATTGTTCTCAAGCTCTGCAATGTAGTTCACTTGATCAAATTAAACAACTCCGTTTGAGAGCTTTCCCTCAGCGACAATCCTTCCACCTTTGTTTCCAGCAAATCCAACATATCCGCCATTGATAGCTTTTATGTCGAACAAGAGTGCTTTCATTCCTTTCATATGTCTGGAAGCTCCACTATCCATAATCCACTTGGAAAGTATAGATCTCTCGAGCCCCTGCACATTTAAACAATTAGTTAAACAGCGCGACCCAAGCCTTCTTGGTCTTGGGTTGAATTGGATAACCATCATCGTAATCAAATTCACATTCGTCAGCATAATCAAATTCAAATTAATCATCTGAATTTTCTTCGATGTTTTATGTTTGAAAACTTCACTTTCTTGTTATCTTTCAAACTATTACCACTTGTAGTTTTGACAGTTTCAGACTTGATTTCAGATTTTGATTCTTTCATGCTATCACTAGTCTTAACATGCTCAGACTTAGTGATTTCAGATGTTGTTGACCTTTTCTTAGCAACCCAGACTTGCGATTTGATATTAGCCTTTTTGATGTAAAACTTTGTTTCATTTACTTTTGAAGATTCACCTTTTTTGAAAATTGAATTTACAAACTTCTTTTCAGATTTGGGTTTATCTTCAGGGTTTGATTCATTTCTTTTCAAAATCTTTACAGGTTTTACAAACTCTTGTTGCTTTGGTTTCACAACATCTGAACTTTCTTTCTTCGAAGATAGGCTGGTTTTGACATCGGACACTTGCGTGCAATATGACCAACTTCGTTGCACTTGAAGCAAGTTCGATTATCATGTGAATGACCACTAGTGGATTTTACACCACTTGTGGCTTTTGCCTTATCTCAAAGTTCTTTATGTTTCTTGAATTCATCGTTTGTTTGTTTTCCAATCAAACTCTCCTCGTGAACCATGCTTGTCCCATAAACAAATTTCATGTTTTTATCTTTGTATTCATGAAATGGTGACATTTTCTTTTTCGGTTCATCAGATTCTTCTAAACCCAACCCAGCTCTCCGGTTTTCCGGATGATCACCACCATTTCTTCGGTAGTTATTGTAATTTCTTTTGGGTTTTGAATAGAATTTCTTTCATTTTTCTCCAGGTCATCTCATGTGACTTCAACCAGTTTAAACAGTTTATCCAATTGATCTTCTTTGACATTCCGAATTGAAAAACTGTCATCAAAGTATAATCTATCAGATTCCTTAACCTTGTACATGACTACGTTTGGATCATCACATAGATCATCCTCCGATGATGTCTCGTCATTTTCAGAATTTGTGTCAGAATTGTTCAAACTCAAGGTGGCGCTATCAAAGCTGCCATCATCAGAGTCGTTCAGAACATTTTCAACCACCTTTTTCACTACGGCATTGTCATCATCTGTTTTAGTATAGACTACATCAATGTTCTCTGGCAACTCAGTTTCTTTTCAGATAACAACTCAATGTTGAGTGCCTTATCCATCCCATCAACGGTTTTGCGACAATACTTCTCGCATAGGGGTGGAGGAACATTTCTATATTCTTTACCAATTTTCTTTTTAGGTTTTTCTTCCGATGGAATTGTCGGAAGAATGTGATCAATGACATACGTTACAAGTGCAACTTCTTAAAAGTTGTTGAACATGTTCTGTTTCAATTTTCATGTCCTGGAGTTGGTGTTTGGTCTCAGCAATGGTGTTGATATAGATGTTTATTGCTTTTTGTTTATCCATTACTGTACCTTTTAGCATTCTCACAGTATCATGTTGTTCAATATTATTTCTATCGAGCCTGCCATAATCATCTTTCATTTTGTCATGCGCTTCCTTCATTGTACGATAATCGTATTTGAAATGTTCGTTATGTACATTGAGTTCAGCGATGATTTATGATTTTTTGGCACATTCAGCACATGGCTCAGTACATTTTGTACAAGGTTTCTCAACCTCTACAACTTGTACATTAACAACCTCATTTACCTCTGATCCTACCTTTGTTAGGTTTTCCATCAAAGCTTTATCAGCAATGTCCTTGAGGTTTTCATCATTCATTTCTTGAGTAACATCAATGACTTCTTCAGCAATAGATTTCTCCTCTGCAACTTGCTCTTGAGAACTTCCATCAAAGTGACCTGCAAAACTATCACATGAATTAGGAGATAAAATGCCTTGATTCTGCATGTGAATATACTCCTCTTCCCCTGTTGTTGTTGCAGATACTGTTCTAGCAAAATACTCTCTATCGCAGTTGCTTCTTCGGCAGATGTATCTTCAACAATCTCAACCATTAATGCAACTCCGGTCTTCTTACCGATATAAGAATTCCAATCGAAACCATCATCTTCATTTGATGCAACCATGGCTTTCTCAATGTTGTTGCTGTTTGGCTTTTCATGGATCTCAACTTGTGTCTTCTTTGGGAAAGGCTTGTATTGAAGAGATTTCTTGTAATACTCGTTGCCTCCACCAAATGGACTTTGATTGCCTGTAGCTTCAGGATTTTTGCATTCTCTCTTGAAATGACCTTTCTGTCGGCATCTAAAACACGTGACCTTCGATTTGTCGAACCCTAGCTTGTTGCTTGAATTTCTGATATCTCGGCCAGTGAGTGCAACAAACTTTGTCACTCTTCGAATGATAGAAGCTAGAGACCACTTGATATCCATTAGTTCAAGCTCTTCTTCGTCCACCTGATCGTAGTCTTCGGCGGACATCTCGGGATTTCTGGATTTTCCAACTACAAGACTCTCATACGATTCTGAAACTGTGGCGAGAAGTGACATATGTTGTTTTGCAACTTGCTCAGAAACAACATTGTTTAGATTCACAGCAATGTTACACTTATACACATTCGAATCAGAATTTGTTTGTTGGTTCTGATTTTCTTGACTCTGGTGAGATGAATTTCAACCAGTGCTTAAGAACGAAGAATTTTGTGGACTTTGATCATATTAAGGATATGATTGGTTCTAGTTTTGTGGAGAAGAATTCATGTTTGCACTGAATGCTCCCTGAATCTTTGTACTTGAAATGTTGTCATGCATTCTGGTTTTGTAATACAAACCAACATCTTGAACAACATTCGCATTTTGAGATTTTGCGATATTTAGAAGTTCCATTTCATGGCCTTCGACGTTAATGAATGTAGACAACTTGAAGAATTCCCAATTAGCACTTTCTTTCAGAACCATCAGGTAAGTAGTCCACTCTCCATCAGGTAGTGCGTCTGCAAGCTTATCGATGTATTCTTGTTCCGTCTTCTCAAGATCGTGTCTTCTCATTTGGACTTTTAGATGACAGAAATGTTCAATCATCTGTTTCATTGTTTCTCCCTTCAACATGTTAAAGATATCAAACTCTTTCATAATGAGAGCTTTCTTGCTCTTGATCATCTTCGCGCTTCCTTGATACTTCTTTTGAAGCGATAGCCAGAGTTCTCTTGCAGCCGGTGAAGGAACAGTTAGCTGGATTAGCAGTCATTGGTACCAGTGAGGAAGGAAAAACGTTAAAAACGTTTGGTGATGATCTTAGGAATTAGTGACTAGCTCCGAAGACGGATGGTTTCAAAATTACCAAGGAAATCTGATGATAACCTTTGGTGGCCATTATTTTTAATCTTCAAGCATATGAATCATTCTTCTCTTTGGACTAAACGCCGTTGGATGATGATGTTTGGTGATTAAGTGGCGCTGGTCTACCAGAGATAGCTATATATCTCACATTGTGACTGAAGAAGAAGAATGTGATTTTGATCACGGACGAATGTTTCTCAGAGTCGAAGTGTTACCAGATTATTTGGTTCCGATGAAGATTTGCTGATTGAAAAAGATTACCCATTTACTGATCTGGAGTGATTACGGAAATCGGGATTTCAGATTTTTACGGTAACATTGATTTGAATTTTAACAGTGTGGTAATTCAAAGTTTCTATCAATTGCCGGTTGAGTCTTGAAGATCGGAAGATCGAGCATAGGAGATATGCGCTAAACTTAACGCGGATGTGGTTAAAGTTGAAATGGAGAAGCTACATTTATGAGCTTCAAATTGGTGTCTATTCAAGATAATCTGTCGGTCAAGCAAATCAGATGAGGTTGGAAACTGTGCAACAAATATCTGAACTGGAGATTTCAGGGGGAATTAGATGTTGATAATGGAAACCCGGATCATTAACTAAGGGGGAATTTGTTGACGCTTTCTACGACATCGGCAGATACCTTGATTGAAGTTGCAGAATATTCAAACACGGCTCAAGTTTGAAGACCAAGATTCGACAGTAACGAACAAGGGGGAATCTGTTGGTGCACTTTGTGTTCGTCACTTATCGAATAGGCTAGATAGAGCGTGTGTTGAATATTGTATAGGTTAGAATCGAACACACGACCGAAATACAGAGATTTCAGTGTAAAAGGGAACAAGTTCGCCCGAACTTGACCTGTGGAGGTCAAGTTCGCTCGAACTTGACATGTTGATGTCAAGTTCGGCCGAACCTGCATATGCAAGTTCGCCCGAACTCATCTTCACTCCAGCGAACTTGTCTCCCTATATATTGGTGTGTTTTTCATTTGTCATTTAAGTTTTTGGCATCCCTACGGGTGGTGCTGCCGGATTCTCTCCAGGAACTTCGGCAGCTTGACTTATAAATATGTATACTCTTTCGGTATGAATGAAGACTTCCGCTGCATTCTGCTTCTACTCCTTTCTGTAATAACATTCTACCGAATCGGTTTACGTTTATCCACTAACTTCCGTCTAGAACCGCCTGATCACGGACCTTCAGTACGTATAATGTATCAACGTCGCATTTTAACAAGTATGTCACATCTTCGAGTATATGTATTATGTATAAGTATGTATGAATAAGTATGATTGTGTATAACAAGTATAAAGATAAACATGTATTTTCCATTATGATTCAAGTCTCGATTACAACGATTACAATGAAATGAAGGATACGAATACAAGGATTTCCAAAAATAGAATTACAACATGAGCTTGCTATAAATAGAAAGTATGGAAAACGCGAGGCGTTACATGTGGTGATCTTACTCACTATCGAAACAATTGCCCAAAGCTTGTTAATGCAAATCCAGCCCGTGGATGAGCATTTAAACATAAATGCTAACGAGGCTCGTACTCATGACGATGCGGCTGTGAACATTTAAACTTTTACATTTTCACTTTGTTTATCCAAGAATCTTGAAACATTTCGGTTGGTTTATAAATAATCTTGTTATCTCAATTTTATTTACAAAACCAGTATGATTACGTGTATGTGTGACATTCCTCTACAATACCGACACCAAGGATACGGTTCCTTTCAAATCAAACTACTCTCGTAGTTTCTTCTATTTTATGATCGCTCGCGATCTCCACAAAAATCTTACGTACTAGTTTCTACTAAGAAACAAAGTACAAGGTACAAGATATAAATCTTAACAGATACTCGAAGTACCACTTTAAATCCTTGCTTGGATACCCAAGGGTACTTTTCATAAGTCCTTAATTGGTCTTATGCAATATGTCTATGTGTATATCATTACTTGCTGGTTTTTCAAAACATTATACATATCATATGTTTTCAAAGACTCCATGCACGGTTTTCAAAGACACTTTGCTTCGTATGTTGACCTAGCATACCTTGTACACGGTTTTCAAAGACACTTTGCTTCGTATGTTCCTAGCATACCTAGTACATGGTTTTCAAAACATTTTCGCTACACAAATCCCAAATCCTTATAGGATCTTCCTATATTCATAGTTAGATCCTTGTGGATGTTGAAAGTGCAAATCGAAGTCCTTGATTGGATTCTTTGTGTACTTTAATACGTATATACAAGTTGATGATTGTGTGCTTATGTGTTTAGTTGATTCAAAATGATCACTATCCAAATCCTTATAGAATCTTCCATATTTTCGTATGCTAGATTCTTAGAAGGATATCCAAAGTACTATCTTAAATCCTTAAGGGCTTTTCTACGCAAATAGTTAGACCCTTGGATTCCAAAGTACTATTTTCTATCTAGTTAAGCAGACACTTTGGTGGTCTATTTAAAGAGATCATTCGTTGATCGAGGTAAATAGACTCTTTTGTGGTCTAGACAAGTCATCACATGTTTATTTGTTTGATTTTTTCCCCTACGCATCACAAAATGAACTGTGCGGACTATGCAATGAATTATGTAATTATGGATGCATACATAATTATAATATTCAGTGCATAGAAACCACAACAAGTTTTGTCATGTGTAAGAACCTATAGCGATAAGAATAACGAAACGGGAAAAATGTAATAAGGGCATGGTGGATACGCCGCTGGTACTTCCCATATATAAGTGTTCCTTATTACATTGCAAGCGTCGCGTTAAAGTTACTAGAAGTTCTGGACTTTAACCAATGTTGCTTTATCTTACACTCTCCGACTCCAACTTCAAGCACACACGAGTTTCCTATAATAGTCTTCATAGGAAAACATTCTTCCATACATTGTTCGAAACTCCAAAGTTCACAACCTCTTCAAATTCTTCTACAACAAGAATGTCACTTTAACATTTACATGGCTCTCTTCTGAGGCTCGGTAAAATCAAAGATGTCATACATTTATCTATCGGAATGAAGTTTCGATTTTTGAATCATAACTCATTCATATAAACAACAAACGAGTACATTTAACAAAGTTTGATGGGAATCCAAATGTGGCCCAAAGTTTCACTCAGGGAACGATGGATCATTTGAAAGCAATACACTCACATCTGTTTTTGCAAGTTTCCTCTAAATTAAATTTCGGGGGAAATTTCCTAAAGTAGGGGAGACTGTGACATTTGTGCCTTTACAACCATCTTACAATTCCGAACAATTTCGAATCCAATAAAAACTTGTGTTTCATTCACGAAAATTGTATAATTACATGTGACATTCACATATTTCAGTCCTGTACAATTTCAACCCCTCAAAGCTTTTCTGGAAGTTATGTGTAAACTATTACACAAACGTAATCAGTTTAACGTGACGTACACTCTGGAACAATGACATAAGCTAAGCATACCCTAATACCCTTTACATAACTTAGAAATAAGTTTTGAAGGGTTCGGTATGGCAAAAACATGCTTATTTAACTTCAGGGACTATTCTCGTAAAACTGTGAAAGTCTGCCGATTCTCGTATTCCTGAATACAGACCTTGTGTAGACATCCAAAATTTTTTGTAATCATTAAAATCTTGTATTTTAATGATACGAATGCAAAAATATCATTCGTTGCGTATTTTCGGTCGTTTTCGCGTTCGTAAAAGCGTTCGTCGTAATTA
Source organism: Scalesia atractyloides (assembly GCA_947069175.1). Lineage (NCBI taxonomy): Eukaryota > Viridiplantae > Streptophyta > Magnoliopsida > Asterales > Asteraceae > Scalesia > Scalesia atractyloides. Next base: position 50,297,432 of record CAMTDV010000025.1, read on the forward strand.
AGCGAAAAACGCAATCGTACAACCGAACGAACCGACATCCACGACATTTTTAGTATAATTCAAGTTACATACACTTTAACATCCTTATAGAGCTTAAAAATTAGGTTAGCGGGTGTTAGGAGTGACAAAACGCGACGAAACAGGTCTAGGGGCCAAATCTGCCATTTTGAAACTTTCCGCTCCTGCCAGGGCCTTACGGACCTTAAGGGGTGCCCAACATAGCATATTTGCTGGCAGCCTCTTTTTTCATGCCTTGGAGCCCAAGAACTCGAATTTCCAGCTTGATCTCTATAAATGACAAGTGTTAGGTACTCCCTCTTGATCATGCCACATCCATGGACACTTGGCTTGATCTTGTGAGCTCCTAAACACTATAAATAGCAACCATGTTCATCCACTTTCATTTTCTCATTCACAAATTCCTTCTCCCACTCTCTTGGAGCTTGCTTCCAGCTTTTGGAGGCCTCCAACTCTGAAATCTGTAAGTGTTCATCTACACAAGTAAGTGCTCTCCTTAGTTCTTTCATTATTTTGGCATATTGAGCCAAAAGTCAAACAGTTTGACTTTCTGTTTGACATTAGGTTCTGACCATAATTGGTCAAGTCAAAGTTCAATTGAACTTTGCAACGTGATCGTAATCACGAAGATTATGATCCCTGGCGATTTCACCTTCCGATTACCATGTTTACTGAAGTGACGAGTCAAAGTTTCGGTAAAAAATGCGCATTATGTGCATTTTACGACAGAACTATTTTCAGGTATCAAACACTATGTTTTAATACCGAATCAGTTTTGCCCCCTGTTTTGACATGTCTAACTCGTCACTTTTAGTTTAGTGCGTATTTAGGGTCGTAAGTCGAGCGGTCTTGACCACCGCTTTTACTTTCGAATCCGACCAGTTTGTTCAATCTTAGGATCCGGCCAAACACATATAAGTCACCATAGTTTCATAGGGAATAACCTACTGAGGTTATACCTTACGGTCACTTTGTTTGGTTAGTTATATGATAAGTCTCTTTTATGTTCTTAAATAAAGATAAAATGCCCTTTTTGCGCATAAATCCATTTTAAACATATGTAACCAAATTTTTGACAGGTAAACTGATGTTATAACATTTTCAAACATGTTTGGGCATTTAAGACTTATCATAGGACATGTTTAACCATCTGAACACGCGTTTACGCAAATAAAACGTTAAAGTAGCATAAAATACCTTAACGGGTCATAACGGGTCAAAAGCACTTAGGATTCATTCCAAATCAGAATGTTGAGTTTGTTAAACCATTTCATATGAGTTTCAATACTCATTTGGTTTACAAAACCTCATTCTATCCGATTCCCCCGATTATGTCCCGTACTTTAACATAAGTTATCCGACACATTAGGAAATGTTTGAGCTTTGATTATTCCATTGATTCACGGATGCTTACGCAATCCCAAGTGAGTACATAGTCCCCTCTTTTATGTTTTTCAAATGTTTTGGGGTGATTCATATGTGCTTATTTACTATTTTCACGATTTCAAAGCTATATGATTTTGCATACATAATACTTATCCTTTAACGAATTAAAACCGTTACATATGGCTTAAATAATGATTTTCAAAGTTTTTAAGACTATTGTTGGTGCGTATTTATTCTTATACATTCATTAACAATGATCAAGCCAATTGGTAGTACGATATAACACTATAGGACTTGACACCCCATTCCTTTTTTGATGAATGCTAGAAATCAAGTTTAAACCAAATAGATTTTGCCTTCGTGGTAAATCTATAGTCACCAAAGTATAGTTTGATATACTCAGGTTTGAATGTATTGCCAAACGACCATAATGTGTTATTACAAAGGTTTTCTAATTAAGCCATAAAAACTTATCTTTTATAGATTTCCTAAACCAAGGTATATTTTGATATACTACCAAATCACAATCAAAGTATATTTCGATATACTACCAAAACATGGTTTGATATGCTACCAATGTGATATTGTTTTCCAAAGTATAGTTTGATATACTACTAAAAACCAAAGCATAGTTTGATTTGCTACCAATGTGATATTGTTTTCCAAAAGTATAGTTTGATATACTACCAAAAGCAAAGCATAGTTTGATATGCTACTAATATAATATTGTTTACCAAAGTATAGTTTGATATACTACCAATTCTCTTATTGTCTACCAAAGTATAGTTTGATATACTACTGATTCTATTATTTTTTACCTAAGTATATTTTAATACTACCAAATCATTTATTCAAAACTAAAGTATATTTTGATATAGTACCAAATCATTTGTGCAAACCAAAATATATTTTAATATACCACCGATTCATTTATTCATAAACCAAAGTATATATTTTGATATACTATCAAGTCTCTTATTCGAAAACAAAAGTATATATATTTTGATATACTACCTACTCTGTTATTTCAAAACCAAAGTATATTTCATATATACTACAAACCCTTTTTATCAAAAAGCAAAGTATTTTAGATACCAAACTTTTTGCAAGGAATTCATAGCTATTTTTGAAAACATATGTTCGTTTCTTAAAAACATCCAAAGCCATAAATCTAAATCACAAAACTTATGTTACTCATAGGGATTTTTATGCTAACGTACCCATTTTCACATATGTTTCAAGTTTATTTATGTGATGATTGTCGTCGCATACTTCACATAGGATGGACACGGGCCTTAGTGACTATAAAAATTAGAAAGACAATTTGATTGTATTTCATTTCCGTTATTTCAAGACATTATATTTCATACCATGTGTTGTGAAACAATTTGTAACGTGACTCCCCAAGTATTTCCGCCTTGTGTTGTTATACTACGCGATTTGGGGTGTCACAGATTGGTATCAGAGCACTGATACCATGTTTTTGTGAAACAATTTGTAACGTGACTCCCCAAGTGTTTCCACCGCGTGTTTTTGTTATACTACGCGATTTGGGGTGTTACAGATTGGTATCAGAGCATTGGTTATAGTGAATTAGGTTATGTAATGCTTCGACCTAGTCTTTAACCTTCCTAGGAGCCCAACGCGAGTTTACTTGCGTTTAGATTCTTAATACACTACCATCACCTATCCTTAGGTGATTACCAAAAACAAAGCATAATACATCTTTTGAAAGTCAATTTTTTTCCAAAACCTCAAGAAACCATCTATCCTTTGATGATTTTTTTTGGGCTTTAAGCCTTCAAAGTTTTCAAAATCTCGTCAAAGTTTGAGATTTAATAATGTGAACATGTGCAATTCGGAAGGGTGGATGCCTGTACCCTGGGTTTGCTGTCTAAGGCTAGAGTGTTCATACAAATCCGCATCACCGGACCAGTCACTCTTACCTGGGAACACTTAGGGTGAGTGTCCACTTATAGGCTAAAGCATATCTTCGCGACACATTATAAAGACCTATTTTCTTTGATTAGTCACTGTGACATTTGTTTGTTTTGAGTAAACAAACAAATAATCACAATCCTTATGCTTCGTCGATATTTTTAACAATCTTTTTTTACTATCCTTTATCAACTCAATTTGTTTTCTCATAATCTCCCATTCTTTTTTAGAATACCTCCTCGTCACAACGCTACTCAAGACACCGAAATGGCATCTTTAATTGGTCAGCTGATGGCTGCTATACTCCCAAACCTTGTGACCCAACTAAACCAAGCCAACAACAAAAACAATGCACCTGATTTGTGCAACTTTTAACAGTTTAATTTGGCTAAACCATTCAACTTTACTAGGTCTGATATGACACTTCACGTTTTCAACCCTTGTTCAATCTCGATCCTTCAAACGATTTCTAGAAGTGAAATTGCAAACTATTATGCAAACGTAATCAGTTTAACGCGATGTACACTCTGAAACAAGGACATAAGCTAAACATACCCTAAATATCCGTTACATAACTTAGAAACAAGTTTTCAAGGGTTTGGTATGGCAAAAACAAGCCTATGCAACTTTAGGGACTATTTTACAAAAACTGCGAAACTATTCCGATTCGCGTATTTCTTAATACGGAACACGTACGCACATTCAAAAAATTTTGTAATCATTAGAATCTTGTATTTTAATGATTGGAATTCAAAAATATCATTCGTTAGGCAATTACGGTCATTTACGCGTTAATTAAAGCGCTCGTCGTAATTAAGCGAAACGCATAACCGTACAACCGAATGAACCAACACCTGGGACATTTTTGGACTTGTTTCAAGTTCCCTATGCTTAAACGTCCTTATAGAGCTTAAAAATGTGGTTAACAGGTGTTAGAAGTGCCAAAACGTGACGAAACGAGTTCAAGGGCCTGTTTTGCCAATTTTGCAAACTTGCTGTCAGCTAGAGGCCATACGGACCACATCCAAAAGTCCATATGGTCCGCATGAGACCCCCAGATCAGCTGGTTTGTTGGCAGCCTCTTGTTCACTCCCTTAGACACAAAGCATTCGAATTTTCCAGCATTGTTCCTGCTTTGGACATGTGTTAAGACCCTCCTATGATCATGACCCCTCAAGGGACATGTGTATAGATCCTATGGCTGCCACACCCTCAAATTACCACCTGCGGAGTTCTACCGCGAGGCGTGCGACTGCCCAGGATCCAGCCACTAATCATGTCGAACTATAGTAATAATATAAAAACAAGTCATCATGTCCAACATGAAAAGTGAACTTCAAATTAAACCTTTAAAAATAGTATGTGTTCAGCGGAAGCAAATGTACAATTGTTTAAATAATAAAAACCATTTTTGTTCCAAAAGTAAACATAACATTAAGCGTTTCATCAACAATACGACCCATAACAGCTCCTACTCCTCAGACTGCAAGTTCCCATGCAAGATATATCTAACAACCTGCAAGCATGCAGAAAAAGTGTATCAGCGATTAAGCCGGCGAGTTCACAGTTTTGTTTAATGAAAACTGGTTTGTGTTTAGTTTAAAGACATGTTGATAATAATTTGATACCGCAGTGACGTCAGTTTGTTTGCCCTTCCCCAATGCCTATCAACATTGAGATCATGTGGTTAAGGTCATTAGTTCACGCTCGTCCTCCCAGGTACGATGTGAGGTTGTCAAGCCTAATAACGCTATCAAGTAATACCCTGTTGCCCTCCAAACAACTAGTTCGGTAAGAAGATGGGATTTAAGTGATAGAGGTGAGTAGATTATCCAACATCGAAATTAAACTTCAACAGTTATGAAAAGTATTCCTCCAAGGAATAGTAGTTTGTTTGTTCCCTCAGAATGCATGCTTGTAAAAGAGCAGTGAACTCACCTTTGTTTTACTTGGTAAGGCTTATGTGTTTTATGAGCTGAAGTGGTCAACCACGTCCTATTATGGTTACCATAGGTTCGTTAGTGGTTATGAATGCAAACACATAAGTTCTACATGTATCTAACACATAGCACGTAAAATATTATAATATATATATACACACATGCATGCAAAGTGTCGCTATTCGAAATAGCGACAACCTTTTTGTCACAAATCACATAATTAATCTTGTCACAAAAATTCAGCTTTTAAGTGCATTTTCGGACAATTTGCAGTGCATTAATCGGGACCATTCGGGCACCGGATAGTTCCCAAAGAATTACAGAACGTGTCAATCGAACCAAACACCATTGTATTAAAATTTGGTGACCTAATTCCTTACGGATTTTCCTTGAAAAATCTTGCGCCAAACAGTGATCAGATTCGTCGTAATCTGACCCTGTTTGCCGAAACATTTATTTAAAATCTACGTTTATCCGATTGACGCGAAACCAATGAAAAAATCACTTAATCGAGCAAGGGCATCTATAGTAAAATTTTCACATCTAAACAGTAAACACATACCAAGTTATGATGAGAAACGTGAGCTGCATTTTCTGCAGAAAATGACAGTTTAGAGCAGTTTTGCAATTTAATCCGTTAAAAATACTTAGACCTGTCCAAAAATTATGAAATCACCACGGCTTGAAAGCTACTTCCGGGTACTTGGTTTTAGACTCTGAAAACGTAAAGTTTCGATAACTTAAAGTCCCAGAACAGGCTACGAAAGTCAGCGTATTTTCTGCAGAAAATCGTTGAACTGATATTTACTCGTTTTAGTCACTTTTCATGCATCCTAACTAGTTTCCGGGTGTCGTAGGCACAAAACGAACTTGTGTAAACATAATACAAGGTATCTACATCAATTTACAAGTTACATATGCGCACATCGATTCACATACATGAATGAACTTCAAAATCAATATCTAGTATCACTACCAAAACATTACATAGCATCATGCCTCACATTAGCAGTTTAATACTTATCTATAACACCTATGCAATCACAGATCATCTATTTGTACCCGACATCGACAACCCATTCTGCGTTCATACGTACATATGTACCAACTGTTACATTTACATACGTATATAAATATAGATTAGCATGTTTTAGGTGGCCGTAACAACACACGTTAAAGATCATGTTCACACATAACACTATGTATACCTTCACACCCTTCAAGCCTATTGTTTCTTATATATACATATATATACACGCATACACATCATAACCACTAGACTTGCAAACATATAAACAGTTAACTATGGAATCACGTAAACATGGATTTATAATTTGAACCGAACCCGATCAGTTATAACATCAACTACAGCAGATTATAGGTTATTTATATCAGATTCAACATGCCAAAGTATGAATATCATCAAAAATAAAAACCCTAATCCATACATACATGTCTACACATCCATAAACAATTATCTAAGCATCATACTGGATTTTTATGAACTATAGACTACTAGTTATCATCATATTATCAATATTCCAGAAAAAATGCGGCCATGTTACAAGATATTTAAAACCGAACACGTGTATAAACTACAAGAAATTTAATTATAACACAAGATATGAATACCTAGTGAAGAAAGGGGTATGAACAAGCCTTGGAACCGAAATTCGGATGCTCTTGGGTCCTGTTTTTGCGTCGCCAGCAGCTAGGGAAAGAGAGCACGAGTGGTGTCACAGTTTAGGGTTTGGAAGTTTGGGATTCTATGGGTAATGCATGCAAGATACGTAAGTATATATTAGGGGTTATGTTTGGGGCGGTTTGGGAGTTTGTGTGTATGTGGGCTGATGATAAACAAAATAAGAACAAGGGACTTGGCCCGCAAGTCAAGGGGTTAGGATGGGGTTTTGGGCTGCTCACAAGGAAACATGGATAAGAATAGAATGGAGGAAGGTGTGGTGCAACGACATGTCTAATAAATGTTATGTATTTTGTTTTTTTTTTATTTTTTTATTATAACAATCACCAATCACGACTATTATTATTAATCAACATTAACTAATAACAATTATTATTATTAATCAACATAAACTAATATATAAGATATAATGAGCAAGTTATGGTTCGGTCCTCATAAGTTTTGAGTTACGTGAGTGGGTTGAATCGACAAGCGATAGAGGTGTTTTGGGTCAAACAGTTCGGGTTGGTTCAACACGACATGGATTTGGTTTCAAATATTCGTTGGCACCTTATAATTATATAAGTATATAATTACTTCGTGAAATAAAATAGTATATAATTAATTTGTAAAAGCGAAACGGACGGTTTTTACCTCGAAGTTACGGGTTGTCACATCAAGATTACTATAAATAGCAAGCCATCTTAGCCATTTTCCTTGCTCAATTCTTTCATTTCTCCTATCTACTCGAATTGGAGTTGCTACCACTTGTGGAGGCCTTCTACTGAGCATCCTTGGCTGCCTTGAGCACAAGTAAGTGTTCTAACCTAGCCTTGTTCATTTCTTTTAGTTATTTTTAGCTATTTCAAGCTAAAAGTCAAGACAAAGTTCAATTGAACTTTGCAATGTGATCGTAATCACGAAGGTTATGATCCATAGTGATCACGCCTACTTATTACCACGTTTACCAGTCGAAGTGACGAGTCAAAGTTTCTATCAAAATGCGCATTATGTGCATTTTGCGACGGAACTATCTTTGGGTATCAAAACACTATGTTTTGATACCAAAACATTTTTATAACTTAGTAAGATATGTTTTGACATGTCTAACTCGTCACTTCTAGTTTAGTGCTTATTTAGGGTCGTAAGTCGAGGGCTCTTGACCACCGCCTTGACTTTCGAATCCGACCCGTTTGGTCGATCTTAAGATCCGACCAAACGTATATTTTTGGCCATAGTTGTATAGGGTAACCTACTGCGCTTATACCTTATGGTCACTTCGTTTGGTTAGTGTTATGTTAAGTCGCTTGTCATGCCTTTAATAATGACCAAAATACCCTTTTTGCACATAAATCAATTTTAAGCATATGTAACCATAGTTTTGACATATAAACTGATGTTATAACATTATTAAACATTTTATGGCATATAAGACTTATCATAACATATCTTTAACAATCCGATCAGGAGTTTACACAAATGACCCGTTAAAGTAGCGTAAACTACCTTGACGAGTCATTATGGGTCAAAAGCACTTAGGATCCTTTCCAAATCAGAATTTTAACTTTATCAAACCATTTCATATGATTTGCAACACTCATTTGGTTTATAAGGATTCATTCTATCCGAATCTTCCGATTAAAGTCCCGATATTAACATAGTTATCCGATATTAGGACATACTTAAATCCTTGGACTCTTGAGCTTTTGTTTACTCATTTGAACAAGGACATTCTTGCAAGCCCAAATGAGTACATAGTCCCCTCTCTTACGTTTTATAAATTTTTGGGGGTGAAACATATTGTGCCTATAACTACTTTCGTGTTTTCATGACATTATACATGCTTTGATTACATAGTACATTTAGTACATGATTTCCATTGCATTTTGCTATGTTTGTTGACTGAGCATACCAGTACATGATTTTCAAAGACTTTTTTGCTTGGTATATTGACTTAGTGTGCCAAATACATGGTTTCAAACATTTTCATAACATGCTTACGTTGTTCATGACATATTGGTGCGTTGAACTTGACAATGATACATTCATTAACATTGATGCCGATCGGAAGTATGTTATGGTACCATAGGTTTGACACCCCATTCTCGCTTTCTAGTTGCTAGAAAGTATCCATTGGGGAATGACAGAATCCAATAAACACTTGATAAACCTTTGTCTTTATAAGGGTCTATCTGACAGTTAACAAGGCATGAATGTATTCGCAGACAATCCTAATATATGTTTTATCAATAAAAGCAATGGTTTATTAGATATAACTTTTGATTTAAACATAATTTTGTTTATTCAAAGACATTGTTTTATACAATACATTTTGGCTATTCAAGACATGATATTGATTTCTACATAACATTGGTTTACACATGACATTTTGGGTAATCAAGGCATGATATTGATTTATACATGATTTTGGTTTGCACATGACATTGCTTGACATGACAATTATGACACTGGTTTATATATGACAATGGTTTATACAAGACATTACTTTGGTTTAACAAGACTATTTGTTGGTTGGTTTATGGTGAGTGATTTAAATAACATGATAAGTGTAATATGATAAAAGCATGTGGATACGCCGTTGGTACTTCCTATATATAAGTGCTTTTATTATCTTAAACATCGTAACGTTATCTAAATCATTTCAGACAAAATACAAGACAATGACATATTTTATTCAAAACACAACATTTTTATACAAGACAAGACATATTTTGGTTATTGATTTAACCATACATTATTTCTTTTATATCACTTATTTTCCTTTGATTTCATAAAAGAAAACATGTATAAGAATTCATGGCTACTTTTGGTTAAACATTTCTTTAAACGTTCTATGCCATGAATCTTCAACACAAAACCTATGTTACTCACAGGCATTTTTATGCTGACGTACCTATTTTCACATATGTTTCAGGTTTACTTATGTGATGATTGTTGCTGCATGCTACACATAGGACGGATTCGGGCCTTAGTGACTTTAAAACTTGAAAGACAAATTGATTGTATTTCATTTCCAATATTCCAAGACAATGTAATTCGATAATACAATAAAACAATTTAAATACCATTTGTTTTGAAACAATTTGTAACGTGACTCCCCAAGTGTTTCCGCCGCGTGTGTTGTATTACGCGATTTGGGGTGTTACAGATTGGTATCAGAGCCAATGGTTATAGGGAATTAGGTTATTAGTAATGCTTTGACCTAGACTATAACCTTCCTTGGACCCTAACGCAAGTTTACTTGCGTTTAGATTTTAAAACAATATCATCACCTATTCTTAGGTGATTACCAAACAATTTCACAAATTACAAATTTATTTTGAAAATCAATTTGTTTTTGGCTGTATGCCTTCAAAGTTTTCAAAATCTCGTCAAAGTTTGGGTTTTATTAATGTGAACACGTGCAATCTGGAAGGGTGGGTGCCTGTACCCTGAGTTTTCTGTCTAAGGCCTAGAGTGTTCGTACAAATCCGCATATCAGACCAGTCATTCTTACCCGGGGACTCTTGGGTGAGTGTCCACATATAGGCTAAAGCATGTCTTCGTGATACATTATAAATACCCATTTACTTTGATTAGTCACTTGTCATTTGTTAGTTTTACGTAACAAACAAATGATCGCAATCCTTATACCTCGTCGATATTTTTAATATCCCTTCTGTTTATTCAATGTCAATCTCACACATTTCTCTCATGTTTCCTTTCTTTTAGAATGCCTCCTTGTCGTCGCACCACTGCTTAAGACGCCGAAATGGCGGCTTTCATTGCGCAACAAATGGCCGCTAGACTTCTGAACCTTGTGACCCAACTAAATCAAGCTTACAATAACAATAACAACAACAATGCACCTGCTCAGTGCAACTATAAAAAAATTTTGCTCAGCTAAACCACTCACGTTTTTTGGGTCGGGGGGAGCTATTGGGCTCCTACAATGGTTCGAAAGTGTCGAAAGCACTTTTCGTTATGTGCAGTGTCCTAATGAACGCAAGGAAGAGTTTGTTTCGAGTGTCTTTCAAAAGAGAGCGCTTACATGGTGGAATGGTGTGAAAAGAGACAGGGGTGCCGAGGTAGCGAAGGCTCAAACGTGGGAAGAGCTTCGAGCTCTCATGATGAAAGAATTCTGCCCACGTCATGAGCAAAGGGCACTTGAAGATGAATTCCATGATCTTAAATAGGATAATGGAGAACATCGTGCCCACACTGACCGATATGAGGAGCTAAGCTTGTTGTATCCTACAATGGTTACGCCTATGGACTAGGCAATCGAAAAGTACCTTGATGGCTTGCCTAACCCCGTTCAGGACATTGTTACTGGTAGCAACCCTACCACCGTTCGACAGGCTATCGAACTCTCTACTACCCTGACTGAGTCTCAAATCAAAAAGGGTAAACTTTTCCGCAAAGGCGATACGAAACCATCTGATGAGACTATACGAGAAAAACCAAAGGACACTAAAAATGAACCCTCAAAAAGGTCAAAGAAGCGTAAGGCTTCGCAAAACTTCATTGTAGTTACTCAAAATAATCAAGTTGCTCCTAACCAACCAGCACAACCCCTACTAGAAAACAATACAATAGAACTGCACCTCTGTGCAACCAATGTAACCTTCATCATCATGCCAATGTACAATGCCGCAAATGTTTAAATTGTGGACTTATTGGTCATACAGCTAACGTTTTCCAAGTTGCTGCTACACAAAACCAAGTTGTTAACAACCCTGCTCAGGGACGTGCTCCTAACGCTGGAGTTAACGAGCCTAGTGCCAACAATGATGCAGTTATAAACAACTAGAAGTTTACATTTTGATATCTTTTGTTACCCAAACTCTTTTCAGTTATTATGTAATGACATTTTAATTATAAATTAATGTGCTTATATGTGTAATGTGTGTTAAGATATCAAATTACTAAACTCTCATTCTTTACGAAATTGAACAACTCTCTTAATACATCTCATATATGATCGCACATTCTTTACCAAACCTATGAACTCGTCTATCCGTGGAAAACGTATAGTCTTATTGGCTGGCGTGACACATGAGACGCACGCGCTATTCGAATTGTTGAAACAAAGCATTTTTCTTTGACCATATCCATAACCTACCACTTTGCAAGATAAGCTATGCGGACTATGAAACAAGTTAAGTAATTATGGGTGCACACTTAATTATGAAACTCGATGCATGGAAACCATAGTAAGTCCTGTTATGTGTGATGACATAAAATCTAAAGTGATTATAATATCATAAGAACATGGTGGATACGCTGCTGGTACCTCCTATAAATAAGTGTTCTTATTGTATTATCTATCGTAGCATTATCTAAATCACTTGAGGATTTTTTGTTATCCCAGACCCATATGTGTTAACTTAAAAAAAATCGAAAGCCATCTATATTCATTTACGTTTCTGATGAAGTATCCATTGAGGAAAAATGAACTAGCTACTCATTTTTCGCTTCTGAAGAGATATCCATTGGGAAATGAAAAACCCATTCAAAATCCACATTCATTTTCGTTTCTAATGAAGTAACCTTCGAGGAAAATAAATTATCCATTCGTTTTCACTTCTGAAGAAATATCCATTTGGAAAATGAATGAATTCATTCCGCTTCTGATGAAGTATCCATTGAGGAAAATGAATTATCCATTCATTTTCGCTTTAGAAGAAATACCCATCGAGGAATGAATAATCCTGTCCTGATTCTTCATTTCCACTTCTGACGAAGTATCCATTGAGGAAAATGAATTATCCATTCATTTTCGCTTCCAAAGAAATATCCATCAGGGAAATGAATAATCTATTCATAAATCCTTCATTTCCACTTCTGACGAAGTATCCATTGAGGAAAATGAATTATCCATCCATTTTCGCGTCCGAAGAAATATCCATCCGGGAAATGAATAATCTATTCAACAATCCTTCATTTCCAGTTCTAACGAAGTATCCATTGAAGAAAATGAATTATCCATTCATTTTCGCTTCCGAAGAAATATCCATCAGGGAAATGAATAATCTATTCAACAATCCTTCATTTCCACTTCTGACGAAGTATCCATTGAGGAAAATTAATTATCCATCCATATTCACTTCCGAAGAAATATCCATCGGGGAAATGAATAATCTACTCAACAATCGTTCATTTCCACTTCTGACGAAGTATCCATTGAAGAAAATTAATTATCTATTCGTTTTCGCTTCCAAAGAAATATCCATCAGGGAAATGAATAATCTATTCAACAATCCTTCATTTCCACTTCTGACGAAGTATCCATTGAGGAAAATGAATTATCCATTCATTTTCTCTTCTGACGAAATATCCATCGGGGAAATGAATAATCTATTCAACAATCCTTCATGTCCAGTTCTAACGAAGTACCAATTGAGAAAATGAATTATTCTTTTATTTTCACTTCTAAAGAATATCCACTGGAAAATGAATAATCTATTCATAAATCCTTCATTTTCACTTCCGAAGAAGCAATCACTAAAGAAATAAATAAACCATTTATTTCCACTTCTGAAGGAACATCCACAGGAAATGAAACGCAAGCTAAATCCTTATAGAACTTTATCCATAGTCTATCCTGTTCTTCTAAAGGATACTCATAGTGTTATTGATTTATATGGTTTTACCACAAATCAATCCCTCATTCTCACTTCCAGCATAAATTGAGGAAGTATCCACTAGGGAATGAGTTGCCATACATATTACGATCCACTTCCACTTATTACATTATTTGAGGAAGTATCTACTAGGGAAAAGGATAAAGTTATATTTTACATGGAAATCCATGATGGGTTATTCTATGCAATTGGATAAAAACCCTAGATTCCATACAAGACAAATGATTGACACAAACTCATGAAAACAGTCTCCTACGAATGCACCCCAGCTTTATGCAAACAGACACCTACGAATAAATTTCAGGATGAAATTTCCTAAAGGAGGGGAGACTGCGACACTTCACGTTTTCAACCCTTGTTCAATCTCGATCCTTCAAATGATTTCTGGAAGTGAAATCGTAAATTTTTATGCAAACGTAATCAGTTTAACACGACGTAAACTCTGGAACAATGACATAAGCTAAACATACCCTAAATATCCTTTACATAACTTAGAAATAAGGTTTGAAGGGTTCGGTATGGCAAAAACAAGCTTATGCAACTTCGGGGCTATTTTGCAAAAACTGCAAAACTATGCCGATTCGCGTATTTCTTAATACGGAACAAGTACACACATTCAAAAAAATTTGTACTCATTAGAATCTTGTATTTTAATGATTGGAATGCAAAAATATCATTCATTACGCAATTACGGTCATTTATGCGTTAATTAAAGCGTTCGTCGTAATTAAGCGAAACACATAACTGTACAACCGAACAAACCAACATCCGGGACATTTTTGTACTTATTTCAAGTTCCCTATGCTTTAACATCCTTATAGATCTTAAAAATGTGGTTAACGGGTGTTAGAAGTGCCAAAATGCGACGAAACGAGTTCAGGGGCCTGTTCTGCCAATTTTGCAAACTTGCTATCAGCTAGAGGCCATACGGACCGCATCCAAAAGTCCATGCGGTCTGTATGAGACCCTCAGATCAGCTGTTTTGTTGGCAGCCTCTTGTTCACTCCCTTGGACACCAAGCATTCGAATTTTCCAGCAATGTTCCTGCTTTGGACATGTGTTATGACCTCCTATGATCATGACGCCTCAAGGGACATGTGTATTGATCCTATGGCTTCAAGATTCTATAAATAGCAAGCTATCTTAGCCATTTTCCTTGCTCAACTCTTTCCTTTTTCCCATCTGCTCTAATTGGAGTTGCTACCACTTGTGGAGGCCTCCTACTGAGCATCCTTGGCTGCCTTGAGCACAAGTAAGTGTTCTAACCTAGCCTTGTTCATTTCTTTTAATTATTTTTAGCTATTTCAAGCTAAATGTCAAATAATGTTTGACTTTCGGCTTTAACCATTAATTGGTCAAGACAAAGTTCAATTGAAGTTTGCAACGTGATCGTAATCACGAAGGTTATGATCCATAGCAATCACGCCTACTGATTACCACGTTTATTAGTCGAAGCGATGAGTCATAGTTTCGGTCAAAATGCGCATTATGTGCATTTTGCGATGGACTTATTTTTGGGTATCAAAACACTAAGTTTTGATACCAAAACATTTTTGTAACTTATTTAGATATGTTTTGACATGTCTAACTCGTCACTTCTAGTTTAGTGCTTATTTAGGGTCGTAAGTCGAGTGGTCTTGACCACCGCTTTGACTTTCGAATCCGACCCGTCTGGACGATCTTAAGATCCAACCAAACATATATTTGTGGCTATAGTTGTATAGGGAATAACCTACTGAGGTTATACCTTGTGGTCACTTCGTTTGGTTAGTGTTATGTTAAGTCGCTTGTTATGCCTTTAAATCAATTTTTAAGCATATGTAACCAAAGTTTTATTGGGATTGAACCCTTTACAATGGAACAGATGATACGTAGCCAAATATACTATCAGAGTTTTGGTTCAACTATCAGAGTTTACAACCGCTGATTGACTAAAACTCTGCCTTCCAAAGATCTGCCATTCTATCATCTGCTACTACAATTTACCAAAGGTCTGCCAGAAGATAAGAAGCAGAGGATAATCATCAGTGCCTTATATACATATCGCAATACCTCGTCACACTACTAGAGTCGTTAAGTGAAACCTTGTTTCATAAAGTGTTTGGTATTGCAATAATAATTAACCAACTTAAAAGAAGTTAGTTATAGTTTTATAAAAGACTTGTAACCATGAATCTTAACTAAAACATTATTTTGTAAAACTGAGTAGTAAATCGATTTAAAAGAAAACTTCGAATGGTTCATATCTTTAATTGAAAATCGTTGCATGTCATTGTTCAAAACCATTTGCTCAAGTAATTAAGATAAGGCCACAATATGCAATACAATAAAAGCACTTATATATAGGAAGTACCAACGGCGTGTCCACCATGCTTTTATTATATTACACCCGTCGCGTTATCTAAATCACCTATCGTAAACCAATCATTCAATTGTATCAATCATCCTTGTTATAACCAATCGTTCAATCGTCCTTATTATAAACCAATCATTTAATTGTCCTTGTTATAAATCAATCGTTCAATCATCTTTGTTTTAATTGTGAAAACTTTTGGTCGTTTCGGTGAATATGTTGGGATTGAACCCTTTACAAAGGAAAAGATGATACAGAGCCAAATACACTATCAGAGTTTTAGTTCAACTATCAGAGTTTTACCACCGCTGATCGGCTAAACTCTGCCTTTGCAAAGATCTGTTGTCTATCATCTGTCTTCTATCATCTGTTGCTACAAAACGACAAAGTGCCAAAGTTCTGCCAGAAGATAAAGAGTAGAGGATGGTCATTAGAGTTTAGTTTTAATAGTTTAATAATCAATGTAATAGTGCTTTGCACTAACAGTGTCTAGTCATCAGAGGTTAAGTTAGTTATTTTGTTTGTTAGATGTCACTTTCAACCCTGACGTCATCAAAGATGCTCAGAGGTTAGGAAGTTAGTATAAATAGGTGATCGTATGTAACAGTGTTTCCTTATCTATTAAAAGATCATTCACCAGTCTATCTTCTTTGCATTTCTGTACTTTCAAACGATTATCATTGGGCTAAGGGGAGTTTGTAATTCACATGCAAATACTACAATTAGTTCAAAGTATGATGATGAAAACAAACGACCATCAACTGTGATAAAAGTTTTCCATTCATTCCGCTGCATTAAAACTCATTTTATCATTCATATTTCCATACTTGGAACAGAAATCACATTTGATTCAAACTTAGATCCTGATAATTGGTATCAGAGCTTGGTCAATCAAATTGTGATTCAATTCAATTTGATTTGAAATATCAGCTCTCCCTGCTAATTGGTTTGTTAGTTTTTGTTGAAAAACAGAGTTTTATTACGTTCAAAGTTTTTAAAACACAAATATGTTGAAAATCAATCAGAAATGTCTCAAAACACATCAGATTCCAACATTGGATCTATGTTCAAACCACCGATGTTGAAAATGAAAATATTTGTCTAATGGCCTTAGAGACTATAATTGAAGGTGATGAGTGTTGGTGCATAATGTCTATGTCTTAGTCTTATATCGAGTCTGTATAGAATGGAGTTGAATAGGCTAGCAATGCGAAGTATTTATGTAAATAGTGGTCAATTTCGCCCATGGTTTGCCTGTATAGTCAAGTTCGGCCGAACTTGCTAAGGCAAGTTAAGGCAAGTTCGGGCGAACTTACATCCTCCATTGGCGAACTTGTTCATCTATAAATAGCTAGCTTGTTGTCCTCATTTGTAACTTTGGCATCTCTGAGGCGAAGCTCTGTCAATTTGGATTCTTGACGTTTAATCAATAAAATTGACGTTTAACTGATTAATTCTTGTCTATTGGTAAACTTGTCGTAATATTTCCGCTATTATGGACAATATAGATCAAATCTAGGTTCCTAAGCATCGAGTATCGGTCCTACAAGTGGTATCAGAGCTAGAATAGCTTATTTGATTGATATCAAGACAAGAACACTACTATTTCATCTCCATTCTTCTATTTTTCTTAACTTTTTCTCAAAAATGAAGAATTCACGGTCAAAATCTTTTCAATTTTGAATATATCATGTAAAATACAACAAAGATAAACCCTTGAAAGATTGGAGACCAAAATCAATCGAATTGGTGTCGAAATGTTGCAAAAACCATGTTTTACAAAACCCTCATTTTCGAACTTGTTAGCCAAGTTCAACCGAACTTGAGGTAAAAAGTCACTTTCTGAGTGAATTTTTGCCAAGTTCGCTCGAACTTGAGTGTTTTTTGAGGAAATTTTAGTGAAGTTCGCTCAAAGTTGTTAAATTTTCATTGATTTTCTATCAAGTTCGACCGAACATGATAAAAGTTCAAGAAATTTAGCTAAGTTCGCTCGAACTTGCTAGTTTCTTATAAAATCCAATAGACAAGTTCGCTTGATGTTTACTCAGGGATATTTTCAAAACAGTCATAAGTTCGACCGAAGTTGCAAGGGAAATTTTTCAAATCGGAAATCACAAGTTCAACCAAACTTGTGATTGAAAAATCTGAATTCTTCATTACACGACAAGTTCGACCGAACTTGTAGTAAAGCTAATTGTTTTCAAAAGTTTTGAATTGTTTTCAGTATACATGTCTTGTTATTCGCGATGGATGATCTACAAAGAGCATATGACAACAGCGGGTTCGTCAAATGCCAACGTGATCCAACAAGTCAATTTAGACAACGAGATGGGCACGACCGTTAAACCGCCAAAGCTAATGAGCATGGACGAGTATGAAGGATGGAAGGAGAAGTTTACATATTGGGTTCAAGCCATGCATTTCCAAGGCTGGGTGTCGATTGAGAGAGGTTACATTGTTCCGTTGTATGAACATCAGCAAGTACTAGAGAAGTACAAGTACACCACAATACAGAAAGATGAGTACATTGCTGAGAAAAAGATGATTAGCCTCATTCAACAATCTGTTAAAGAAGATATTCTGGTCTTGTTGCCAGAATACACGACTGCGAGAGAACTCTGGATATCACTGCAAAAGAAATACCAAGGAAGTGCAGAGATGATCAAGAGTAAGAAAGCTCTCATTATGAAGGAGTTCAATATCTTTAACATGTTGAAGGGAGAGACTATGAAGCAGATGATTGAGCATTTCTGTCATCTAAAAGTCCAAATGAGAAGACACGGTCTTGAGAAGATGGAACAAGAATACATCGACAAGCTTGCAGATGCGTTACCTGACGGAGAGTGGACTACTTATCTGATGGTTCTGAAAGAAAGTGCTAATTGGGAATTCTTCAAGTTGTCTACATTCATCGACAAACTCGAAGGCCATGAAATGGAACTTCTAAAGATCGTAAAATCTAAAAATGCGAATGTTGTTCAAGATGTTGGTTTGTATTACAAAACAGGAATGCAAGACAACATTTCAAGTCCAAAGATTCAGGGAGCATTCAGTGCAAACATGAATTCTTCTCCACAGAATCAGAACCAATCATAACCACAATATGATCAAAGTCCATAAAGCTCTTCGTTCTCAAGCACGGGGACAAATGCTTCTTATCAGAGTCAAGCAAATCAGAAACAACAAACAAATTCTGATCCGAATGTGTACAAGTGTAACATTGATGTGAATCTAAACAATGTTGTTTCTGAACAAGTTGCAAAACAACATATGTTACTTCTCGCCACAGTTCTAGAATCATATGAAAGTCTTGTAGCTGGAAAGATCGGCAATACCGAAATGACTGCTGAAGACTACGATCATGTGGACGAAGAAGAGCTTGAACTGATGGATATTAAGTTGTCTCTAGCTTCTATCATTCGAAGAGTGACAAAGTTTGTTGCACTCACTGGCCGAGATATCGGAAATTCAAGCAACAAGCTAGGGTTTGACAAATCGAAGGTCACTTGTTTCAGATGCCGACAGAAAGGGCATTTTAAGAGAGAATGCAAGAATCCTGAAGCCACAGGAAATCAGAGTCCATTCGGAGGGGGCAACGAATATTACAAGAAATCACTTCAGTATAAACCTTTTCCAAAGAAGACACAAGTTGAGATCCAGGAAAAGCCAAACAGCAGTAACACTGATAAAGCTATGGTTGCTTCGAACGAGGATGATGGCTTCGATTGGAATTCTTATATTGGTAAAAAGACCGAAGTTGCATTGATGGCTGAAATTGTTGAAGATACATCTGCCGAAGAAGCAGCAGCTCTAGAGAATATTTTAATAGAACAGTATCTGCAACAACAACAGGAAGAAGAGGAGTATATTCACATGCAGAATCAAGGCATTTTATCTCCTAACTCATGTGATAGTTTTGTAGGTCACTTTGATGGAAGTTCTCAGGAGCAAGTTGTCGAGGAGAAATCTATTGCTGAAGAAGTCATTGATGTTACTCAAGAAATGAATGCTGAAAACCTCAAGGACATTGCTGATAAAGCTTTAATGGCAAATCTAACAAAGGTAGGTCCATAGGTAAGGGAAGTTGTCAAAGTGCAAGTTGTGGAGGTTGTAAAACCTTGCACAAAATGTACCGAGCCATCTGCTAATTGCACTGAAAAATCACAAATCATCGCTGAACTCAATGTACATAACGAACATTTAAAATACGATTATCTTACAATGAAGGAAGCGTATGACAAAATGAAAGATGATTATGGCAGGCTCGATAGAAATAATATTGAACAACATGATACCATAAGGATGTTGAAAGGTACAGTAATGGATAAACAAAAAGCAATAAACATCTATATTAACACCATTGTTGAAACCAAACAAAAACTCCAGGACATGAAAATTGAAACAGAACGTGTTCAACAACTTTTGAGAAGTTATTCAACTAACGCATACGTCATTGATCACATTCTTCCCACAATTCCAACAGAAGAAAAACCTAAAAACAAAATTGGTAAAGAATACAGCAATGTTCCTCCACCACTTTGCGAGAAGTATTTTCGCAAAACAGTTGATGGGATGGATAAGGCACTCAACATTGAGTTGGTATCTGAAAAGAAAAATGAGTTGCCAGAGAAATTGATGTGGTCTATACTAAATCAGATGATGACAATGCGGTAGTGAAAAAGGTGGTTGAAAATGTTCTGAACGATTCTGATGATGGCAGCTTCGATAGCGCCACCTCAAGTTTGAACAGTTCTGACACAAATTCTGAAAATGACGAGACATCATTGGAAGATGATCTATGTGATGATCCTAACGTTGTCATGTACAAGGTTAAGGAATCTGATAGATTATACTTTGATGACAGTTTTCCGATTTGGAACGTCAAAGAAGATCAATTGGATAAACTGTTTAAACTGGTTGAAGTCACATCAGATGACCTGGAGAAAAATGAAAAGAAATTCTATTCTAAACCCAAAAGAAATTATAACAACTACCTGAAAAAGGGTGGTGATCATCCGGAAAACCGGAGAGCTGGGTTGGGTCTAGATGAGGAAGAAGAACCGGTTAAGAAAAAGTCACCATTTCAAGAGTACAAAGATAAAAACATGAAATTTGTTTATGGGACAAGCACGGTTCACAAGGAGAGTTTGATTGGGAAGCAATCAAATGATGAGTTTAAGAAACAGAAAGAACTTCGAGATAAGGCGAAAGCCACAAGTGGTGTAAAATCCACTAGTGGACATTCACATGATAATCGGATTTGTTTCAAGTGCAACGAAGTTGGTCATATTGCACGGAAGTGTCCGAAATCTAAACCGGCTTATATTCGAAGGAAAGAAAGTTCAGATGTTGAAAAAACAAAGCAACCAGAGGTTGGGCAAATAAGAATCTTAAAAAGAAATATTGATAAAGAAGAAATGAAACAAATTTTTGAAAAGAAATTCGAAAATTCAACATTCGAAAAAGGTGAATCTTCAAAAGTAACTGAAACAAAGTTTTACATCAAAAAGGCTACCATAAAATCACAAGCCTGTGTTGAGAAGAAAAGGTCAACAACATCTGAAATCACTAAGTCTGAGCATGTTAAGACTAGTGATAGCATGAAAGAATCAAAATCTGAAATCAAGTCTGAAACTGTCATTGGTAACAGTTTGAAAGATAAAAAGAAAGTGAAGTTTTCAAACATAAACATCGAAGAAAATCCAGATGATGAATATGACTTTGATTATGCTGACGAATGTGAATTTGATTACGATGATGGTTATCCAATTCAACCTAAGACCAAGAAGGCTTGGGTCGCGCTGTTTAACTAATTGTTGAAATGTGCAGGGGGTCCAGAGATCCGTACTTTCCAAGTGGATTCTGGATAGTGGAGCTTACAGACATATGACGGGAATGAAAGCTCTCTTGTTCGACATAAAAGCCATCAACGACGGATATGTTGGATTTGCTGGAAACCAAGGTGGAAGGATTGTCGCCGAGGGAAAACTCTCAAATGGAGTTGTTTCATTTGATCAAGTGAACTACATTGCGGAGCTTGAGAACAACCTTCTGAGTATTTCTCAAATTTGTGATAAAAAGTTTACCGTCCACTTCAACGATAAAGAATGCATGATCATCAAACAGGGTTTCAAAATACCAGACGAGTGGATACTCATGCGTGCACCAAGAGAGAATGATTTGTATGTTCTAGATATGGAAATGCTACTACTTATTCAAAAACGACACAATGTTTTGTCTCGAAAGCTACTGAGAAGGAGTCAATCTTATGGCATAGAAAGATGGGCCACATTGACCTGAGAAAGATGAATCATTTGGTGCATAACGATTTGGTAGAAGGTGTGAATCTGTAAAGTTTTCATATGTCAGATAATTGCCTCGAGTGTAAAAAGGGAAAGCAGATCAAGAAATCTCATCTGAAAAAGATTCTCAATTCGATAAAGTTGCCTCTCGAAAGACTTCATATGGATCACTTCGGTCCAGTGAATGTCAGAAGCATCTCTAGAGATCTCTACTGCTTGGTGGTTACAGACGATTATTTCCGATACTCGTGGGTATTCTTCCAAGAATCAAAAGATGAGAAGTTTGAAAATTTGGTGATTCTTTTCAAGAAACTTGAGAACCTGTACCATCTTCCGGTGAGATGCAATAGAAGTGACAACGGTACTGAGTTCAAAAACACCAGAATGAGGGAATTCTGCAATGCTAAAGGGATATTGCACGAGTTTAGTGCACCCTACACTCCGCAATAAAACGGTGTAGCTGAACGGAAGAATAGGACGCATATCGAAACTGCAAGAACCATGCTTGCAGACTCAAAGCTTCCAGTCAGCTTTTGGAGTGAAGCAGTTGCAACGGCTTGTTACACACTTAACAGAGTCTTAACAGTAAAACCAACGAAGAAGACCTGTTTTGAGATGATCAACCGATGGAAACCGGATTTGAAGTTCTTAGAACCATTTGGAGCGCCATGTACTATAATTGATCAAGATGGCAAATTAGGAGCAAAATCACTCGAAGGTTTCTTTGTCGGATATGCAAGTCCATTGTGAAAAGTTTACGTTCCTTCATTGAGAAGAGTTATTGAAGTGCAACATGTTGATTGTTTTAACTATACGGATCATATTCAGAGAAAAGGTGATGCATGGTTATTCAACTACAAGACTTGTGGAAATCATTTGATTTGCCCGAAGAACCATCCGATGAAGAAATGCAGCGTTATATTATCTTCATCAATCAGCAAATCAAGAGCAAATCGTTAGACCGATTGTGGTTAATCAACCCACGTTGGGATCATCTTCTTCTGATGCTAGTTCAAGTAATAGCGGTGGTCAAGAGATTCAAACAAATGAAGTGACACCGACTACAGAACCAGTCAATACTACAGTGAATCCTAATCTTTCTGAAGCACAAAGTTCAGACTCGGATGAGGCTCCAACATTCGATGCCGATGGAGAATCTTCTTCAGATGAAGAAGCAGGGCAGATTACAAGTTTATTGAATGAATCTGCAAGCCCGAGTAGTGCTCCTGAAGTTGAAGTAGTGGTAGATCAACATATCACAAATCAAGAGAATATTGTGGTTGTTCCAGGCGAAGTGATGCCAAGATCATATTCTTATCATCCGTCAAATTCTATAATAGGCGAATTACAAGCTGGTGTGAGAACACGGAGTCAAATAAACAAAGCTTTGAGCTGTTTCTATACTCGTGTTGCTCCAATTCAAGAGTATTGCTACTATTCATGTTTCATATCCTAGATGGAGCCAAAAAGTGTTTCTGAAGCTTTAGGCGATGAAAACTGGGTACAAGCAATGCAAGAGGAACTGTTACAGTTTGAGAAGTTAGGAGTGTGGAAGCTTGTAGACCTACCTGAAAATCAGAAAGCGATTGATACAAAATGGGTCTTTAGATGTAAGCGAGACGATCGAGGGGTTATAGTTCGAAACAAAGCTCGGCTTGTTGTCAAGGGATTTCACAGCAGGAAGGGATAGACTAAACGGAAGTCTATGCACCAGTAGCTCGTTTAGAATCTATTCGAATATTCCTTGCTTTCGCATCATGGAAAGGATTTAAAGTCTATCAGTT
The DNA here is from genome assembly GCA_947069175.1 of Scalesia atractyloides. NCBI lineage: Eukaryota > Viridiplantae > Streptophyta > Magnoliopsida > Asterales > Asteraceae > Scalesia > Scalesia atractyloides. The sequence continues at coordinate 50,321,481 of CAMTDV010000025.1, forward strand.
GGATGTCAAATCAGCTTTTCTGTACAGAAAATTACGCGAGAAGGTGTACGTCGGACAACCACGGGGTTTGTCGATCCACTCAACAAAAAGAAAGCATATCTTCTTGATAAAGCTCTTTACGGTTTACACCAAGCCCCGAGAGCTTGGTATGAGACGTTATCGCAACATCTTGTGGGAAACGGCTTTGTCAGAGGAACTGTGGATAGTACTCTCTTCACCAGAGAAGTTGGTAATCATCTAATTATCGTTCAAATCTATGTGGACGACATCATCTTTGGATCAACGAATGATAGTCTTTGCAAGGAGTTTGAGGGCATCATGAAGAAGAAATTCGAAATGTCTTCGAGGGGCGAAATGAAATTCTTCCTCGGATTGCAAGTAGATCAACATCCAGACGGTATTTTCATTCATCAAACCAAGTATGTGCATGATATCTTGAAGAAGTTTGATATGGAAAGCTCGCAGCCGTTATCTACTCCTCTTGCTCTTAATCACGGGATTTGCATTGACGAAACTAGAACCAAAGTTGATGAGACGCTCTATAGATCAATGATAGGATCGTTGATGTATCTGACGACATCACGCCCAGATATCATGTATCCTACCTGCCTATGCGCCAGATATCAGTCAAGCCCGAGAATTTCACATATGCAGACGTGAAGCGAATCTTCAGATACTTGAATGTGTTGATGCATATGTCTGTTGCCTACGTCATCGTATAATATTGAGTCAGTATTTAGGAGTGAAATGTCGAAGTTTATGTATATTTAGGGACAAGTTCTCTTGAAATGATAGTGTTGTAGTCAAGTTCGCCCGAACTTGCACTCCCACCAGCGAACTTGTGTTAGTATAAATAGGAGCTTTGATGTTTCATTTGTAACTTCAGAAACTTTGACAATTGAAGGTCCGTGATCAGGCGGTTCTAGATGGAAGTTAGTGGATAAACGTAAACCGATTCGGTAGAATGTTATTACAGAAAGGAGTAGAAGTAGAATGCAGCGGAAGTCTTCATTCATACCGAAAAAGTATACATCTTTAAAAGTCCAGCTGCCGGAGTTCCTGGAGAGAATCCGACAGCATCTCCCCATAGGGATGCCAAAAACTTAAATGACAAATGAACACACACCACCTATTTATTGGAAAACATCAAGTTCGCTCCAAAGTAGGCCATACTTCAAGTTCGGGCGAACTTGTCCTATGTAGGACAAGTTCGAGCGAACTTGATCTACTCATGTCAAGTTCGAGTGAACTTGTCCTACATAGGACAAGTTCGGGCGAACTTGACCATCTAAACACTATTTCGGTCGTGTGTTCAATTCTAATCTATACAATATTCAACACACGCTCTATCTAGCCTATTCGACAAGTAACGAACACAAAGTGCACCAACAACATCATACATGTGTATGATGCTTTGGTGGGATCATTGTTGATGGACATTGAGAATGAGTCCACATTTCTAGCCTATTGATTGGCTCTATGACATTCTCATAAACTTTCTTCCATTTTGACAGCCAATACACATCTGAAGCCCACTCTTCCGGTATACCAGCGTCAATGCAATTCCTTGTCATATCCCATATGGCTGCAACAGCATGTTTGCAAGGCATCCCTATCAAGTCCCACTTCCTACACGCATAAGTTTTATTTTTAACATTCACAACACACTGTGATCTCGGACATGTTATTTGATACCTGTCTATATCAACCATTAAAACAGACATTTCACAGGCCTGTTTCTTGATCCCATCGAAGACCTTAATGGCATGAGGTGCCAGTGGCCTAATACACTTTGCTTGCAATTTCTTCACATTCACAATCCTCTTGGTCATGTACTCCCTAATGAATTCTAAGCGTGTGATAATCGGCTTATCCCTTGCCCCTATTATTTGTCTATTAAAAACTTCACATATGTTGTTCAGCAACATATCACTATTAGCTCTTCTAGAAAAATAAGCTCTTGACCAAGCTGTGTGTGGGATCTCATTCAGCCAGTCATACATAGGTCGTTTTGTTGTCTTGGTTTCTTCCATAGCCTTGTTAAAATAAGGAATGGAGGTCTTTCTAGCTGCGGACCATATCTATCTTAATTGTACTTCCTGGTTTGGATTTAAGAAGTTCATCACAATACGACCTTAGAAGACCATACTGCTCTTGGTAATCACCAATTATCCTAGTAGTTGCTAACCTCTTATCTATGAACACCTTCTGTAGTGATATTTCTAGTTGATGCTTCATGAGAAATTGAGTTTGAATTGCTTGAACTAGCATCTTTGGGTTGCTTTCAATCAGAGGTTGGATCCCCTAGCAATCGAACCATTGTATACAATGATACGTCCCTGCTTGTCATACAATTATGATGATTATGAACTGTCTTCACACACCATTTATCCTTAGATGTCTTCCTTGAGATGTGAACTGCCCAAGGGCGGGTGGGCTTTGTATGCCTTTTAATGTGCCTGATTTTACTATTTTGCCCCTCCTTATCTCCTATTTTTTTATTTTTTTTTTGCAGCACCAAGTGCTGGATTACTACCAAAGCACACTACTCTATACCTTAACAACTCGTTTTTAAGGATAAACACATCCTTCCTAGCCTTAAGAGCATAGTTTTTCACCATCTTGTTCATCTTACTCTTGTCATCGATAAGCTGACCAACATAGAATGGTACATACTCCGCACCCTTCTCTTTGGCATCAGCCTTCCTTTTCCTCCTTATCTTCTTGGCAACCCTATCTCTAAGTGTTGTGTTGTCATCTGACCCACTATCAAAGTCCTCCAGGTCTACAGGAAGATGACCTTATGCATTTCTCTCAACATCAAGATCCCCATCACTTGAACCATCCAGTTCTTCACGGGTAAATTCTACATTAGCCCTGAACCTCTGCATATCGACTTCAATTTTATAAACCATATTATCTTCCTCAACATACTCATAATCAGGATCACTTTCTTCATCAACTTCATTCTGATTTTCACTTCCTTCATCAACTTCATTCTGATTTTCATTTGCATTGTGGACTAAAACTGATGCTGGAACAATTTCTCTACATTGCCCTGCTTGATCTTGAAACGACTCCATCAAGACTGTTAACCTCCAGTGTTCAACATATATGTCTATCAGGTGGACACCTTGACGCACATGATCAAACATAGCTTCTAAATGAACATCACATCTTATTGTCCTAAGACCAAAATCAAAAGACATGTAAGGTTCCTTGTAATGAATGTAGAATACGATACCATCATCGTAACCTATTTTCTTAATCATCTCCTCTAAAACATCCATAGTCGACACACGAAAGTCTACATGATCAATGTAGTTGATCTTTCCATCTAAGTATTCCCTATTTGGGTTTTCTACAAAATTACCTCCATGGTGTACCCTAATTGTTAATTGTCTCTGAGTGTCACCTGTAAACAAACACCAACATCAGATTAAAACAGCAAAAGGTTCAATCTTTACCTGAGTAAGACCTGTATGCTTGCATGTCACTTACGGTACATCTCGTCTGGTTCGAAATACTGATCTTCAGCTCTAATCTTGCATAATCGAAGATCCATCCTGCTAACAACTTGGATTCTGGTTGTAATCTTTCAAATGTGCAGGGCGCGATGTACATGACGAATGTTTGATGATCATGAGAATTAGGTTAAGTTCAGGGTTTGGGATTGAGGAAATGTGGAACATAAGGGATGTAAGAAATGATTTGGGGTGAAATTACCAAACTAGCGGACAGAAAGACCAGGGGGTAACATTTGCCCAAATAGACGTCGTTGGAGGTCAGACATCAAAATTTTCGTTTTAGAGGCTAAGTTATCAATTGATCTAACACCATGAGATAAAAGTGTAGTTTACTCAATGATTTATTTATTTATCAATATCGAAGCAGCAGCAGAAACCCCCTTTGCCCTATCTATCTCAGTTGTGAATAATAATAACAGTAGCCTTCATCTTCCTTCCATGGCGGCACTTCCTCTTTCTCATGAATACTCTCTCTGCACTCATCGCCTATCTGCTCTCAAATCCCCCCAACAGTTTGGACCGAAAAATCTCTCCTTTCAACAACCCATTTTGGGCCTTTCTCGATCTCTCCACACCTCTTCTCCACCTCAAAACATTAGATTTTTTTAGTACAGCCAAGGATACAACAGTTAAGGTACCTACACTCTTCACTTTTCACAGTAATTTGTTTTATATTCTGTCTGTTGGAATTAACTTATCAACTTAGTTGTAAATTCTAACTCTTAGGCTGCTGCCTGCTAACATAGTAAGTATCTTGATGGGTTGGTTTTTTTTTCATCAAAACTATAAGGTACTTGCACTCAGACTCCAGAGATTTTGTTTTGGGTGGATGGATACAAGCAAAGCAAAGCAAAACCAAACCAAACCAAACGGGCTGTAAAATCCCACCTATAGTATAGTTAGATACTGGCTCAAAAAGTTTTGTTTTAGGCGGATTCGTCAACCTAACACCCTTTGAATGCAATATCTGTCTTTAGATATGCTTTATCAAGAACATCGTGAAAGTCAAGGCTAAAATTTGTGGTTGTAAAGTTAGCTTTCGATAAACCATGGTCACCAAAAGGAGCGCATTTCGTTTTGTTACCTTTCGTACCATACGGAATACGAACTGGTACACTTCCAATTCGCGAATTTAGGGTTTCCATTCGTTGATCTGATTAAGCAATTCGTTAGGCATGTAAATGTTATTAGTTTATCAATTCATCTCTAGCTCCTATAAGAACAACTAGATAGGATGATAGTTGGCTTATGCATTTTGGAGGTTGTTTGGGCATAGGATACTCTTCACAATTAGTTATTTTAGAAGTTTAATCTTGGCTTGTTAGACCCATTATGGGAATATATACTCATAAGATAAATAACCCGAGTCAATACCTACGTATATGTAATTAAATTTAAGTTTGAAAAGCAGGAGCAGGTTCTGCCGTTTAAATGTAACATGTTTCCAGATTCCTGCATAGTGTCTGCAAGGAGTACTTACTCTAATTCTTTGGTAACACAAACCATGAAAACACCAAATAGTTGAGTTGCTACGTAGATAACGTGCTTGTGTCATTTCATTTTGATGAACATTTGCGGTAATTTTAACATCATCCTAACAATTGAATACTTATTAAGCATGCATCTTTATAAATTTTAGCCTATGGCCAAAGGATACTTGATTTACTCATATCCTTCTGAATGTCAATTTGTTTCGTTAGCGAGCTGAAAAGAATTTAGAAATTAACTTTTGAGTTCAACCCATAACGGTCAAATACTTGAACCTGACGGGTATTCGGGTGTGGGATTTTATTATATTATGTTGGGACTTAGGGCAGGAATTCAGATATGCAGTTAATTATAATTTCTTTCATGGTTTGGGACGGGTATGGTATTACTATTAGGTGATACCCCATCTATTACCCGAAATCGGTGCATATGTGTTTACACGCATTGAAACCAAATATGATTTAATAGTTGTTAGAAGTTTGAAATTATCAAAAACATAGCAATTACAAGAATTTGGGTTCCAACGATAGTTTTTAACGGGTAATGAGTAACAGGTTCCCAGCATGGTTTTTACAAACTGGTTTGGGATTAGGATTATAGAAACCTGTCACACACTCGGCTTATTACCATTTCTGGTTTCATATAAAATCATAAACCAACATCAAAAGTTGCAGGAAGCATGGTATAAGTATAACTAATATCGATGCTGGAGCTGGAGTCTCAGTCAGTTTGTTTGACTTAATACTAGTTGACTGTTAAATTATATGTTTTTTTTTTATCTCATACATTTTTGCTCGGCAGACGAGTAAAGACGAGGCTCAATTAGACGAATCCGAAAGCGATAGAAATCAGGAGAGTGTATTGAGCGTCAAGTCCCTGCTTCTGCTTTACAAAGAAGCTGTCCTCAATGAAGATGACACAACTACATCTGAAATAGAGGCTACATTATCTCATCTAGAAAATGAGAAAAATAAATTATCTGGGCAGGTGAGGGCATTGTCAGAAGAGGCAAATTCCGGGAAGGAAAGATATATCCGGTTGCAAGCGGACTTTGAGAATTTTAGAAAAAGGTCAGAGAAGGAGAGGCTTAGCGTAAGAAGTAATGCCCAAGGGGAAGTGATCGAGAGTCTTTTGCCCATGGTTGATAATTTCGGGAGAGCAAAGCATCAATTGAAGCTGGAAACAGAGCAGGAGAAGAAGATTGATGCAAGTTACCCGGGGATTTATAAACAATTTGTGGAAGTAATGAGGAGCTTACAGGTGGCCGTTGTACCAACAGTTGGAAAACCATTCGATCCTTCAGTAAGTTCAATGGTTCCTTTTGTTTGGTTAATCCATTTTTCCGCTTTTGGTATGCAATGTTTATATGTGATGATGTAGGTTCATGAGGCAATTGCGCGAGAAGAGTAAGGAATTCGGTGAAGGCATTGTTATAGAAGAGTTCAGACGAGGGTTTGTCCTTGGGGAACGACTGCTTAGACCCGCAATGGTCAAGGTTTCTTCTGGGCCGGGTCAAGCCAATCTTTCCACTCAGGAATCTATGGAGCAATCATAGACCGCCACCATATCAAGGCCGATGATGGTTGAAATTTTGCACCAGAGTGGCTTTTATACTTTTTATTCAGTGGCAAATGGCATTGTTCATCATGTTTCTTTACACATTCTTATTTTGTATCTTTCTTATTATGATCATCTTGCCTTAGTTAAAGGGATACATGTTCCTTACCCGTGAACGTTTCCTTCCTGAGAATTATGATAACACAAATGTTAAAGAATCCGCAAACGTTTTTTTCTTGACGCTCGTTTCAAAGATACAAAGAGAATTTTGTGAGGTAATCCGCAAACGTTTTTTTCTTGACGCACGTTTCAAACTCAAAGATACAATGAGAGTTTTGTGAGGTGGGGTCGTAAGTTTTGACATTATAGAAAGACGACAAAAACCTTGGTAAATGCTCAAGTTTAGGCTGTTATGTCGATCCTGTTTACTAAAACATGTGTTTAAGTTGTGACAGATTTAACCTGTGTAATTAAAGAATGTGTGCAGGTTGATGTGTATGACCCATTTATCAAACAAATCAACCTACCAACCTGACTTATTACAACCTATAAAGAAACACATTTAATATTTGATTATCTAGCCGTCTACTTAACCTGCCAACCTAACAACCTTTTTAACAAACTATCAACCTGCTTGACTCATATATCTAAATGGATTACATGACACATGTTTTATGTTTGAGTTCGTCTACTTAACCTGACACGATGCCATTCTTTCCATGGTACATAGAGGACGGACAACCAACAAGGAATGCAAATGGAGAATGTCGGTGTGACATGTTATTCTAATCGCAATGCTTTTGGTTCATCTTTCGTGACTAGACAAACCGATTCATCCCAGATTTTCTAACCCAGAAAAGTATCACTTACAGCAGGCTAACGTTAACTAGTCACAGAACTCAGCAAGAACACTGAGCAATTTTAACAAGACAAAAATCAACCATCTGTAAGCATTACTGAGCAGAACTGTACGTAAAATTTGCAAAAGTGAAATCTAAAAGCAGAAATTTCATGTGACATCATCTAGTTCTAGCTTCAATCGGTGGAACTGGTCTACGATGATAAATAACCGACACATCCACCGTCATGAATCTTGCAAAGTAGTCTGCTTTGGTTTAAAAACAAGCAGGTACCGAGCAAACAATATCATAAACCCTGTTATCTACATCTACAACAGCCCCCCCCTTTGTATACAAAATCAACAAAAATATGAGCTCAGGTATAACCTTGCCCCTATATCGATAGGGCCATCATCTCCACCAATAGGATGAAGTGCAACAGGTACGGTTGAGAGAATATGCAACACTAGGGGAAAGACTGCCGGCTCGATGTCTGGATTCTTTGATGATACCACGTCGCTGTACGGAAATGTAAGCATAGCAACCTCGTTGATCGCTTTAAAGTTGCAACTGCTTCCTTTTTTATGTGAGCGGTTGTTTGGATGATAATTAAGTACCAATGTTGACGTAGCATCGAGCCATTCGGCAGTAAGACCCTCAACCTCGTCATAGTATATCCGTCGCTCAATCTAGAAGCATGAAAGCACAAGAAATATACAATTACAAAATGATAAAAGAGGCTATTATGACCCGTTTACTTATGTATATACTCACAGCTAGCTTGGTGACATATATAGACATGAATCTTGGTCCCAACCCCAATACTCTAGCTTCTGAAAGGAAAACCTGCAGTTACCATGCCACAAGTCAACGCACATACATACATACATACATACATACATACTATATTTGTATAGCATGACCTAATAAATATAGTATAAAGGTTGAAGGAAAGATAGCTTTATACTATATTTATTAGGTCATGCTATACAAAGGTTGAAGGAAAGATAGCTTTATACTAAATTTAAAGGGTAAACCACAGAAATTACATTGATGGTCCCTGTAGTTTGCCAAAATTACACGGATGGTCCTGGTGGCTTGCACTGTATAACGCATTTAGTCTCCAGCTTTGCCAAAAGTCACATGGATGGTCCCTGTGGTTTGCACTTGGTAACGCATTTAGTCCCCTAACTTGGACCTGCTGAAACCTTTAGATTTGTTGGCTGAGGACTAAATGTGCTACAAAGTGCAAACCACGGGGACCATCCTGTACTTTTGGAAGCTGGGGACCAAATCCAATTTTTTGGTAAACCACAAAGACCATCCATGTAATTTACTCAATAGAATAATAAAACTACGAAAAGCTGAGCATTAGATGGCAACTTAAGCCCCTTTACTTACGGATGTGTTGATTTAGGTTATCAATGCATAAAACAGGGTGGAAGGGTAAATTTAAAAAAAAAATTGCAAAAGAGGAAATTGGTTGGATACGTCAAAAGTCACCATCAGTGTAAGTTTAATGCATAAAAACCTCCTATATCATCTTAATAAAAACTTAGATTATTATTAACATAACATACTTTTTGTCATCATGTTCAACACAGGTCAACCTTTTCCATTCAATTCTTACACTAGAAAACTAACCCTTTTAGCTTAAACTCATTTTAACCCACGACCCACTCAATTTCTCACCTTTAGTGAACAGCTAAAGCTATCCAGTTGCAGAAAAGCAAGTAAAACAAACAGAAAAGTGAGTTAAAGTCAACAATATGTTACCTCTTTGTTCCTCAGCAACAGCCACATATATAGTTTATCAGTAGCATCCTTTACATGCCTACTGGCCAGTTTTCTTGCATTGCAATAGGCGGCAACATCAGCAAGTACATCTGTGCCCGGAAAAGCATATTTCATTGCTGCATCCGCCAACGCCTTTTGAGCGGCAAAACTTTCCACTTCTTCTTTATTGAAACGCAAGCCCGTAAAGAATCTTTTCGCCAAGTTCTTCTCGTTCAAGTCCAACATGACTTCTGCTTCCAATGTCGCAGCCAATGTCCGATGCACAACAATATCAGCGTAACGTCTTAATGGAGAAGTGAAGTGTGTGTAAAGCGGGACCGCCAATGCGTAATGACCCCAATCTTTACCGTTATCTGTCACGTCCCCGCTGCAGAAATAAGTTGCCAATTGCATTGGCTTTGTAGCATAGTTCATAAGAACGTCAAAAAAGACAGAATCGTCCTTCAATTCATGCCGTATTCTCTCCAAAGATTGATTTAGCTCACCAGAACTAGAAGCGTTCAACCGTAAACCATGTTTACTGCAAAAAGATTCGAGATCTCTAAGCTTTGACAAATTAGGTTCGGGATGTCTTCTTAACAATGCACAAGAAGGGTAAGCCCTAGTTATTACTTGAGCAGCTGTCGTATTAGCCAAAAGCATAAATTCTTCAACAAGAAAGTTGGATTTCTTCCTTCCAGTGAAAACAATATCATATGGGATGCCATCTTGATCAAACAAGAAATCGGTTCTAGCGTTTTCAAGAGACAAAGCACCATCTTTGTACCTATTTTCTTTCAACACTTTAGATAACTCATCAAGAGTGCGTACAGAGGTAACCACATCCGACCATGTGATATTCCCATGCAGTTGGAGCTCCTCAACGTTCAAAGTACCATCAATAATGTCTTGAGCATGTTCATACGAGAGCTTACAACAAGATTGCATAATGGTACGACCGATCCAACGATCTAGAACCTCCCCATCACGATTAATATCCCATATTATGGAAAAGGCAAGTCTTTCCACCCCGGGAATTAGCGAGCCTAATTTGTCACCAAGCAGCAATGGCAGCATCGGTAACTTATAATGCTTTAAATACACACTTAGGGATCGGATTTGTGCTTCTTCATCCAAAGCAGTGTGTGGCAGAACAAAATACGATACATCTGCAATATGAACACCTACTCTGTAAATACCATTTGGTAACCTTTCAACTGAAAGAGCATCGTCAAGATCAGATGCAGTGGCTGGGTCAATTGTAAATGCGCACAGGTTCCTTAAATCTATTCTACGGTAGAATTCCTCTTCGGGTATTCTCCAAGGAACATGAGGTATACAGGAAATTGCGTCGGAAGTGAAGTCGGAAGTATTAATTGCGTTTTGAAATAAAATGGCGGAAATCAGTGATTCTACCTCTCCACCTCTTCCAAAATTGTGAATAACATGAGCTAATGGACTATCATACTCTTCACTCCATTCAACGATTTCTGCAGCAATGAGGTCCATTTCAAGTGTTAAGTCACAGTTGTCTAACCTTTTCATAATGCTGTTTGGCAACGTTTTCACGGCCACCATCATTTTAGGAAACTTTGGATCCGTGGATACAAGTTGGATGTAGTCACGTTTTGGAGATAATAATACAAGTCTAGATTTCTTGTTGTCTTTCTTCCAGTTAAATAACCATGGCTTTATTCTAAGAAAACCAACAATAGACTTCCTCCGTGGAGACGTTTCAATGATACCCACAACTCTACCTGTTGGCCGTTTTGTTGGAAATGAATTTATCGTAGCACATAACTTTTCTACAAGAGGTATGGCTTCTCTTCTTTCACTAGAAGAACAAGCAGCTGGATGGTTATTTTCATCCATGTAGCTTCTAATTAGCTCTTGACCGACATCTTCACTTTGAACACTATCGTTTACGTAACTGTCCTCCACTACACTTGACCCTTTCATCTTTGTCCAAGATGAAAAAGGATCTACTTTAATTGCAACAATGTCTCCTTCTACCTGAACAAAAGATAGAAAATTATCAAATAAACCATTAATCCAAATAGAATAATCTTGATAAGGAAAGAATTCTCTTTCTGTCAATTTGTGGACTACATTCTTAGATTCCTTCCATTCATAACCGCAGAGAACAAAAAAAAATTAACAATACAATACAAATAAGTTGAGATTCCTTCCATTCATGCGACTAGGCCCATATTCCAGGCGAGACTCATTAATTAAGATATTGCGCTATTAGTAACTATGCTTTAAAGATTTTAACACATTGTATAACAATCATAAAACAGAATCAGTATGATATCCACTGTGATTATACCAATAAAAAACTTACAGCTCTATTCTGGCTATGAAATCCAGTAATAAGAACATCAACCGGCAATCCATCAATCTTGCAATAGGCCTAACCAATGCACACAAACACTTAAACAAACACATAATCAAAACAACTGAATAACCAAGAAACAATAATGGAATACCTCAATCCGATTATGCGCATTCACTCTAAACATCGATTTGAACACATCGCCTTTCTGCAACACAAAAACATATTAGTAAAAATTCAGAAACAATTGATCTTTAAACGATAAAGATGAATAACCTCTAATGCAACATTGATAGCTTCCGTAGACCAATACGAAGCAAAATGCTTGCGTTGATCAGGCTGATTGTGAATCATTGAATCTGAAATATGTGATTACCGAATTCGATTGAGCGTCAACTGATTAAGATATTATTACAACAGGGGGAGGGTTAGGGGTAGAAGGTGACGTGAGCAAATTAGGGTTCATGGGTGCCGACAAATTGGTATTGACGGCAGGACCATGTTATATAAGTAGATATTGACTCACGAATTAACTCATGCACCTAGCATTAGTTTCTGCGGTACCTGGTCATGATGGATGTCTAGGTGAGTAGGCGGCGATCACTAGATTTGATCTTTGAACTGAGCGGGTTTTACCTCATCGCAGTGTCGTGCCTTCGGGCGAGTGTTCACGGGCTTCGGCCCTAGATGAGGATTTTCCCCGGTTCAGAAGGCGAGCGTATCCCGATGTGGTGAATTTCGCCAGTAGCCCATTTGAAAGATTCGTCGGCAGTTAAAAAAAACTATATAAATAGATGTTATTTTTCATTCTATCATGAGCATGCGTTCTACTTTTATGGTTAGTGTAACAAATTAAATGTTCATAACATACGGGTTTATCAATTTTTTATTTATGTATCTGCATTTAGGTTTGGTAATTATATTATATTATCTATTATTACTATACTATATAATGGATATATGAGAGAAAAAATTAAAATCCTTAAATCTTAAGTTTTACAACTCTTAATGCTTGAGGTACAACTCATAAAGCACCTTAGAAGCACACCACACAGATTCTAATCTCCATTGTCCATTCACATCACACGGATTATGATCTACATCGTTCATCTTGAAAACCTCCACTTCATGCTTTTGTTTTTTGTTTTCTTCTCCATCGTCTCCCTTTATTTTCTTCCTTCCCGTTTGCTTAGGACGAATTTCTACAAACCTTAATCTAGGTTCCTCAGAGCTAGAGGCTGGAGATTGACTCCTCTCACATCTCCATTACGTACAATTGATGTAGCTTTGAAAAACTTTGAAATCCTCTTCCAAACACGCGTGCCTTGATGCTTATGAAATCCCTTCCACTTCATATCTTTTTTTTCAAAATTCAAATTCAAAACCATCTCCACAAAGACCGGTGGCAATTTATACGTGATTCATTGGTTGAAGCGGTGGTGATGGAGGGTTTCTGTGATAAAGAGACCAGTGGCCGGAATCTCAGGTAGGTCTGTTGTTGAAATCCTTTTTCGGTTAAACCCACTGGTGTCTTTTTAGATTCCGGCGAGATCTAGCGTTCTGGCAACACTCAAGGAGTTTTTGTGAGACCCTTTTTTACTGCACGTCTTTTATTTTTTTTAGGTCAACCTGAGTTGCGTTCCTTCAATAAAGTTTACTTCTGGAATGAATTTAGTGCTTGTGGTGGTTTCGGAAAGGTTGTAGGCAGTGGCAATGACGAACAATGTTGGTTTTAGCAAAGCTCCATTGGTGGTTTATAGAAGTGGTGGTCATAATATGTTCAGCTAATGGTTCTTGTAATGTTCATGGTGGTTGTGGTAGTGTTCAACAATCACAAATTGTTTTGATAAACCTTTAGTTGTGTTGATTATACATTTGTTTGTACACTCACATAGTCTCTATGTTTATGTTTGTGTGAATGGTTGGTTATAGGGTTAAGTTCATAGTTATTAATGTTGATTTAGTTAAGAAATCTTAGAACTTCACTTATTTAAATTGTATAATTGTCAAAGCTTTTGTCAGATCATCCATTTACCTATGCTAGTTGTCATGTATACTTGATTAATTATGAGGCACCTAATGTTTTAAATTTCATGTAACACCGCATTTACCTTTGCTATATGAGCAATTCTTCAAATTAATTAGAAGCCTTCGAACAATTCAAATGCAAACTATTCAAGGCGGTTTACTACACGATTAACGTACTATTCAAGTAGTTTCCTAGCGTTCTAATTCAAGAGTACAACAATGACAAACTTCAACATTGTTTTATGTATTCTTATGTAATTTTACCATTTGCATATTTGTGGTTAAGTTTTTTCCTTTCGACTATACATTCATTATGGTTTTTTTTAGTATTGTGTACCTATCAACATTATTTGGAATATTTGTGATTTTCTATACATAGCTTTTTATGGTTTGTTGTTACAATATTTATGGATCTTTAGTTTCTTTTATCTGTAAACAATTTTGTGATAGTTATGTTTTTAGTATGACTTGTAATTTTGGTGATTTGAAATAGTTTTAACATTATAATAAAGGTATATCAACAATGAGATGTCGTTTAGTTATAGTTATTGCATTGGATTATTGACTAACCATGCTAAAAGGTATATGTTTCGTTATACGTGTCACACCTCCAAATTACCACATGCGAAGTTTTACCACGAGGCGTGTGACATACCAGGATTCAGACACTAATCATGTCGAACTAAAAATAAATAATTATAAAACCAAGTCTTCGCATTCAACATGAATAGCGAACTTCGAATTAAACATCTCAAACATAGTATGTGTTTAGCGGAAGCAATGTAAACATCTCAACAAATGAAATCAAAACGTTTTAAAACATAAAGTATTAATGTTTTCAATCCAGTATCACACCCCATGACACTCCAACTCCTCACACCGCAAGCTCCCATGCAAGATATATTTAACGACATGCAAGCATGTAGAAAAAAGTGTATCAGCGATTAAGCCGGCGAGTTCACAGTTTTGTTTAATGCAAAACAAGTAGCTGTTTAGTTTAAAGACATGTCATTAATAAACTCGATACCGCGGTGACTGTTATGTTTGTTTGCCCTCATCAATGCCTATCAACATTGGCCATGTGTTTAAGGTCCTTAGTTCACGCACGTCCTCCCAGGTACGATGTGAGGTTTGTCAAGCCTAATAGTGCTATCAACTAATACCTCGTTACCTCCCAGGCAACTAGGTCGGTAGTAAGTAGGGACTTTCATGATAGTGTTGAGTTTATTAACTAACATCGAAATTAAACTACAATAGTTGTAAAAAGTATTCCTCCAAGGAATAGTAGTTTGTCCCCACGGGACGCATGCTTGTGAAAGTGTAGTGAACTCACCTTAGTTTGCTCGGTAATGTTAACGGGTCTTTACGCGTTACATAAGTGTTAGGTTCGTTACACGCGACCTAATGTATGATAAATGTAAGTATGTATACAAGTGGAGTGCTTGCAGTACCCTAGGTGTAAGTATGTATACAAGTGGAGTGCTTGCAGTACCCTAAGTATCCAAACAACTTTGTGTTTAAGTGATCAGGTTACCACGTTTTATCATACAGTGACACACAATGAATTCTCAAGTATTGTGATTTAAGAAACTCGGATGTAAAGGTTATCAGCAAACACAGACATCACATATACGCAGTTAAACTCGGATATAACATTAACCTGTAATAAATTCGGACTAGTGTGTATGTATTTATAATATCCGGAAGATCACATGATTCAGGTATGTGTATACCATAAACTCGGACATGTTTATATGTATGGCTTAAATTCGGACCAACATCTCACCACCTCAAATTCAGACTCCCCCTTGTACCCTCTATAAACTTGGAACCTTCTAAATCTATATAAATTCGGATTTAACAAGAAAATCCGGATTCTCGCCCATCATGTTTAAATTCGGATAACATACATGACATATCATCAAACTCGGACAACATATATTATATATCATCAAACTCGGACAACATATATTATATATCATCAAACTCGGACAACATATATTTCATATCATCAAACTCGGACAACATTAAGTAACTCGGATCCATTTAAGAATATAAACTCGGAGGAGTATACATTAACTCGGAGTACTATACATAAGCTCGGAGGAGTATACATAAACTCGGAGTATACATAAGCTCGGAGGAGTATACAAAAGCTCTGAGGAGTATACATAAGCTCGGAGGAGTATACATAAAATCGGAGGAGTATACGTAAACTTGGACAACAACAAGTTCGGATCTTGAGTTTCTGAGAAACTCGGACTTTGTGATGTCACAAAGTCGGATCATTTGCAATTGCACAGAACAAACACAGAATAAGTAAATCCTTCAATGTAACAGTTACAATTTGCAGTTCTACGATCAAAACCCTAACCCACAATATTCAACAACAGTTTAACAATTCTAGCATGTCGATTGTATCCTAATATCAGGCAACCAATTTCACAATCATTCACAAACTATTGCACAATCAATCAGAATGATTAACTAAACACAGAATCATTGTTTAGAGGACTAGGGTTTGCATGAATCAAAAGAATAAATTACAAAGTAAATACAAAACACTTACCTTTGATTGATTTAGGGTTGTTCTAGGAGAGTTGGTGATCGAGATTGATGATGGAGAGTTGTGTTGCAAAGAAAAAATGATCAGAGAAGGATTTGAGAAAGATGAACTGACGTATAGTGATTATGGGGAATGATTAGGGTTGAGGAGTTTTATTCCATTTTCAATGTTAGCTCTATACACCCCTAACTTTGTAACTTTCACACAAAGCACATAACAGCTTGTAATTTACAATTAAAGCATATAATTTATGTATTTGTCATGCAGCACATAAGTTTCGTATAAATCGCCCATTTATAATTATTATTCGTGTTAGTGACCAACGTTCGAGAGTTATCATGCGAGTGTTCCAGTAATTCCCTGAATTACCAAAGTAGACTCATTTAACTAATCCTAGTTAAATGCAGTGTTATGAATGTATGTCTAAATTAACTATGGTTAGGCTAAAGTATTAACCTGAAACTGCGGGTTGTCATAATACGTGTTTAAGTCAATGGTTTACCGAAAATACATCCGACCATCCTATGTTAGTTCATCTAATAATATAGATCTAACATATATTGAAGGAGGTTGGAGACGTGCAATTTTTTATAGGAGAAGTTTTTTAGACCTCTAAAGTAAATAAGCTAGTTTAATAGCATTAATCATGAATCATAAACATGTTTCATTGTTGATAATTATGATTACTCTTTTTATTTATTTCATTATAACATAAGATGTTTATTCTACTAACTTATACATAGACGATGTCCATTAAGGAAATTGATCATCTTGATTCTCCATTGGGGTACTCCTTTCTGACCAAAGTCGGAGGCTTTGACATAGACCCGATGTTGAAAGCATTGTTCCATGTTTGAAGTTTGCCATTTTTAGATAAACTGAAGTTTGAAAAAGCAAAGTATAAAAAGAAATACTTGAGCGGTTGAACTTTTGAAAACAGGTTATTCAATCTGCTCTAATACCAATTGTTGATCCCAGATAACAATGTTTTAACTCAACTTGGCAAGTGAATTCAACAAATATGAAAATAATGTGCGGAACTAGAAATCAAACTTTCAAGAAACACAAATATAGAATTTTCAAGTTATATCACTTTGAAAAGTTTACAAGGTGACTGTGAGGTTATTAACTATTACAAACAAATACTTAAAGAATTATGTGATAAAGGGTAGTGGAGTTTTGTAATATGTGATAAATGCTAAGCTTAACTCAGTTTCCCTTCGGAGTTATGTTCTCTATTTATAGAGAATGTGTGGTATGAATAAACATTTGTTTATTCATACACTTGACTGTATAAAGTAGCTTTTTGGCATATTCATTGAATTCGTTCAAGTCCACTTGCTACTTTGAAGTTCGTGTAGATCTTATCTTTTTGACAAGTTGCTTCATCAGAAGATTCTTGATGAATTACTTATTAGAAATCTGATGTTTCTTGATCATCAGATTTCTGATGATGAGGATTTACCAAATTCTGATAATAAATACCAGATCTATCATCAGATACATCAGATTGGTCTTTTCTAAGCATCCTTTCTTGATTATGATCACTTTCTGATTCTTGTTGAAGATGATGCTTATCTTTCTGTTGTTCTGTTGTCTTGTATCTTCTTTATTCGAGACTTGTTGACTTTGTCATCTTCGAAATTGATCAGAATGATCATATTTTCTTCAACACTTACAAAAGTTTCCTAACACTTATATCTAGAAATATCATAGAAAAAATTAATTGATTCAAGTTTAGAAAATATAGAAATCCCTAATGCTTATGAACCCTTAAATAAACAAGAAATAAAGTTCGTATAGAAATTGCCCTTAATCACAAGAATGGATAGAGAGGTTTTATAGAGCTCTAAAATTAAAGAAGATAGGTTTTAGATACTTTGTGAGGAAATAAGGAAGATATCAACTAGTAAAGTTCCAAGTCCTTGGTGATGATCCTTGTCTAAATTGCAGCTGAGAGGATCATTGATATGGGGATTCGATGTAGAGGGAATTAGGTATGGTGTAGTTACTGAGAATTGTTAAAAGTGTTTGCAACTTTAGGTGAAATGTTTAGAGTTGCTAGAGAGATGAGAAATGATAGCTTAATTGATTTTTATTAGACTAATAATGTTGTGTTATTTAGCCATTTAAGTGTGCAATAAGTCTACCATTAAAACCCAATTAGATGGGATAATAAGCAAGCCAAGAGGTTGAGAATTCGAGGATTCTAGAGACTAATAATGTTATTAATTTAATTATTATACTTAGCATATTACAAAAATAAATAACAATGAAATAGAAACACAAACAAAGACAAAGAAATTCACACTTTCATTTATTTCGTTTAGGTTCCACTATTACAAATGAATTATTATAGATTAAGTGTCCAACATAGATCTTTATAAATTAACATTTTTAATCTCGAAAATCTACGTTAATTAAATTATTACAACAAAAAATATGAATAATAAGTTATAAACATTCGCCATTATATTTATTACGACTTAGATTCGATTATCAAAATGGGTTGGTTTTCCAAAGATCCGTTTTGGCGGATATTACTGATGAGATGTTTTGAAGAAGGTTTCGCATGCCAATAGAACAATTTCTAAGAATAGTTGGTGATACGGAGTCGATCTAAAAATATTTTTAAATTAGTTGCGATGCTTGATGGAAATAAGAGTTTCTCTTCGTTCTACAAGTACCCAACGACTGTACGTCAACTAGCATTCGTGAATGCTCGTGACCGTATGATGAGCCCTTGAATTTGTCTAAAGGAACCTCACGCGAAAGTCACGAACACTTTTGTTAAGGTGTTATTCATTTATTATTTATTATATATAATATAAAAGAAGAAGATGAATAGTGTTGTACTACATCTAATGCAAGTTTTACAAGTTCATCATTTTTTTGTCATTTATTCTATTTCGTCATTTAGAATAAACTTATTCATTTACAACCCATGTAGTTTAACTATTTTTTTTCCTTTTACTTTGACCAAATTAATTTTCTACCCCTAAATAGTTTTTTAATGAACATGTTAATACCGTTTTAAACATGTTTTTAACCTTTTTTTCTTTGCTATAACGAGCGCGCCGAAATTGACCAAGTTTCTATCGTTTTCTTTTTCGTTTACCTTATTTCAACCGTTGTTATTTACTATATCGTTTTACCTTTTGTTATTATTTTGATGTTTAGAGTCGAGTTATGACGCAAATAACATCACCCACTAATATATCATTTTAGTTACTATTACAAATTTATTTATCGGTTGTCATGGTATGCTATACGTTCTGAATTCCAACTGCGTCCCTACGCAACGCGCGAGTAACTACGACCCTAGTTTGTATGGAAAGAATATTTTCACAGATCAACCTCAATGACATTTAACTATTGTATGTCGCATGAAAGCAATACAAATTTCCCTAAATCATAGGCAACATTAATTTTACACGTTGGATTTGCAGGAATTGCTTAACGACATGGAAGGTGAATACATGAGAAGTGATCACTAGTACCCGATGATTATGCTCAAAGCGACATCCTCCCAATATTTTTTGGCATGCCTTCTTTGGTGTCGCCGATTCCAACAATAACTGATTTGTTTGGTGAGACTATAAAAACTGAAGATTTTAAATACAATTAAGTCTTAGGTTTGATTTCCTCTCAATGACACAATTTAAATTATTGATTCCAAAACTAGCATTGGCTTTTGTTACGGTTACCAAATCATACACCGCTTCAAAAAGTACCATGATCATACAATCACCTAAAGTTGTTCTATGAAGATCAAGGGATAATGTGTGCGCTAGTGCAATAAAATGAGAGGATCCCAATCATGGGTATCACACTCACCATAATATTTAAAATTTGTCACGATCATGTCACACAACTGTCACACCCTCAATTTCCACTTGCAAAGTTCTACCGCGAGGCGTGTGATCAAACCAGAATCTCAGACACTAGTAATATCGAACGACTCTGTATGATTTATTTAAACGTTTTCCAAAAACATTTGTTTAACCATTCATAGTCATTTTCAAAATATCTTAGTTTCAAAGTTTAGCGGAAGCATTAGTTTCAAAGTTTAGCAACGGGCGCCAACATAAACGCCAAAACCAAAAATCCCAAACATTATTCGTAAATAAGACTCGATAAAAATGTCTTGATCAAATGCAAGTGAGTGCACCTAGCGCTCCTAGCGTCCTGAGAAACATGTAAAGAAACAAGTGTCAACATTAAAGAAGAGTGAGTTCACAGGTTTTTATAAGTTCACAAGTTCGGTTTAAAAGTTTGTTTTCCCTGTTATCCCTAATCCGGGATAACGATATAGTTCCATTATTCCTAACCCGGAATAATAATGTTGGTTCGTAATTAAGTTCAATGTTAACATGTAGGTAGCGAGCCTAAAGTTACGTCACATAAGAGTTCGCGATCGAAGTGACTGTTGTTGCCTCAGTGTTGCCAGGTCTATCACTGACCATGGCGAAAGTTAGGCCAAATAATCACCCGTTGACCATACCCGGTCGGCTAGCGCGACTAGCTCGGGTGGGGCTTGTCGGGCCTAGTAGTACTACTTATAATTTCCCCGCTATCTAACCCAATACTAACGATCCGAGAGTTGGTTGACGACTTCCGTGATATAGCTACTTAGTGACCATAACGTACATTAACATTAACTTAGTTACCGAATAGTTTAACGACGTTAATTTCGCATAACGTAAAAGATAGAGTTTTAGAGCGTATACATGTTTCTCCCCCTGTTGTTCAAAACCGAATAAAATAGGGGCCGTGAACTCACCTTAAATTGCTCGGTTAGAATAACACAAAAGAAGCAAATGATGGAACCGCTAATCGCGTCCTAACATGACAACCGATTTAAAGTTAGTGTGTGAACACACTGACACAAAATCCTAAGCATAATTAACACACAGTACGGCACACGCAACAATCAGTTCGAAACCAAAATCATGCATGCAAAATATCACCATACAAAATAATGATCAAACCAACTTTTCATAAACACAGGTTAACTCATACAACACTTAGGTACACACAAACGCAAGTTATCATGTTTCAGCTTGTACGCTCATAACTTGGCTGTTTTCGAGGATTTTTATAAAATAGTTCCAACGTTCCAAAAATTCTAATTTTTTACAGGAGGTGTGAACTAAACTGTTGAATTTTATGTAAAATTTTCAAGTCCTAACGCTTTACCAATAAACATTTATATACTAGGCTGCAGTCAGATTCGTCGCTTTCTGACTGCAGTCCACGGGAAAAATTATTTAAAAATCATCGTTCATCCAATTAACAAAATTCCAGTGGGAGATTACTGGAAATTCCCGTCTCCAGTTATTGTACAAATTTCGTGACCCAACCCCCTACAGACTATGAGATCCGACTCGATAAACAACCTGCAAATTCTGCAGAATTTACGCAGCTTCAGCTGCTGCACTAAATGACCACTTAAAAATAGCAAACGACCTCAGAAAAAATATGAATCTGGTGCCATTAGAAGCGTTTTTCAAAAATACACGTTTTAGGCTTCAGAAAATCCACTTTTCAACAGATAATGATCAGGTTACAGCCAATTGAAGTTGGCTGTAAATGTCACTTCAGCAAACTGTTTTCGACTTTTATCGCATTAGAACATGCTTAAATGATCATGACGCTTAGTAATAATGATTAACAACAGGTTTATTTGTCAAATATCATCATGTATATCAATATTCATGCAAACCATAATTATATAACATGATCTTTATCGCTAAAACGCAACCTATGATTTTAGTATTCAACATAACATCACAATCTCAAAGATTCGCACAATCATCCGAATTAATCATAAATCACAACACTTTTCATACTAATAATCCTACCATTACACATAATCATGATCAAGATTACACAAACCCTAATGTGAATCGCAAAACAATTAAACCCTAACCTTGAAACGATGATGATAGCGAACCGGGACAAGATTGGAATCAATCCGGAAGATGTGGGGTTTTGCGATCGTGAGAGGGGGGGGGGGCTGCCGTCGCCTTCCTCTAGGTGCTAGGGTTTTGTTGTTTTTTTTTTACAAACAATCCATGCATACATACATATAAATATAACAAGGGAAAAGAAGGGGAGGGGGCGCGACGTCGATGGGGGGGGGGGTTTGGGTTAAGTGGCTTGGGCCTCAAGTTTAGGTTATTTCCTTGGGCCGCAAGGAGGTGAGGTCGACACGTTTTGCGGCTCGGTTCGGTTCGGCCATTTATTTATTATTATTTTTTTATAACTAATAATCGTGAAATCAAGGCGTGATACAATAATCTACAAAATCTACAAACGTCTAATAACACATAACACGTAATTCACCCAACAGATTCATAAAGTTAGCGTAGTTATTGCGAGCGTGAAATTTAATTCTCCGAATTAAATCAGCGTAGGAATGAATAACCGTAAAGTAGCGCGTTTAAGATACCTGAAAAGCCGGGATGTCACATTATCCCCATGTTGAAAGAATTTTCGTCCCGAAAATTGAGTAAACGTGGTTTAGAATGCAACGCACAAAGATTCAGTTTGTTAGTAATGATACAAGTAATTCCCAGGCTGTCACATCATCCCCATGTTGAAAGAATTTCGTCCCGAAATTTAGTTGGTGGTAACGTCAGATTGCTGCTCAGCTGCAAAAAGGTTTGGGTATTTGCTTTTCATTTGGTCCTCTCTTTTGCACGTGAACTCCGGTCCGCGCTTAGAGTCCCAACGAACCTTGACAATTGGTATCTTGCTGTACCTTCGAGTCTTAATCTCACGATCCATGATCTCGATAGGTTGTTCCACAAAATGCAGTTGCTCATCCACTTGAATCTCATCCAATGGAATGATTAGGGTCTCATCTGATAGGCACTTCTTCAGATTGGACACGTGGAAAACGTTGTGAACTCCACTAAGTTCGGTAGGAAGGTCTAACTGATAAGCTACGGGCCCGATACGCTTCGAAATCGCAAATGGGCCTACGTATCGTGGATTTAGTTTGCCTCGTTTTCCGAAACGAATTACGCCCTTCCAGGGTGACACTTTTAGTAGGACGCGGTCACCTACTTGAAATTCGAGCGGTTTGCGTAGTTGATCAGCGTAGCTTTTCTGTCGGTCTCGTGCCGCTGCCATGCGGTTTCTGATTTGCACAATCTTTTCAGTAGCCTCAAGTATCAACTTAGGACCCGTGAGTTGACTGTCACCGACTTCTGCCCAACAGACCGGTGATCTACATTTGCGACCGTACAATGCTTCAAACGGTGCTGCCTGAATACTCGTATGGTAACTGTTGTTGTACGAGAATTCCACTAAAGGCAGATGGATTTCCCAACTGTTCCCGAAGTCTACCACGCATGCCCTAAGCATGTCCTCTAGGGTCTGAATGGTCCTTTCACTTTGACCATCCGTCTGAGGGTGGTAAGCTGTGCTCATATCTAAGCGTGTACCCAACACTTTCTGAAGTGACTGCAAAAAGTTGGACGTGAAACGAGCATCTCCGTCTGAGATGATGGATGTTGGCACCCTGTGCCGAGAAACTACTTCCTTAATGTAGATGCGAGTTAACTTATCCATCTTATCTGTTTCTTTGATCGCTAGGAAGTTTGCAGACTTAGTTAGACGATCCACGTTACCCAGATGGTATCGCAGCCACCCGGAGTTCGCGGGAGTTTAGTGATAAAGTCCATCGAGATCTGATCCCATTTCCACACTAGGATCTCAGGTTGTTGAAGTAACCCTGATGGCTTCTGGTATTCCACCTTGACTTTCGCACAAGTCAAACACTTGCTCACGTAGGTTGCTATATCCGCTTTCATGTTGGGCCACCAGTACGTGGCTTTAAGGTCTTGATACATCTTATCTGAACCAGGATGGACAGAGTATCGGGATTTGTGAGCTTCGTCCATAACTAGCTTCCTGAGGTCTCCGTAGAGAGGTACCCATATACGATTCATGAAATACCGGGCACCATTGGGTTTCACTTCCCAATCGCGTTCCATCTTTCCCACAGATTCGGCCTTGATGTTTTCTTCCTTAACTGCTTCTAGCTGCGCGTCGCGTATCTGTTCGGGTAACCCAGAATGAATTGTGAACTATAGTGCTCGTACCCAACAAGGTTTCAAGTTCTCCTTCCTACTGAGGGCATCAGCTACCACGTTAGCTTTACCCGGGTGATACCAAATGGCACATTCATAATCGTTCAGGAGTTTGACCCAGCGACGCTGTCGCATGTTCAACTCCTTCTGGTCGAAAATATGTTGGAGGCTCTTGTGATCCGTGTAAATTGTGCACCTTGTTCCATATAGATAGTGTCTCCAAATCTTAAGTGCAAACACAACTACTCCCAATTCCAGGTCATGTGTCGTGTAGTTCTTCTCGTGAACCTTCAACTGTCAGGATGCATACGCGATGACTTTATCATGTTGCATGAGTACACATCCAATCCCTGAATGGAAGCGTCACAATATACCATAAAATCATCTATCCCCTCTGGCAAGGACAAAATGGGCGCACTGCAAAGCTTCTGTTTCAGCAATTGAAATGATGCTTCCTGTTTGTCACCCCAAGCATACTCAGTGCCCTTCTGAGTGAGAGTGGTAAGCGGTTGTGCGATCTTTGAAAATCCCTCGATGAAACGTCTGTAGTAACCAGCCAAACCCAAAAATTGGCGGATCTCTGTCGGTGTCCTAGGTGCTTCATAGTTCTTGATAGCATCGATCTTGGCGGGATCAACGTGTATACCCTTTTCATTCACGATATGCCCGAGGAACTGAACTTTCCGAATCCAGAAATCACACTTCGAAAACTTGGCATATAGTTTCTCCTGTTGAAGTAGTTCCAGCAATAATCGTAGATGCTCAGCATGTTCTTCTTCACCCTTAGAGTAGACGAGTATATCATCGATGAACACGATGATAAACTTGTCGAGATACGGCTTACACACGTGGTTCATGAGGTCCATGAACAACGCGGGTGCATTAGTGAGACCGAAGGGCATGACCAAGAACTCATAATGGCCATACCGAGTGCGAAATGCCGTCTTGGAGATATCCTCCTCCCTGACGCGTAACTGGTGATAACCGGACCGTAGATCAATCTTGGAGTAGTAGCTTGACCCTTGAAGCTGGTCGAAAAGATCGTCGATGCGAGGTAATGGGTATCGGTTCTTGATGGTAACCTTATTGAGTTCCCTGTAGTCGATGCACATGCGGAAGGTCCCGTCCTTCTTTTTGACAAAAAGGACCGGAGCTCCCCATGGCGAAGTACTGGGTCGGATAAATTCTTTTTCCAACAATTCTTGAAGTTGGGTAGACAGCTCTTGCAGCTCTGCTGGAGCTAGGCGGTACGGGGCCTTGGCGATAGGAGTTGCATGGTTCGCCAATTCGATTTCAAACTCCACTTGTCGATGTGGTGGAAGACCAGGTAACTCCTCTGGAAACACATCGGGAAAGTCACGGACGACGGGGATATCTTCAATCCGCTTCTCGTCCTTAGGTTGCTCGGTGACCAGTGCGAGCAAAGCAAAGGAGTTCTTTCTCCGAAGATACTTCTGAGCTTGCATGTAAGAGATGATGTTTGTGATGGCGCCTGCCTTCTCGCCTTGCACCATCAAGACTTCGTCGTTAGAGAGCGGAATACGGATAGCTTTCTCGAAACAGAGAACTTCAGCTTGAACGTCGGATAGCCAGTCCATTCCGGCTACCACGTCAAAACTACCCAGGGTAGTTGTCATCAGATCAATGGTAAAGGTGTGACCCGCGAGTTTAAGTTGACAGCCGGTTACTAAATGGGTCACATCTACAGATTTACCATCGGCTAGTTCTTTGACGTAAGGGGTCTCTAGGGGTTTAGGCGTGAGATTTAGGATCTTCCTAAAAGACACAGATATAAAACTCTTATCCGCACCCGTATCAAAAAGTACAGTAGCAAAATGATCGTTAAGGGGAAACTTACCGGTGACCACGTTCGAGTCGTTTATGGCCTCTCCACGGCCCAGCGTTAATGCACGACCTTTGGCACCTCCTGTGCCACCATTTCCATTGTTTCCATTGTTGTTATTGTTGTGGTTGTTCCCACCATTGTTGTTGTTGCGAAGCTGCGGGCAGTCCCGCTTGAAATGGGCAGTGCTACCGCACTGATAGCATCCCCGGTTATTACCTTGCTGTTGACCCTGGTGCTGATTCTGATTTTGCCGAGACATGATTTCCCCGCGACAATCCCTTGCGCGTGTCCCGCTTTGCCACATCTTTGGCAGCGATTTCCGGCGCAAGGGCCGTGATGATGGATGTTACAACGGTTACATTGCGGCTTTCGACCCACATAGCTGCTCGAGTTCTAGGTGTTGTTGGCAGACTGATTATTGTGACCCCGATTGTTGTTGAAATTGTTGGACTGCTTCTAGTTTCCTTGTTGTGGCTGGGCTTACGAAGACTGTCGAGCAGGTGAGTCTTCAAATTTTCTTTTGTTATCAGGGACAACTTCAGTTGCACCCCGAGGTGGCAACTTCCTTTGCTCCACCGCCTTATCGGTGAGTTTATGCGCTAGCCTAATCGCTTGATGCTCCATCGTAGGGTTGCTAGACATTACCATACCCTGGATCTCAGGGACCAGACCCCAAGATAAAACTCAAGTCGTTTTTCGACGGTGTTAGCCAGATCGGGACATAGGAACACCAGATCATGATGTTTTGCCGCGTACGCTTCAATTTCAGACCCTACCATCTTGTGGTTCCATAACGCTTGCTCCAACTGCTGAACTCTGTCCCGCGGACAGTATTCCTCCTTGATTAGGGCCTTAAACTCGGTCCAGGCCATTGCGTTCGCCGCAACAAGTCCACGCGTTTGGACTTGTGCGTTCCACCAGGTTAATGCCCCATCTTCCAACGTTGAGGCAGCATACTTGACCTTATTGGCTTCAAGGCAATTGCACATCTCGAAAACCGATTCAGACTTTTCAATCCAACGGACCAGTCCTATGGGTCCTTCAACACCCGTGAACTTGCTCGGTTTTGCATCGAGGAACATCTTGTAGGGGTTAAGACCCCTCCTGAGGATAGAAGATAGGTAGTCAGCGAGAAAGTCTACTAGCCCAACTATTAGATTTTCCCATGAAAATTTAATAATGGTTACCTGCTGGTGGGTTTTGAACACCTGCCAGAGCAGCATTCACGTGTTCTTGGATTAATGCGGCCAATTCTTCAGTTGACATGTTGATATTTCCGCGACGTCCAGTTGCCATTTCAGATCTTCGCAAGACAACACAAACACACACCGATAAGTATATATATCCAATATAGTTATCATATTCCATACTTCAATAATCACACAAGTTATGTCAACCCAACAAATTAAACAATCAAAAGGAACATTCGATTAAATAAATTGCAATGTCTCACAAAATACCAACCTAACATCTCAGTTTAATTATAAAATTTCAAGTTCAAACATAAGTGGAAACAAACAAACTAAAGGAAACAAAACGGGGATTGGCGAGACGAGTTAGTCTTCTACGTCTCCATCTCCCAAGTCGCTATCATTGCCGTCATCCTCTGCGGAGCTTCAACAGCCGGGTCCTGTTCCGGCTCTTCTTCCTCCGGGTCTTCCTCTGGATCCTCCTCTGGGTCTTCCTCTGGATCCTCCTCTTCTTCCTCTACCGGCGCTGGGGGGCCGGTGCTGGTGCGGGTACTGGGACAGGTGCTTGATTCTGCTCTAGTTCTTGAATCCTCCAACTGGACTCAAGAACTCTGTCTTCGAGCCAGTCAGCCGTCAGCTGCTCAGCACGAAGGTCCTTAGCTAAAATGTTTCGAACTCTCTTATTCTTATATTGCTCTTCCTCGAGCTTTCCAGTTTTACCAGTTAGTTGACGTATCATCCATCCTTGTGCTTCGATAGTCTCCTGCATTCTCTCTAGCTGTTCCTGTTGTTTCCTTAACATATCCCTAAGTAGGTCGTCCCCTACCCCTAACGAGTTGACCGGTTCGACCCGTATAGCGGTGGTCGGACGGGAGGACGACTCCCCTCCTAGAGCGAGTCTTTTCCTAGCAGCTGAGCGTGTCTCCATGCCATGAGGTGGTGAGGGTTCGACCATGGGTGCCTTCCCCGGCGCCCTTGATTGTCGAGATTTGTCGGATGATGATGATGACATTGCCTGCTGGTTGGTGTAGTTAGTTACGAGTTACGTGCATCACAATATACATATATATCTCACATAAAACAATTGTAGTATAACACATAACAAGATATCACAGTTCGGTGCCAACTAAGTCTAGTGTCGTGTAACAGCTATAGTTTAGGTCTACTTTTAATGCAAACCTGGTTCTCTATAGCTAGAGGCTCTGATACCAATCTGTCACACCCTCAATTTCCACTTGCGGAGTTTTACCTGCGAGGCGTGTGATCAAACCAGAATCTCAGACACTAGTAATATCGAACAACTCTATATGATTTATTTAAACGTTTTCCAAAAACATTTGTTTAACCATTCATAGTCATTTTCAAAATATCTTAGTTTCAAAGTTTAGCGGAAGCATTAGTTTCAAAGTTTAGTAACGGGCGCCAACATAAACGCCAAAACCAAAAATCCCAAACATTATTCGTAAATAAGACTCGATAAAAATGTCTTGATCAAATGCAAGTGAGTGCACCTAGCGCTCCTAGCGTCCTGAGAATGATGTAAAGAAACAAGTGTCAACATTAAAGAAGAGTGAGTTCACAGGTTTTTATAAGTTCACAAGTTCGGTTTAAAAGTTTGTTTTCCCCGTTATCCCGGGTTAGGGATAACGATATAGTTCCATTATTCTTAACCCGGAATAATAATGTTGGTTCGTAATTAAGTTCAATGTTAACATGTAGGTAGGGAGCCTAAAGTTACGTCACATAAGAGTTCGTGATCAAAGCTGACTGTTGTTGCCT
This sequence comes from Scalesia atractyloides, assembly GCA_947069175.1. Classification (NCBI taxonomy): domain Eukaryota; kingdom Viridiplantae; phylum Streptophyta; class Magnoliopsida; order Asterales; family Asteraceae; genus Scalesia; species Scalesia atractyloides. Next base: position 50,350,514 of record CAMTDV010000025.1, read on the forward strand.
CAGTGTTGCCAGGTCTAACACTGACCATGTCGAAAGTTAGGCCAAACAATCACCCGTTGACCATACCCGGTCGGCTAGCGCGACTAGCTCGGGTGGGGCTTGTCGGGCCCAGTAGTACTACTTATAATTTCCCCGCTATCTAACCCAATACTAACGATCCGAGAGTTGGTTGACGACTTCCGTGATATAGCTACTTAGTGACCATAACGTACATTAACATTAACTTAGTTACCGAATTGTTTAACGACGTTAATTTCGCATAACGTAAAAGATAGAGTTTTAGAGCGTATACATGTTTCTCCCCCTGTTGTTCAAAACCGGATAAAATAGGGGCCATGAACCTTAAATTGCTCGGTTAGAATAACACAAAAGAAGCAAATGATGGAACCGCTAATCGCGTCCTAACATGACAACCGATTTAAAGTTAGTGTGTGAACACACTGACACAAAATCCTAAGCATAACTAACACACAGTACGGCACACGCAACAATCAATTCGAAACCAAAATCATGCATGCAAAATATCACCATACAAAATAATGATCAAACCAACTTTTCATAAACACATGTTAACTCATACAACACTTAGGTACACACAAACGCAAGTTATCATGTTTCAGCTTGTACGCTCATAACTGGGCTGTTTTCGAGGATTTTTATAAAATAGTTACAACGTTCCAAAAATTCCAATTTTTTACAGGAGGTGTGAACCAAACTGTAGAATTTTATGTAAAATTTTCAAGTCCTAACGCTTTACCAATAAACATTTATATACTAGGCTGCAGTCAGATTCGTCGCTTTCTGACTGCAGTCCACGGGAAAAATTATTTAAAAATCATCGTTCATCCAATTAACAAAATTCCAGTGGGAGATTACCGGAAATTCCCGTCTCCAGTTACTGTACAAATTTCGTGACCCAACCCCCTGCAGACTATGAGATCCGACTCGATAAACAACCTGCAAATTCTGCAGAATTTACGCAGCTTCAGCTGCTGCACTAAATGACCACTTAAAAATAGCAAACGACCTCATAAAAATATGAATCTGGCGCCATTAGAAGCGTTTTTAAAAAATACACGTTTTAGGCTTCAGAAAATCCACTTTTCAACAGATAATGATCAGGTTACAGCCAATTGAAGTTGGCTGTAAATGTCATTCAGCAAACTGTTTTCGACTTTTATCGCATTAGAACATGCTTAAACGATCATGACGCTTAGTAATAATGATTAACAACATGTTTATTTGTCAAATATGATCCCCTAATTATATAACATGATCTTTATCGCTAAAACGCAGCCTATGATTTTAGTATTCAACATAACATCACAATCGCAAAGATTCGCACAATCATCCGAATTAATCATAAATCACAACACTTTTCATACTAATAATCCTACCATTACACATAATCATGATCAAGATTACACAAACCCTAATGTGAATCGCAAAACAATTAAACCCTAACCTTGAAACGATGATGATTAGCGAACCGGGACAAGATTGGAATCAATCCGGAAGATGTGGGGTTTTGCGATCGTGAGAGGGGGGGGGGGGCTGCCGTCGCCTTCCTCTAGGTGCTAGGGTTTTGTTGTTTTTTTACAAACAATCCATGCATACATACATATAAATATAACAAGGGAAAAGAAGGGGAGGGGGCGCGACGTCGATGAGGGGGGGGGGGTTTGGGTTAAGTGGCTTGGGCCTCAAGGTTAGGTTATTTCCTTGGGCCGCAAGGAGGTGAGGTCGACACATTTTGCGGCTCGGTTCGGTTCGGCTATTTAGTTATTATTATTTTGTTTTATAACTAATAATCGCGAAATCAAGGCGTGATACAATAATCTACAAAATCTACAAACGTCTAATAACACATAGCACGTAATTCACCCAATAGATTCACAAAGTTAGCGTAGTTATTGCGAGCGTGAAATTTAATTCTCCGAATTAAATCAGCGTAGGAATGAATAACCGTAAAGTAGCGCGTTTAAGATACCTGAAAAGCCGGGATGTCACAACAACCACCATAATGTTAGAATTAAAGTAGTAAGTGATGACTTTAGACAAGTGATTTTACGCACTAATCGTTATGGACTCATTGGCTTGATGTTATCTCCTCAAAGGTAGTGACAATGTGGGAATCTAAGCTTTTACAAACTAGAGTATACAACCTCTCTTCATAAAGCAAGAACCTTTTAAAACCCAATACACAAATCACAACTTCTAACGACTATTCTTAGTAAGTTAACTTGTTAGAACTACTTATACGTAGAACCCTTTGTATACAAGTTATTTTTTTCCTATTTTATGTAATATCCCAAGTAAATACTGACAAAATATTTTTTCCGCTTCGCCCTGACGTGTGTTCGAGTGTGTATAAATAATAACAGATTTTAGCTGATTTTTACACTAGTTCAAGTTTTAAATTTAAAAAATACGACAAGATGCGATCACTTTATACTTCACGCTAGGGCAAGTGCACCCATTGTGGGCGTAATATAGTGAAGGTAAAATTTCGAGGTCGTCCAAAGAGCTTTTAGTACCGAAATGCTATCGATGTCTAGTCAAGCCATAGAAGGAGTGGTTTTTCTAGTTTTTTTTTCTATAAAAGAAAACATAAATATAAAATAAATAAAAGATAGTTGGTTTTGAAATCAGTTTTAGAAAAGGGGTACTTGGGCTTTTACTACCCCTTGATGCTTTGTTAACTAAGTTTTGCCATGAATTACAAGAGCTCACTTTAAAAGACCACCATACGAGGGTTATTCCGAGCACTCCGTGAGACAACCGACCAAAGTTTTTATTTTAAGACCTCATAATTGGTTGTGTTCTCTTAATTTATAAAGTCGTGGGGCTCCATGTTTAGTGGTTACCCCACATCTCAACCATATTGAATAGAATCAATAGGAAAACTACACACGTTTGGGTTTAGTATTAAGTAAAAAATAGTTTTAAGGGGTTTATACTACAAATCACTATGTACCTCTTGGTTTGATCCTATCTCTCCAAGTGTAATGAAGATAATATAAACCAAGTACTTGACACTTAGATTTGGCCACCATGCCAACGCAAAATCTTACCAAACCTGTCACACCCTCAAAATCCATAAGCAAAGTTTTATCCGAGGCGTGTGAGTGACTAGGATCTAGCCACTAATCATGTCAAACCAATTATTTAAAATCATAAAACTTCAGTAATAACATGATTAGTAATAGGGTGTAATTGTCCAAAACACATTTTATAATGCAGCGGAAAAATAAAGTAAAGCCCATCAAACTTGAACCACATGCTCCAGCCGATTGCAACTCCCGCCTATAGCTGTACCTAACGATCTGCAAAGCATGCAATAGTGTGTCGACATAAAGTTGGTGAGTTCACAGTTTTTAGTAAATCATAAAGTAAGTTCACATGCTAGAACGCTGAAAAACCAAGACTAGGGTAACTAACCCTCATCAAGCAACTAAACCGTGTAGATACCAAAAACTGACGTAGTAAGTTTTTGTGCCCTCCATCAATGTCTATCCGCATTGATGCAATAGGAAAGGTTAATAGTTCACGCCGGCTCCCAGCATGATGTGAGGTTTGTTGAACCTAATAGCGCTATTAATTAATACCCCGTCTGCCAACCCGGCAAGCTAATCGGTATAATGTGTAGGGACGTTAATGATAGAGTTTGAGTTTAGTTAAGAGTACTATCCCAATCTAGGGATAATAGTGTTCCTAAACCAGGGAAGTATGTGTGGTCCCAAACTAGGGATAATGTGTGGCCCAACCAGGGGTGCATGCTTCTAGTTAAAAATTGTGAACTTACCTTAATTTTGCTTGGTAAGACTTAAATGCTTTATAAGTTGATATGGTCAACCACGTCCTATTATGATTACTAGGAATGTTAGTGGGTGTTTATGCGATTCACGCAACTCCTACACATATCTAACAATTAGCATGCGAACAAGTTGCCACGTAATATTTTATCATGTGGTTTTCATGCACATGTTCATAAGATAACCTACGACATGTCATATATCAGTTATACGATCATTAAACTAGTGCGAGCACTAAAAGTAGCAAGTTTGACTTTTATCAGCTTAAATCATGCACATCAAATTCACTGAAATTAGGATGTTTTAGGAAGCTCGTTTACCATACTTACAAAGTTGTAAAAATTATGATCTTTTTGAGCATGTTAGGAAAAAGTAGCTGGTGGCTAGAAGCTGTAGCTTTTTTAGATATATTTAGGTGTTTGACAGAGTAGCTGGAGCTTTTAATAAAATGTATAAATGACCAAAATAGACATAAATAAAAAAACATATTGGTCATTTAGAGGTTAAAATAGTTATTTTTCCCTAAAAGCTTGTAACTCCTTCTTCACGCTACTAGTAGGAGCGTTTAACTAAAAGCTTCAAGCTCCTAACCTAAAAGCTTGAAGCTCCTTCAACCAAACAAGACTTTTTATTGAGTAGGACCTTTTAATTAAAAGCTTAAAGCTAGAAGCTCCTAAAATCTTGATGCCAAACATACCCTTTATATGACATGCCCCTCGGAGGGGTTGGCCTTGCTTAGAATTTTCAAGGTCTAACTCTTTACAAAAAAATTAAAAAAATCATTTACTAAGCAGCAATCAGATTCGTCACTTTTTGGCTGCTGCTCATAGAAAAATTCATTTAAGAATCCTTGATTACCCGATTAACCCGATTCCACTTGGAGATTCATGCATACACCTAAGAACATCTACTGTATAAATTTTATGACCAAACTCCAAGTATTCACCGAGATATGAAGTAAAACACAACACACAAAATCTGCAGAAAAACGCAGCTTTGATCACTGAAACGAAATAATTCGTTTAAAGTATCAATAGACGTCCAAAATTGTGATTCAGCACCATATGAAGCTTATTTCGAAATACTCCATTTTAAACTCAAGAAAAATCCAATTTTCGTTATGTTATAACCCGGTTACAGCCAACTGAAGTCGGCTATAACTGTTGGACAACCTCCTGTTTTCGTTACCCGATCCCGCAAACAATTATCTAGTGAAACCAATGACCTAAAATCTTTAATACCAACAAATTAACATCCAAATTAATTCACATATCAGTTATTCACCAAGAACCATCACAGTTTCTGTCACACCCATTCGAGAGCGGAAGCGGGTGGTGTGAACTTGATTAGTTTTCATCGCATACGACATAAGTAAACAACTATAAGAAATAAAACATGCACAATGTTCATCCATTGCCATAATTTAAAAATTACAAGTCGTAAGTATTTAACAAAAAAAGACAACACAAGTTATAATATTTTACAGAAGACTTGTTCAAAATATAGTTTTTAAAACCCAAAGGCTTTTCATCCTATATCTCGTTCAAAGACGGAATATATGGACCAAACCCTCCTGATAGGACCGTCCTCCTCAGCTCGGGAACCTAAATTTGTATCTATTATCCATATATGCGGAATTTATATGACAAGTTAACCAAATACACAAGAATTACTTTTTAATCGTCTGTTTATTAAGTCCAAAAGTGTGACAATTGAGTTTCCAAACAGACAGAGCTTCGCCGTCAATGTCGCAAAGTTCTTACAATGAGAATCCATGACCACCTACATATAGACTTCACAAGTTCGCTCGAAGTGTGTTCATGCTAGATCAAGTTCGGCCGAACTTGATCAGCCGATAACAACTTCGGCCGAACTTGTATATACATGTTAAATAACTTTCCAAATCTAAAAAATACAAGATCTAAACATACAGACTCGATCCAACACCTAGACAATAGACATTATGTATCAACAAACTCCCCCTTGGATATTGTCGCAGCTTCTTGATCAGTCATCAATCTCTAACATCTTCCGAAGAAGTTCTTGTACCGCTTTTTACGACGTTCTTGCTTAGGAATCGGCGTCTGGTCAGTAGGAGGTGCCCACTTCATAAACTGGAATCTTCTGATCCTTGCCTCCCTACCCCTTTCGTGTATCTTCTCTTAACACTTTTCTTCCTTTAAGAACTCTTCTCTTTCAAGCTCTCTCCATCTCGATTCCCACATGTGCCCTGAATTAATACCATGTGCATAGCAAACGTTAATCACACCTTGGTATTGCTTCACTTAGACTTCTTCACGTTTATCGAAGCATATCTTGTTAAAGAACAATCACTTTACATCTTTCTTTGAGCAATTAACTAGCCACATCGGTCAAGTATACGTATCGTTCTCCACAGCCCCCATATCTTCCTTCGTTCAATCGGTTCTGAATCCTTTTCTTTCGTTATATCGCACGTATCATCAGCACGCAATACAATCACCGCTTCACACATCTATGGATCCGTTTGCCACCATAGAAAGTAAGGATGAAAATCCTGTTTGATGGGCTTCAGTGGCATATTTTTCATTGCTTGCAGACGCTTCATCACAAGGGTAATATCTTTTTCACTCGTTTTCTTGTTGATCTTTATTCTACGTTTAGGGATAAACGACTTCCACAACTCGAAACCTCTTGACGCTTCAAACTTTATCACCCTCTAGAGTCTTTGTTCATTAAACTTCATTTGCAGACTTATATTCCTTGTTTGTACCAACTCTTCAACATCCCAGAACGGAAATGTTTTAATGTCTATCAAATGTCGGAAGTACTGAACCCCAAACTCTCTTTTAATAGCATGAACATCAAGTTCTCGAATCCATCCCCAGCTCAGAATGTCACCCAGAGAAACATCTTTGTCTCGTGTAAAGAATGCTAGCGGCCTTTTGAACTTTCTTTCCTTCGGCATCTCTTTAAACCACGATCTCTTTGCTTCGGCAATTTGCTCTTTAGTATAACATGTAGGAACGTTTCCTTGCTTAATCACTTCTTCAACTTTCTGTTTCAACAAATCAACATCTATCTGATTCATCAATTCTTCAATCGTTGGAAATTTGTCTATGTTGAGATTTGAATACTTTTCTGTCTCATCACCATTAGAATCTGCAAATATCACTCGATCATAGTCATCAGCTTCAGCCACACGTTTATACACATACTCTTTTGGTTCGAACGTCTTTATACTCACCAACTCTTCCTCGAAATCAAACTCGAATGAATCAGCATCAACTTCAAACATTCTAGCCAATTCTTCCTTTGTATAATCATGTACGAACTCCCCTTCCTCAATATTTTGATATAACCTTATCATCAACGGCTTTTCGTGTACAGCAGCAACATGCATAGCAATAATAGCTTCAGAAACATCAACATCTTGTTGCCCTATTTGCTCTGTGGACTCCCCCTTACTTGGAGCATCCTCCATGTTAGCATCATCGTTGATTAGGGATTCGTAATCAAACTCCAAATGTACTTTAGCAGAATCAACTTTCAGACCAACGCCCCCTGATCATCATTGTCATCATCATCGTGATCTGAATCGTCTTTAGTATCATCACCGGTAGGGTCATCATTGTTATCATCTTTATCTTCCTCTTCGTCATCTTTTTGTTCTGCTTCAGAAGTTTTGATTGATTCAACATTCTGCTCTGGAACATCTTTAGTAATAACCTCTGCTTCAGGAGCTTTCTCAGATTCAACAACCTTTTCTATAATAGGCTCCTCTGTAGATTTAGGGATATCATCAATCACCCCTTTGCCTTTGCCTTGCTCTGCCAACTCTTTTTCTGCCTTTTCTTTGGCCTCTTGAATATCAAGTCTATCATATTCTGCTTTGAAGTCGATGCCCAAGCTGTTAGTAAGTACTTTCTGCAGCCTTGCAAACCTTCTGTCATTCATATCACGTTCAGATCTCAATTCTGCTATCTCTTTCTCTAGCTTTGCATTAGCAGCACCCAAGCTTTCAACCATTGCTTTCAAATATCCACGATCATCTTCAAGAAATTTCACTTTGTCATTCAGAATTTCTTTCTTAACTCACTCTGCTGTAGTTTCTTTTCAAGAGCTGCTTTATCGACTTCGTTCTGTTTGGCTCTATCTTCCAAATCTTTGAGTCTTTTCTCTAGCTTATCAATTGGAATATCTTCAAACCAGCCTGTAAGATCATCAGCAGTAACATGATGTGTAACATTGTCTGGAATATCACCGAAAGCATCTTTAAATTCTCTGGCTCTTGCACTTTGAGGTGTTAATTGTCTTGACTTTTAAGGAGTACCCTTTGCTGCAGACTTTGGTGTAGAAATATGTGTACTCTGAACATGAGTTTCAACTGTAACTGATGGTGGTTCTTGTGTCATAGTAGCAGGTGGAACTTGTGTAACAGTTGTTGTTGGAACTTCAGATTCGATGATTGGAATTTCTTGTAAGCTAGAAACAGGATGTTCTTGTGTAACTCCTTTCTTCGGCTTTTGACTTAGATATCTACGACTTGGAGCTTTCTTTCTTCCCCGTGTGCTCAGAGAACCTGTATCTTTCTTTTATCCTTCAGCTTTAGACTTTGTACGCTTTGACTTTTGTGAATGCTTAGGATCGGACCCAACTTGTGAGCTTCCGGTCAGACTTGCTCAGCTAATAGAGGCGGAATTCATTGTTAGTTGATTGAACAAACCAAGAAAAAGTGATGATTACTATTTAACCGTCTGTATATTGATTAACGTTGAAACGATTACAGACTCGAGCAGGGCTTCGCCACTGATCACCAAAAACAGCATGCTAGACAAACATCCTAAGTCACCTATTTATAGGCAAGACTTGACAGCAACCAGTGACTAGGAGCATGGATTTTCGTACGAAAATATTCACCATCATACAAAACTTTCAAAAACAAACTTCTGACGCTACGAAACCCTATCTGTACAATAGACTCGTCCTAGACGTAGGCAATATACATATGTGCACCAACAGACTCCCCCTTGGATGTTGCCGCAGTCTTGGACAGTCTTCAAAACTTTTCTGCAAAAATCTTCAAACATATTTGACTTGAACTATCCGAAAAATCGCTTGCGAGGCCTTTGACGCTCCTCTGAAGCAATGGGAGTTTGATCTGTAGGAGGAGGTCGATTGTACGTGTTCCCGAACTTGAATCTTTCACGGGTAGCCAGTTTTCGTCATGCCTCAATTCTTTCTTCTTTCCCGATCTTTCTTTTTCTGCTCTTTATCTTCAAGCTTTCTCCATGAGGTGTTCCAGTCTTTACCTGAATTAACTTTGTTAGCATAACAAACATTCACAATCTTATGGAACTGCATGCCCTGCTCTTTATCTTTTTATTCATAACTGATCTTGATGAAGAATAAGCGTTCGATATCTTTCTCCGAGCAGTTAACCAGCCACATCGGATCCAACACTCTGATCGCACGCCACAACCCATAAATTCTCTTGCGAATGATTACGGTTTCCGATAGTTCTTGAGACATATCCCATGACCCTTCATCAGGCTCGACATAAATAATAGCCTCTCCAGTACTTGAATCATAGTGCCACCACTTGAAGATTTTGTAAAAATCTTGTTCCATTTTCTTCAAAGGCATATTCTTCATAACTCGCGGCTTTTTGACAATCAAAGTCACATCTTTTTCTTTCGTAACTGGATCAATCTTTGTGACAGTTCGTGGCTTGTGAGGTTTCCTGTAGTTGAAACCATGTTCAGCTTCAAACTTAATTAGCTTCCATAGACGCTGATCATTTGGTCGTAGCTTCATACTAAACGTCTTGGTCTGAACCAATTCTTTCACATCCCATTCTGGAAGAGTCTTAATATCACCCAGTCTTCTGAAGTACTGAACTCCATACTCACGTTTCAACGCATACACGTCTACTTCCTCGATCCATCCCCAACTAATAATGTCACCCAGAGATGCATCAGGGTCTCTGGTGAAGAAAGCTAATGGTCGACGAAACTTTCTTTCAGGTGGCATCTCCTTGAACCATTTCTTCTTCATTTCTATGATTTCTTATTTTGTCGGTGGTTTAGGAGCCATTCCCTCATTCACTGTCTCGTCTACTTTTTGCTTTAACAGATCATCGTTTATTTCAGCAGTCATTTCATCAAGGGTAGGAAACAGATCTGTTCCTTCACCTGTATATCTTGCCTCTTCATTATCATCTGAATCCCTATCTTCAATGATGACTCTGTCATAATCGTTTTCTTGCGGAATGTCTTCAAAAACATAGATATTTGGCTCTGAGCTTGTGTTCTTTAACTCTTCTTCAAAATCGAACTCAAATAATCTTCTTGTAAGCCAAACAATTTTGCAAGATCAGCCTTTGAGTAGTTATGAACATACTCTCCTTCTTCGACATCATGCTCAAGGTAGATGACTTTGGGTTTTGGCATTGTCTCATCAACTTCAATCGATGACTCCCCCTAAACCTGTTCATCAGTTAGTTCAAAAATAGAGTCGTTCATGTAAGCATCAACAGACATATTTTCATTATCAAATAAACTTGCTACATATTCGAATCCTTCCTTCTCTAAATGATCATACGTTCCGTCTATCATCTCATCAATCTCCTTCTCTAATTCCCTCTGCGCTATCGCCTTTTCTTTCGTCATCGACTCTAAGATCCCTTCCCCCTGAAGTACAAACCTCTTGCTTTCATCAACGGTTGGATCATATATGACTATCTCAGAAGATACTGGCACAGATTCAGCTTCCAGCGCAGATTGTTCAATCACAGGATCTGAAGAAGTAGCAGCTACATTCACAGGCTTGCTGGAGAAAGGAATATCAACAATCTTTTGCTTTCCTCTGCCTTCTGCATCTTATAGAGCTTTCAAAGCTTGTTCTCTTTCAGCAACTCTTTGTCTAGCCTCCTCTCTCTCAATCTTCTCTATCTCATCAGCCAATGTAATACCCAGAGCTCGAACCAGAATTTTCTTCATAAGCTCAACCTGCCTGTTGTTTGATTCTCGCTCAGCCTCGTACTCTTCCATCTTCTTGATTATCCTCTGATTTTCTTTCTCATAGCTACTAAGAGTTTCCTTTAGGATCTCCCTCTCATTCTCCACTACCTTGATCCTTTCTTCATAAGCAGTAACTTTCTGTGAAGCCTGAAAGTATCTTTCGCTATCGTCAGTAACCAACCTCAAGATCTCCCTGATGCTGTCTCTATCTGATTCAAGGATCTTAATCTTTTCATCAGCACTCTTTAACTTTTCTTCTAACTCATTGAGCCTTCCAACATAAACGTCATCAGCTGTGAAATTCTCTCCCCCTGGTATAGCACCATACTCAAAGAAATAGTCATCGAAGGCTGTGTCAGCTGGAGGATGTTGTTGTGAAGGATGAGCTGATGAAGTTGCTTGTGTTTGAGACATAGTAGGAGGAGTGCTAACAGGTTGTCGTGGAGGAGAACCAATTGGAGGATCAACTATTGGTTGAGGAGATGGAATAGGAACCACTATTGACGTGTGTTGAGGAGGAGGGGATACATGTTGAGCAGACACACTTGGTGTTTCAACAACTGGAGGTAGAGACGTTGGAGGGGGAGATGGAGGACGTTCAATAGTTGTTTCAGCTGTTGAAGCAACTGGAGTCTCAGTAGGCATTGTCTTTAGCTTGATCCTCAGCTTCTTGGCAGTAGACTCAGGCTTTATAGCTGCAACATGTTTTTCTCTCTTTCCAGTTTTCTTTCTCGCAGGCTTGACAACAGTGATATCCTCTTCGGCCTCAGACGGCTCATAAGTAGTATCATCATCATCACCTGTAGCCTTTCACTTCTTATCTTCAGCCACCTTTCTCTCTCTTTATATCCTCTCTTGTTTCTTTCTTTCTCTATCTTTTCTCCCCTTCCCGTCTATCTTCATAATCTGTACTTGACGAAGGCCCTTCATCATCACCACCACCTGCTGTCGTTTCAACACCGACCATTCTCTCTATATCAACAGTAGTTTCTTCCATAGACTCTTCAACTTAAACTGTGCCCGTTGCTTGCACTGTTTCTTCAACATTTACCTGTTCAACATCAGGTTCGTCAATCAAACCTGTACCCACACTTGCTCTTTTCTTTTGACGCTTGGGGGCTGAAGAGGAAGTCTCTGAAGCTTTCTTTCTTTTTGTAGCAGAAGAGGTAGAGCCAACTTTCTTCTTTCCATAATGGCCCTTTTCACCTTCGCCTTTTACATACCATATACTTCGCTTCTCAATGAAGTCTTCCATCATATCTGCTTCCTCACTTTCATAACCGCTCCCCTCATTCCTCCATTTGCCATCTGGCGGAGCAACATAATCAGCTTTGACAAATGTTCTGAAGATAGGCTTAAACGCTGGAGCCTTTCCCCCCTTACGGTAGTTGCTGATGTTATGAAGATCTGAAGAAGACATGTGCTCCAACACCAATATATCATCCTTCTTTTTCTCGAGATTGGGGTGAAGATGGTCGAGAATCATCTGTACGAATCTAGGGTACTGCAAGAAACGACCTTTACCCAAGTTCATCACCATCTGATCTAGGGTACTGCAAGAAACAACCTTTACCCAAGTTCATCACCATTTGAACAAAAATCATCTTGCTGAAGTTGTAGGGCTTGTTTAGAATCACTGCCACGATCATACATATGTGATAATCTACCAGATCGTCCCTTCCTCCTTTCCTGTGGCTTAAGGAACGGGTAATGCAGTGTGCAAGAAATCTGTAGGGCAAACCCAACATGTTAATCTTGAACGGAGCAGAGTTCACATAACCATTATAGCCCATTCTGTAAAAGCAGCCTTTGACAAACTTCTCCGTAAACCATGTAGGAAAATCACCTTCATCCCTAAAGTGTAACGCTGTTCGTATTAGAACTTCAGTAATGGTAATTTCCACATCATTCTCTCCTATTTTGATTGCTGATGTAATTGCCCTTGAATCGGCTTTTAACTCTGCTGCAGCCCAAAAACGATCGACATGAGAAGCATAAACGTCGTGTTGATGTGTAAGGGCATAATATACCAGCGGCCTCTCCAGAAAATCTATATACTGCGAAAATGTAGCAAACTCTGGCACGTCTTTATCGATTAAGCAGCAGGAGTTGTGCATCGGGTGAAACTCATATGTAGTTTTCTATGAAACAGAGAGACATGAAAAAGTTAGAATTTTTTTTACAAGCAAAAATTCCTCCAAATTTTCGTACGAAAATTGACATCTCATAACTCTTCTAAATTTTCGTGCGAAAATTTGGAAATCAAGAATAACACTTCAACACCTGAATTTTCATGCGAAAATATATATTTTCGTGCGAAAATCTGTCTCTTCTCCAACAGTTATCCCTTTTTGAAACGACTTAAAACACTTGCAATTTTTGACATTCTCTTGAAATTGAAACTGTAAACCTTAGTTAAACTTGCCGATTTTAACGTTGGAGGGTTCAATTTTAGATTTTACCGGCAAGTTTATCCTAGATCTACGTTTTAGTCCGTTTAAGGTCCTAAGAAGTCCAAATTCACGGTTCAATCTCGGTGAATACCTTAGCCATTACGTGTGTAAATCAACCTCCCTAATGTATCGAATTAGTCGAAAAGCAAGTGAAACGAGAGATAAAGCACACAACACCTTAAAGTGTGCGCACCAAAATTCTAACTGATTTTCGTGCAGAATCAGTTTGGCTCTCACTTATGGCTCTTCATTTTCGTGCAAAAATTTGTCTTGTGATGTTTGGCCAAATTTTAGTGTGAAAATTTATGACCTTTTGAGATTTTTCTAAACTTTCCAACTTTTCTGTTTGATTTCAGTTTTAATTATCCACACAGTTGTCCAAGTCCAAGTTAATGACCTTGTTTAACTGTTTCGGCTACCAAGTCCAAGTTAATGACCTTGGTTGACCACCTTTTGACTAAAACTGATATTATTCTTAGATTTTAAGTTTCAAATTAATGAACTTTTCGACGTTTCAAACCAGACTTTGTTTCCAGATTAGCTCCCAGCCCGTAATTCAAATGATTTTTCTCTGCATTCTGTCGCTTTTGACTTTGAAGATCTGTTTCCCATCACTGGCAGTCAAAAAATTAAAGTAGAAACATAAAATCTTTTTGAATTTTTGAATACTTCTAAACTAGAAACACTTAAAAGCAATATTTTTGTGAGTTTGTGTTAGAGGAGCATATCAGTTTACTGAGACTCATTACCAGTACCGTTGCTCTAGATAAAACTTTAAGTTCTTAAAACAGATTTTCTTCAGATTGTCGGTATACTGATCCACTTAAACCTCTACACGTTTCTCAACAGGCTTCAAGATACGTTAGGTAAATTTTAGCAACATGGCATAATCTGTGTTTCCCACCTCAGAATATACTCCCTCATCGAGATTCCCTAGATTTTATCTCACAGGTGAATATATCTAACTGATATCTGTACAAGGGTGAAATGCGAGACCTTGAGAGCTCAGGTTAGTACTTCCGTACAGAGAAAGTGATGAAGGCTCGACTTTAGGTGGTGTTCCTCTTGGAAAACTTTTCATTTTTGTACTGCAGAATGTCGTATCTTTTTATGACATTTTTTCTTCATTTTTTATGTAGCTTTGGGGTAAATAATGCAAAAGTATTATACAAGTTCTAGGCCATTGCTGACGCAAAATCAGAAGAACTCATATAATACCCCAGATATCAACTAAATATAAACACCTAGTATCTCATAATCTGGCATTCTCTCGAACGAAATTTCGGGGGTACCAAGCCCATATATTCAAGAGATGTTAAGCCACATATTTACCAGTTTATCTTTTTAGGTTTATATCCTGAAAGCCATTTACTGAACGTGCGAAGCCTACCGACACATCCTTAGAAAGACCTGTTTAGACGCTTTTAAACAATACATTTCTTTAGCGTACTGTAATGTTCCACTGATTTACTATCATCTCCTCTTATACACAAAACTCTTTTTGAATTTTTTAATGTTTTTGTATTTTTCATGATTTTTCAATGTTTTTGTATTTTTCACAACTTTTTCTCCCCCTTAAAATAAAAAACTTATTTTTGGATTTTTGTTTTTAAGAAAGCATGTAAACTATTTACAGAAAACATTTGACTTACCAGTGATATTCTTTAAACCATTTAATTTTGAAAGATTTCGAAATCTTGCTCTGCCAAAAGCTTTGGTGTAAAAATCTGCTTTTTGGTCATCAGTGTGGATTTTCTCAATTCGTATCAACTTTTTCTCGTGACAGTCACGGATAAAGTGGTATCGAATCTCGATATGTTTAGTGCGTGAGTGTTGACAAGGATTGACCATGATATCAATAGCCGCCTGGTTATCTACGAATATGGGCGTATCAAGAAATTGCAGACTTAGTCACTCATCTGTTGTTGTATCCATATTATCTGGGAACAACAACTGGATGCTGAAACGTATTCAGGTTCACAAGTAGAGAGAGCGACCGCAGTCTGTTTCTTGCATTGCCACGTTACCAAACGTGTTCCGAAGAACTGGCATCCTGCCGTTGTAGACTTGGCGTTCTGCTTGCAGCAACCAAAATCAGAGTCAGAGTAACCCGAAAGGTTGAAATCCTCGTGAATGGATACCACAAGCCGGTGCTTGGGCATCCTTTCAAGTAGCGCATGATTCTTTTGACGATCAACATATGTGATTCCTTTGGGCTTGACTGATATCTGGCGCAAAGGCATGTGGGATACATGATATCTGTTCTTGAAGCTGTGAGATACATCAAGGATCCGACCATGGAGCAATATAATGTTTCATAAACTTTTTCTCCATAGTCGTCTGGACAAATGCTGTGGTTTGTGGCTAAAGGGGTAGATGCGGGTTTGGTTCCTGTCATGTCAAATTTCTCCAACACGTCATGAACATACTTCGTTTGGTGAATGAAGATACCGTCTGGCAGTTGTTCAAAAAGAATTTCATCTTTCCCATAGCGCTCATTTCGAATTTTTCTTTCATGACTTTCTCAAAGTCCTTACACAGCTGTTCATTTGTCGATCCAAAGATGATATCGTCCACATAGATCTGCACAATAATCAGATGTCGATCTACTTCCTTGGTAAAGAGAGTGCTGTCTACTGTTCCTCTGGTGAATCGGTTAGCCAGAAGGTGTTTGGAAAGCGTCTCGTACCAGGCTCTCGGGGCCTGGTGTAAACCGTACAAAGCTTTGTTCAGCAAGTAGACCTTATCTTTGTGAATCGGATCGACAATCCCAGGTGGTTGGACCGACATAAACCTCCTCTTTTACCATACCGTACATGAACTACGAGCCGAGCTTTGTTGCGAACAACGACACCTCTATCATCTCTTTTGCACTTGTAAACCCACCGAGTGCTTGTCTTTTTCCAGCTTTGGTGGTAGGTCACAACTTCCCAGACTCCAAGTTTCTGGAATTGCAATAATTCTTCCTGCATTGCTTCCACCCAACTTTCATCTTTAAGATCATCTCTGAAGTTTCCTGGTTCTACCTGAGAAACAAAACAACTATGAGAAAATTTATTTTGGAGTGGAGCAACTTTGGAATAAAAGAAACTTAGATCCTTATTGATCTGATTTCGCGTTTTCACGCCAGCTTGCAGTTCTCCAATGATGTTATCTGTTGGATGGTTGGAGACTGATCTCGGCATTACTTCTCCTGGAACATTCACTGAGCTATCTAAATTTGTGATATTCTGATCTGCAACCTGTTCTGAAGAAGTAGCCTCATTTCTCGCACTGGTCTCAGCAACTTGATTGTTAAGATAACTTGAAATCTCTTCTGATCCTTCATCGGAGCTAGAATCCCCATTATCAAAGGTAGGATCTTGTGCAGGTTCTGCATCTGCTGGCTGAGAGGAAGATGGTTCAGCAGTAGCCTGAACTGGTGGAACAACGGGTTCTGACTGAGTGTTGCTCGGACCTGCTTCTGAGGAAGGTGTTGTTGTTGGAGAGATTACCAACGGCCCTGTCACTTGCTCTTAATTAGATATCTGATGTTGTTGGAATAGCAAGATAAGCTCTTCCTCAGACGGTTCATCTGGCAGATCAAACGAATTCCACAACCCGTCGTAATTGAACAGCCAAGGATCTCCAGGTTTTTGCATGGGCATTGTGTATCTCTGGAAATCAATGTGTTGAGCAACAATGACCTGATTCAAGCTTGGTAGATAGACTCTCTTTTGTGGACTTGCATATCATACGAAAAATCCTTCGAAAGATCTGGCTCCGAATTTTCCTTCCGGGTCCAATACGGTACACAATGATCCAAAAGGTTCCAAAAACTCTAGATTAGGTTTTCGCTGGTTTATAAGTTTAAAGCATGTCTTTTTGTGCTTCTTGACAGTCATTACGCGGTTAAGGGTGTAACATGCAGATGCAACAGCTTTGCTCCATAAGCTAATAGGTAACTTTGAACCAGCAAGCATCGTGTGTGCTGTCTCGATAAGCGTTCTGTTCTTTCGTTCAGCTACTCCACTTTGTTGAGGAGTATAGGGGGCACTGAACTCATGATGAATACCCTTAGTATTGCAGAATTCGAGCATCTTGTTGTTCTTAAACTCAGTACCGTTGTCACTTCTGATTCTCTTGATAGGCAAATGGTACAGGTTCTCAATCTTTCGAAACAAGATCATCAAATTATCAAACGTTTCATTCTTGCTTTCTTGAAAGAAAACCCATGAGAATCTTGAGAAGTCATCGGTTACGACCAGGCAGTATAGATCTCTTGTAATACTTTTCACATTGACAGGCCCAAAGAGATCCATGTGTAGCCTTTCCAGTGGAAGCTTGATAGAATTAAGAAGCTTTATGGGGTGTGACTTCTTGTGCTGCTTTCGCTTTTTGCAGCTGATACAGTCATCTGACAAATGAAAATTTTTGAGATTCACCCCTTCCACCAGACTGTTGTGTACCAGAAAGTTCATTTTTCTAAGATGAATGTGACCCATCTTCCCATGCCATAGAATAGATTCCTTTTCAGTGGCCTTTGATACAAAACACTGTCCTTCCTTTGAAGTAGTGGATGCGACGCTCATGTCTAAGACATATAAATCATTTTCTCACGGAGCACGCATGAGGATCCACTCCTCAGGAATAAGGAAACCTGGTTTGAGAATGAGACATTCCTTGTCATTGAAGTGTGTTGTGAACTTCTTATCACAAATCTGCGAGATGCTCAATAAATTATTCTCGAGCTCAACAATGTAGTTCACTTTGTCGAAAGACATGACTCCGTTTGTCAAAATTCCTTCTCCCACGATCCTGCCGCCCTGTGTTCCGGCAAACCCAACATATCCTCTCCTGATGGCTTTTACATTGTACAAAAAAGCCAACATCCCTGTCATGTGTCTAGAAGCTCCACTGTCTATGATCCACTTTGAAATAATTGACCTTAGAAGCCCCTGCACACATGAAAAACAAATTACTTAAAAAGAGAGACCGAAGCCCTTTCGGTCTTGGGTGGGATGACAATGTCGACCTTTGGAACTTTGGCAACTTTGGCATCTTTCTTAATCTCAACCCATTGTCCAGTCTTAGATTCAGTCTTTTCTTTTGATTTTACTGGGACAATGGTTGATTTTGTGGTCACAGAAGATGTTTTTGGTTTCACGACCCATGTTTGTGCCTTTGAAAATGCCTTTTTGATGTAGACTTTAGATTCTTTCTTTTCATGGTTCTTTGATGTTTTACCAATTTCAAACTTAGAAATGATTTCAGTTGTTGGTTTCACATTAGAACTGGAATCTTCTTTCCTTTTTAGAATCTTTGTTGGTACAAACTCTGGACCCTTTTTCTTTTCATCAATTGTGAACTTTCTTTGTTCATGAACAAGTTTTGGACGATTTTGAGAACATTGTCTCGCAATATGCCAAACTTTGTTACATCTGTAACAAGTTCTATTGTCGTTTCCGACTGTGTGTTCCAACTCTGTTCACGAAGCTCTTTTTCTTTCTCAAACTCTTCATTGGTTTGTTTGTTAATGACTTCTTTTTCTTCAACAGTATTTGTTCCAAAAACAAACTCAACTTTCTTTGTGAAAATGGGTTTTCATGATTTGTTATTTCGTTTCTTTTCAAACCCTAACCCATCCCTTTTGTTTTCAGGATAACTTCTACCTCTTGGAGGAATGTTTTTGTTAGATTTCTTTGGCTTTGAGTAGAAACCAGCAACATTCTTCTCAAGTTCAGATGTTTCAACTTCAATGAGCTTAAAGAATTTATCGACACGGTCAAAGTTAACATTCTGGACTGAAAATTCTTCATCAGTGTATAATTTATCTGATCCTTTCAGTTTGTAGATAACTACATTAGGATCATCATTTAAACCATTATCTGATGTTGTGATAAAATTTTCATGAAACTTTTCTCACTTCCAGAAGGTGAACTTGACTCTGATTTCTCATTGTTTGACTCAGCACTCTCGTAAATTGTACTATCTGACTCATTTTCAAAAACATTTTCAAACACTCTATTTACCACCTCGGATTCACATTCTTTTTCTGTTTTGGAATATGTTACATCAAGATTTTCAGGCAGCTCGTTACCCTTTTCAGTGAGAAGATTTAAATTCAGCACCTTATCCACTCCGTCAGGATGTTTCTTAGCATAGCTATTCTACATAGGAGGTGGAACATGATCGTAACATTTTCCAAGACTTTTATCACTTTTCTTACCATCTTTGTTGCTGTCTGGTTTTGGCAGAATGTGATCGAGGACATACATGCTGTTAGAGTAATTGATTAACAATTTGTTAACCCTTTCTGTTTCAATTTTAGTTTTCTCCAGCTCACTTTTCAGCTCAGCAATTGTGTTAATATGAAGATTAATGGCCATTTGTTTGTCCATCACAGTTGCTTTGAGCATTGAAAGTGTTTTGTCATCTTCTTTGACAGTTTTCTCATACTGTCGAATGGTCCTGCTGAGTTTATCATATGATTCTTTCACGGTGTTGTAATCGCATGACAACTTATCATTGTATATTTGAAGTTCTTTAAAAGCTTTCTCTTTTTCAACACATTGCTCACATGCTTCTGCGCATTTTAAGCATGGGCTGACCAATTCGACAGTTTGAGCTTTGATTGTTTCTTTAGCTGGTTCAACCTTTTCTACCTGTTTTTCCACACTGACTACCTCGTTTGTATTGACCATGAGCGCTTTGTTAGCAATATCGGTTAAGCTCTCTAGTGTTACAGGCTTGGTTACATCAATCACCTCTACACACTCAGACTTTGTCTCCTTAGGACTTTCCTCTTTGTGACTTGAATCGAAGCTACCTGTAAAAGTTTTAAGAATTGTGTCAAATAAACAGGGTTTAGGGGTACCTCTGATACATTCTTCTTCTTCCAATGAGGATCTGAAGTAGTCTGCCAGAACCTCTTCCATTTCTTCTTCTATATCTTCTTCAAATGATTCCGGTTCCTCTATGATTTCAGCAACAAGAGCAAGACTTTCATTTTTAGATATGAAGTTGTTCCAGTTGAACCCCTCATCTTCCTGTGTGACAACAAGAGCATTGTCTTTTGAGTTTGAAGGTCCATCCTCGATCTGCACCATTCGTTTCTCTGGCTGTGGACGATGATAAATCGCCTTTTTGTAATAATCATCTCCAAACGGATTATGATTGCCCTTTACTTCTCGGTTTGGACATTCACGCTTGAAGTGCCCTTTCTCCCTGCATTTGAAGCAAGTGACTTTGGATTTATCGAATCCTAATTTTCCGTCAAGGCCTCTCAAATCATCTTTTCCTGTAATTTCCATGAACTGCTGTGCTCTTCGAACCACTGATGCGATGCACCACATAATGTCAATCAATTCCATTTCTTCCGGATCGATTTGGTCGTAATCTTCTTTGGTCATTTCCGGATTTCCGATTCTTCCAGCTACAAGTCTTTCATAGGATTCCATAACTGCTGCAAGTAGCACCATGTGTTGCTTAGCTGTCTGCTCATTGAAGTCCTGAGCGTTCTGGAGATTCACTGCGATGTTACATTGCAAGATTCTCTGGTTAGAATGGGATTGAATTTGCTGATTGCTTTGTGGTTGACTTGAGCTATGAGACGATTGTTGTCCTTGGTGATTGTTTGGATTGAAGGAAGCAAACGTTTGGAATCAACTAGATTGGTTGGAGGCTGGACTAGCATTTGAGTTAGCACTAAAGGCTGTTGGATCTTGGGACTCTGAACAGGAGTGTTTGTGTTTCCTTTGTAGTATAGGCTCACGTCCTGTTGCGAGTTTGTTTTCTTGCGTTTTGCTATTTCTGCATTCCAATTTTTCTATGAATCTCGGCAAACTGTGACTGTCATACTCAGCTCCATTCTTCAGGATCGTCAGATATGTTGCCCAATCTCCTTCAAGCAAGAATCTGCCAGTTTGTCGAATAGCTCTTCATTCGTCTTGACAATTCCCATACGCTTCATCTGTATTACCAGGTGGAAACACCTTTCTATGAGTTGCTTCATGTTCTCGCCCGGAAGAACATTGAACACTTCAAATTCTTTGTTCAGTAATGCCTTCTTTCCTTTTCTGACATTAGTACTCCCTTGTGCCCTTAAACGTAAGGCGAGCCACAATGACTGTGCGTCGTCGTCATGTTGCAGGAGAACTAAGATCTCTTCTTTTATGGCCTGCTGAAGGAGATTCATCATCTTCTTTTCAATAACGTATTTTTCTCGTTCTTCATCGGACAGACAAGCCAATGTTTTCTCAATGCCAAGTTCATTTAGTTGTGCTTGATACTTGTTCTCAAGTGCGAACCAAACAGTTAAATTTGTTGCTTGAACCCAGTTCTGGAATCGTTCACTCCAACTCTCAGTCTTTGATGTTCATGAGCTTTGGAGGCTTCGTAGTGGTTCCCATTTCATTTTCTAGATTCATGTTCTGAGCTGCTACCGAAGCTGTAACTGCTTGTGTGGCAAACGCATTATGAAATTCTTCTTCACCCGACATCTTGACAAAAACTTATAACAGAAAACAGATCAATCTGGTTAACTTGAAACTGACTGAAAAATAGGAAGAAACTTGAGAACTTTTCGTACGAAAAATGTTCCGGATTTTCGTGCGAAAATATTGAATTTTCGTACGGAAATTTCAGTTTCGTGCGAAAATTATGTCTTATGTTAATTCAAACTTTTCAGAGGTTATCTTCCTGATTTTCATAAGAAAACTAGTGTTTCGTGCGAAAATTCTTGTCTGCTTCGAAAACTTATTCACAATTTCACGTTTTTGATGATTTCAAGCATGATTTTGATAGATTTTAGGTTTGTACATTTCAGTGAACTGTTTAGAGTTGATTTTAACATGTTATACTAATAACCTCGTCCAAATTGTCCATGAAATCCTTCAGATCTAGAATAAGTTCCAAGAAAGAGTAGAAGAAAAGTTTCCAATGTATGAATCTTGAACTTTGAAGGTTAAATCCAGCCGAAACTTGGTTGTTTATTCACAAATCAGACCTTAAGGCTCTGATACCACTTGTGAATGCTTAGGATCGGACCCAACTTGTGAGCTTCCGGTCAGACTTGCTCAGCTAACAGAGGCGGAATTCAATATTAGCTGATTGAACAAACAAAGAACAAGTGATGATCATTGTTTAACCGTATGTATATTGATTAACGTTGAAACGATTACAGGGCTTCGCCACTGATCACCAAAAACAACATGCTAGACAAACATCGTAAGTCACCTATTTATAGGCAAGACTTGACAGCAACTAGTGACTAGGAGGATGGATTTTCGCATGAAATCTTCGTGCGAAAATCCTTACAGATTTTCGTACGAAAATATTCACCATCATACAAAAATTTCAAAAACAAACTTCTGACGCTGAAACCCTATCTGTACAATAGACTCGTCCTAGACTTAGGCAATATACATATGTGCACCAACAACTTTTTCTTTGGACGTTCTTCGTCTGAACCTTCTTCAGAACCTGGTTCATACAAATCCTCACCAAGCTTTTTCAGGCGTTCCTCTTCTTTTTCTTTCTCTGCTGCTTTCAATCTAGCATCAGCAGAATCTTTAGATGATTCTTCATCTTTATCAGAGGTTGCCGATATAACAACATCGTCCTTGTCTTGGCTTCAACATAGCCGCAACACTAGAGCCCTCAACATTCTGAACGTTCTCGCCAGGTTCGTTGATCAACATCGTATCAGCTTTCTTTGATGCCCTTTTACGCTTCTGCTTTTCAACCACAACGACACGCTTTATATACCAATCCCCTCTTTTCTCTTTGAAATTTGTTAACAAAGCAGCTTCCTCATTTTCGTCACCACTACCATCCTTTCGCCATTTGTTTTCAGGAGGAGCGAAATAGTTTGCTTTCACAATAGCACCAAATACAGGCTTAGGAATAGGTGCTGAATCTTGTTTCTGAAAAATTTTGAGCTTCTTTAGTGTAGTTTCATCCATGTGACTCGGATAGAGAATATCGTTTCGATCTTTCACTATATCTGTGAACTTTTCATCTATCAACATTTGAATAAACCTCGGACACATCACTAAACGTTCCTTTCCCATGTTCTTCGGCATGAAATTAAAGATGACCCTTGAGAAGTTGTATTTCTTGTTTGCAATCAAAGCTGTAACCATGCAAGCCATGTAATCTTGTATATCATCGAGCTCTGCTTTTCGATGGCTGAACGCGTGAATAATATCGTGAATTAGTAGCTTGTAAGGCAAAGGAACACTGCCTTTCTTCATCGTTGGCTCATTCGTGTGACCTTTATAACCCATACAGAAGAAACATCCCTTAACCATCCGTTCTTCAAAACTGATTGGATCACTTGCATCGTCGTTGAACTCTAAGACCCTTCGGATGTCAGCTTCTGTAATTAAGAACTCTTTATCTTCAGTACCAACTCGAACTGCAGACTTTATTACTTTATTCGCCTCATCTGTGCGATCTATTTACCACATGCTTATCAGTGATCGCCTTCGTAATCGGAATACGCCCTAAGAATTCCAATATTTCTGAGAATCCCATCATCGTTGGATAAATCTTCTCGTCAAGTGATATACAAGTATTGTGGAACTTGTTGAACGAAAGCTTGATATTCTGCGGACAGATAAAACAAACAAATTAGCACAATTTTGACAATTTTTCAACTTTTAACATCAAGTTCGGGCGAACTTGAAGTTAAAACATACTAAAATATAACAATTTCTAACAACTTCGGCCAAACATGCACACACAAACAGATTTTGACATTCATTCACAAGTTCGGGCGAACTTGTATTTATTACAGGTTTTGAATTATATGAATAAGTTCGGGCGAACTTACTGAAATATTTTCTACACAGAAAGATAACAACTTTGCCGAAGTTGTATCAAAACAACTATAACAAGTTCGGGCGAACTTGTTATCTTCTCCATTAAAACCTGCAATATCATACATGTTCAAATGACCGATTTAATGATTTGTTTAACTTGTTTACAAGTTTATTAACAGATTTAATCATGCAATTCATTCAATCAAACCCTAGATCTACTTGATTTTACATGTTCGGTCCAAATTCGATCATACCGGTTCAATTCATGGTTGTTCTGTGCAAATTGTACCTCGGCCATGTCAATATGTGTGCAAATCACTTATTAAGAGTCTTAATTTGGGCAGAATAACAACCAATTTCTTGCAAATTCACGTTTATTCTCAGTTCGTCTAAGTTCGCTCGAAGTCAAGTATAACGCAGATAAACTGAAGAATGAGCGAACTTGATCTTTTATACTGAGTCAAGTTTGGGCGAACTTGACTCTTTAACATCAATCTTTTTTCAAAAAACTTCGCCCGAAGATCAACAATTCTGAAACTGTTTTATTTTGATAACTTCGGCCGAACTTGGTTATTCCCAATTTCAAAATTTTCAATTTTTTTCAATTTTTTTCAATTTTTTTAACCCTGAATTTTCACATGTTTACCAGTTTTGAAAATCCACTCAGTTGACCAAGTCTAAGTTAATGACCTCGGTTAACCGATTTGACTGCCGAGTCCAATTTAATGACCTCGGTTTAACCCGTTATGAACAAACTGATGTTTTCTTCAAATTTAAAGTTTCAAATTAATGAACTTTTCATCATTTTTCGTGCACTTTGATTTTAACAGATTAGCTCCCAACCCGTTGTCATCAAGATTCCAACAACTTAGCACCATTCCGAACTCCAAAGATCCGCTTCCATCATTGGCTGTTGAAAACAATGTAGAAATAAAATCTTTTTGAATTTTCGAAAGTTTATGCTAAAACATAATGAAAATCTTTTTGGGTTTAAATCTGAAATCAAATAAGCTATGCACAAACATATTTATAGACATATTTTTGTGAATTCGTGTCTAAGGATCATATCAGTTGATTGAGACATATCACCACTACCGTTGACCTTTTGATGACTTTAAGTTCTAAACTCGTTTACCTAGATTGTCGATATGTTTTTCCACTTAAACTTTGACACATTTCTCAACTGTTCCAAGATATCTAAGTTAGAATTATGAAACTTGACTCAACTATGGTTCCCATCTCAGAATATACTCCCGCATCAAGATTCCCTAGATTTCATCTTACAGGTGAGTATAGCGTAATTGATATCTGTATCTGGGTTTTGCGAGTATAGCGTAATTGATATCTGTATCTGGGTTTTGCGAAGCCTTGAGAGCTCAGGGTAATACCACCGTATCGACAAAGAGATGAATGGTCGACTTTAAGGTGTGTTCCAATTAAGGAATCTTTTAAGCATTGCAATTGATTAGATCTTTCGATTCTTTAAATTTTGCATGCAGTTTTGGGGTTTTTAGCGAAAGTATTATAGAAGTTCTAGGCTATTGCTTCCGCAAAATTAGAAGAACTTGTATAATACCCCAGATATCAATCATCTATAAAGACCTTGTATCTCAGAATCAGGCAATATCTCAAACGAAATTTCGGAGTACTAAGTCCATATATCCAAGAGATGTTAATCCACAAGTTTAAACAGTTGTAAAATTTAGTTTACATCCTATAAACAAATTACCAGAAGTGTAAAGCCTATCGACACATCCACAGTAAGACTCGTATATACTTTTTAAACTTTACAAATCCTTAGCATACTGTGATAGTCCACTAATGTACTATCATTTCCTTTTT
Source organism: Scalesia atractyloides (assembly GCA_947069175.1). Classification (NCBI taxonomy): domain Eukaryota; kingdom Viridiplantae; phylum Streptophyta; class Magnoliopsida; order Asterales; family Asteraceae; genus Scalesia; species Scalesia atractyloides. Next base: position 50,376,430 of record CAMTDV010000025.1, read on the forward strand.
GACACAAAATCCTTTTTTTTGTCTTTTTCATGTTTTTGTACTTTTTGGGTTTTCATATGTTTTTGTACTTTTTGGTTTTTCATATGTTTTTGTATTTTCTCGTAACATTTCTCCCCTAAAATTAAAAACATATTTTTGTATTTTAGTTTTTAAGAAATTCTAATCCTAAAAGATAAGAAACCAATGAGGATCACGAGAACTCGTCGACCGATCCATATTCAACCTTTGCGTCCGCACCTATCAAAAGATTTTTCATACCATTAAGACTCATTAAGTATTTAAACTACGAAAAAGTAAATGGTTTGGTATAATAATCAGCTTTTTGTTCATCGGTGTGGATTTTCTCAATTCGTACCAACTTCTTTTCGTAGCAATCACGAATGAAGTGGTATCAAATCTCGATATGTTTTGTTCTAGAGTGATGAACTGGATTTTTAGTTATGTCGATAGATGCCTTAGTATCAACATATAGCGGAGGTCAAGAAATCGCAGACCATAGTCTCTCATCTGTTATTGGATCCACAGAATTTGTGAACAACAACTGGAGGCCGAGATATACTCAGCTTCATAAGTAGAGAGAGCGACCGTAGTCTGTTTCTTACACTGCCAGGTTACCAAGCGTGTTCCGAAGAACTGGCAGCCCGCTGTAGTTGATTTTGAATTCAATTCATCGATGCAAATTCCGTGATTGAGAGCAAGAGGAGTAGATAACGGCTTCGAGCTTTCCATTTCAAACTTCTTCAAGATGTCATGAACATACTTGGTTTGATGAATGAAAATACGGTCTTGCAATTGATCAACTTGCAATCCGAGAAAGAATTTCATTTCGCCCATAGAAGACATCTCTAATTTCTTCTTCATGATTTTCTCAAACGCTTTGCAAAGATCGTGATTTGTTGAACCAAATATGACGTCATCCACATATATTTGTACAATAATCAGATGATTTCTAACTTCTCTAGTAAAGAGCGTACTATACACTGTTCCTCTGGTGAAGCCGTTGCCGACGAGATGTTGAGATAACATCTCGTACCAGGCTCTCGGGGCATGATGCAAACCATATAGAGCTTTATCCAGGAGATAAGCTTTCTTCTTGTTAATTTGGGGCTACTCGAGTATAGAAACAACTCAAAGCTTTGTTAATTTGGCTCCTTGTTCTTACGCCAGTTTGCAATTCACCAATTATGGAATTCGATGGGTGGTAAGAATAGGTCCTCGGCATCACCTCACTAGGAACATCAATGGTATTCTCCTGATTAGTAATATTCTGATCAGCCACCACTTCAACTGTAGGAGCACTAGAAGACGTTTCATTATGAGTACTCGAGCCAGTAGATTGATATAACTACTTGTGATCTGCTCAGATTCTTCATCGGAAGAAGATTCTCCATCATCATCAAACGTCGGAGCCTCGTCAGCGTCGGAAAAATGTGCTTGAAAAATATTGGGTTCCGCTGTTGTGTTCCCTGGTTCTGTAGCCGGTGTCTCTTGTTCTACATTTGTTTCTTGAACACCGCTAGTACTTGGACCTGCACCAGAAGAAGATGATGACCCAACAGTTGGTTGATTAACCACTATTGGTCTGATAATATGCTCTTGATTTGCCGACTGATGTAGATAGTATAATGCTGCAATGTCTTCTTCAGAAGGCTCTTCTGGCAAGTCGAATGACTTCCACAATTCACTATAGTTGAACATCCAAGCATCGCCTGCTCTTTGAATAGGAGTTGTATATCGAAAACAATCGACGTGCTGTGTTTCTACCACTCTTCTCAAACTTGGAAGATATACTCTCTTGAGTGGACTTGCGTAGCCGACAAAGAAACCATCTATCGATTTAGCACCAAACTTTCTGTCTGCATCAATAACAGTACAAGGTGTGCCAAACGGTTCTAAGTACTTCAGATTAGGTTTCCTTTGGTTTAGCATTTCGAAGCAAGTCTTCTTTGTTGGTTTGACCGTTAGGACCGTGTTCAATGTATAGCATGCTGCTGCGACTGCTTCACTCCAGAAGCTAACAGGAAGTTTTGAATAAGCAAGCATTGTTCTTGCTGTCTCTATTAATGTTCTGTTCTTCTTCTCAGCTACTCCATTTTGTTGTGGAGTGTAAGGAGCACTGAATTCATGTAAGATGCCTTTGTCGTTGCAAAACTCTTTCATTCGGGCATTCTTGAATTCTGTACCGTTATCACTTTGGATTCTTCTAATAGGGAGATGGTACAGATTTTCAATCTTCATGAAGAGAATCATAAGATTATCAAATGTTTCATCTTTACTCTTTTGGAAGAAGACCCACGAAAACCTTGAATAATCATCAGTGATGACAAGACAATACAGATCTCCAGATATACTACGAACATTCACTGGACCAAAGAGATCCATATGCAAGTCTTTCGAGCGGCAGCTTGATGGAGTTAAGAATCTTCTTAGGATGAGACTTTTGTTATCTGCTTTCCTTTCTTGCATTCAAGACAACTATCAGTCATGTGAAAGCTTTTAAGATTCACTACTTCAACTAAATAATTGTGAACCAAGTGATTCATCTTTCTCAGGTGTATATGACCCATCTTTCTATGCCAAAGAATTGATTCCTTCTCTATGGCCTTAGTTACGAAACATTGAGCCGACTTCGAAGTAGTAGTAGCAATGCTCATCTAGCACATAAAGATCATTTTCGCGAGGAGCGCTCATGAGAATCCACTTTTCTGGAATCTTAAAACCCGGTTTAATGATCATGCACTCCTTTTAGTTGAAATGGGTGGTAAACTGCTTATCACAGATCTGAGAAATACTGAGAAGGTTGTTCTCCAGCTCGGCGATATAGTTGACCTTATCAAACGACACCACACCATTAGATAATTTCCCTTCTGCAACGATTATACCTCCTTGATTACCCGCAAATCCTACTTAGCCTCCATTTATTGCTTTAATATCAAAGAGTAAGGCACGCACCCTGTCATGTGACGTGAAGCTCCGCTATCCATAATCCACTTCAACAAGATGGATCTTTGGAGCCCCTGCACATGTTAAGAAACCATTTAAAGAGGGAAACCCAAGTCTTTTTGGTCTTGGGTTGAATTGGATAACCATCATCGTAATCAAATTCACATTCATCTGCGTAATCAAAATTGCCACCAAACATTACATCCAATGTCATCTTTGAAAACTTTTCAATTTTATCTTTCTGTGTTTGTTTTAGAAGATCTCTCTTTTTGGTCTTGGGTTGAATTGGATAACCATCATCGTAATCAAATTCACATTCATCTGCGTAATCAAAATTGCCATCAAACATTTCGTCCAATGTCATCTTTGAAAACTTTTCAATTTTATCTTTCTGTGTTTGTTTTAGAAGATCTCTCTTTATATTTGGAAGATCATTTCTGATAACCCCCTTATCAGTCTTTGTTTCTTTGGGATCTTTAACATTGACTGACTCGGTTGGTTTGACATTTCAAATTTTTTCTAAAACAAACTTTGCACTTTCAGATGATGCTCAAGTTTTCTTAGTAACCCAAGCTTGAGATTTCACTCGAGCTTTCTTAATGTAAAACTTTGAATCTTTGTTTTCATTTGATTTAGAAGTTTCACCTTTTTCAAAAATTGATTTCTCAAACTTCGATTTAGTTTTAGGTTTCACTTTGATGTTAGATTCATTGTTTCGTTTTAAAATCGTGATTGGTTTTACAATCTCTGGGCGTTTAAGCTTCTCATCATCTGAAACTGTCTTTCTTTGGTGATACACAGGCTTTGATTTCGGACACTTGCGAGCAATGTGACCAACTTCATTGCATTTGAAGCAAGTCCGAGTATCATGAGAATGTCCATTCGTGGGTTTTACTCCACTTATGGATTTAGCCTTGTCCCGAAGTTCTTTTTCCTTCTTAAACTCATCATTTGATTGCTTGCCAATCAAATTCTCTTTTTGAACCGTGTTAGTCCCATAAATGAAATTCATGTTTTTATTCTCGTATTCATGAAATGGTGACTTTTGTTTCTTTTTCGGTTCATCTTCTACCTCCAAACCAAACCCGCTCTCCTGTTCTCAGGAAAGTCACCACCATTCCTTCGGTAGTTGTTATAAACTTTCTTGGGTTTTGAGTAAAACTTTTCTCATTTCTCTCAAGATCATCTGATGATACTTCAACTAGTTTGAATAGTTTATCGATTTGAACTTCTTTCACATTCCGAATCGGAAAGCTATTATCAAAATATAGTCTATCAGAATCCTTAACTTTGTACATGACAATGCTAGGATCATCACTTAGGCCATTTTCCGATGATGTATCGTCATTTTTGGATTGTGATTCAGAACTGTTCAAACTTGTGTTGGCGCTCTCGAAGCTACCATTATCAGAATCATCTCCCAAAACATTTTCTACCACATTTTTCACAACTTCTTCATTGTCATTGTTTGATTTCGTATAGACTACATCAATGTTCTCAGGCAACTTATCATTTGTTTCTGATAAAAGTGTTATGTTAGTTGCCTTTTCAATACCATCCACTTTCTTATGGCAGTAACTTGCAAGTAGTGGAGGTGGAACTCTGCTGTACTCTTTACGCTTCATACCTTTTGGTATCTCAACATTCCTCCGACTTAATCGTAGGAAGAATGTGATCGATGACATAGGCGTTTGTTGTGTAACTGAGCAAAAGTTGTCTTACTCTCTCAGTTTCAATTTTCATCTCGTGAAGCTCTTGTCTAGTTTCAGCAATGGTGTTTATGTACATGTTAATAGCTTCTTGTTTCTCAATTACCGTTGCTTTTAAAATTCTTATTGACGCCGCTTGTTCTAGATTAGCTTTTTCGACATTACAATACGTGCCTTTCATTTTATCATAAGCTTCTTTCATTGTGCGATAATCATATCAAAAATTTACATTATGCACATTAAGATCGCTTATGATTTGGTCTTTTTTCAGCACACTTTTCACAAGGATTTGTGCACTTTGTGCAAGGTTTTTCAACCTCCACAACTTTCACAACTTCCTTCTCAATCACTTTTACCTCTTGACCCACCTGTTTAAAATTCGCCATCAATGCATTGTCTGCAATTTGTGTGAGGTTTTCTGCATTCATATCCTTCGTTACGTCAATGACCTCCTCGACCTCCGGTTCCTTTTCTTTAGTCACTTGCTCATGCGATGTATTCCCGAAGCAACCTGCAAAACTAGCATTAGAGTTAGGAGAGATAATGTTCCTCTGGTGATAGATAATTTCCTCTTACTTCCTTTGTTCTTTGCAGATATTCTTCTAGGATCGCATTCTCCAGAGCTGCATCATTAGCCATTTGTTCTGAATCATTCACAATCTCTGCCATTAGTGTAACTCTAGTCTTCTTTCCAATGTACTTATTCCAATCAAACCCTTCGTCTTCGTGAGACACAACTAGAGCTTGTTCTATTGGCTTTGAGGAATTATCTTGAATTCAACTTGAGTTCTCTTTGGATATGGCTTGTACTGCAACGTTTTCTTGTAATAGTCGTTGTTGCCGAAAGGACTTTGGTTGCCACTTGCTTCTTGATTTGTGCACTTTCTTTTGAAATGCCCCTTTTGTCGGCATTTGAAGCAAGTAACTTTTGACTTGTCAAATCTAAGTTTGTTGCTTGAATTACCAATGTCTCTTCCTGTAAGTGCTACAAACTTTGTGGCTCTTCTAATGATTGAAGCTAGGCCCCACTTTATATCCATCAGCTCTAATTCCTCTTCATCAACTTGATCGTAATCCTCAACAGTCATTTCTGGATTAACAATCTTCCCCGCAACTAAGCTTTCATAAGATTCGAGAACAGTTGCCAGAAGTGCTATGTGTTGTTTAGCCACTTGTTCAGGGAAAACGTTCTTTAGATTAACAATAATGTTGCACTGAAATACGTTTGGATCAGAATTCGAATGATTTGTCTGATTTGACTGATTATTCTGATTCTGAAAAGGAGAATTTGAACCAGCACTTGAATATCCCGTGTTTGGAGGACTCTGATCATAACTTGGATATGATTGAGTGTTCAATTGATTCTAAGGCGAATGATTCGAGGAATTCATATTCGCACTAAATGCAGTCTGAATCTTCGGGCTCTAAATATCTTGAACACTTCCTCTGTAATACACCCCAACATCTTGCACGACGTTCACATTCTTGATTTTGCCATCTTTATTAATTCCATTTCATCTCCTTCTAATTTGTCGATGAACGATGATAACTTGAAATGTTGCCAACCTGGACTATTCTTCAAAATTGTCAAGTAAGTCGACCACTCTCCCTCAGGAAGTGCGTCTGCCAGTTTATCAATCTGTTCTTCGTTACTTTTCAGAATGCTGTGTCTTCGCATTTGAACCATCAGATGACAATATCGATCAATCATTTGCTTCATGGTCTCGCCTTTGATCATTTTGAAGATGTCAAACTCTTTCTTGATTAAGGCTTTCTTGCTCTTGATCATCTCGTCACTTCCCAGGTATTTTGCACAAAGAGCATCCCATAGCATTTGTGAGGTTTCACATTCGGGTAGTAAGATTAGAATATCATCCTTCACAGATTGTTGACAAACTGATCATTTTCTTTTCAGCTACGTGCGCATCTTTATGTTCTGGTGTGAACTTAACCAAAGCGAGATCTTGACCATGTTCGTCTTTTGGCCATTTGTATCTGGTTTACACAGCAACCCACCTATGAAACTGGTTCCCTTGAACCCAGTTAACAAACTTCTCCTTCCAACCCTTAAACTCATCCATGCTCATTAGCTTCGACGGTTTAACTGATGTTCCCATATCGTTGTCTAGGTTCATCTGATTAATCGCATTTGCGTTTGCATTAGCATTGGATGTTGAAGCTACCGTTGAAGCAAAAGCGTAATCATCCATCTTGACAATCATACGATTTAACTGAAAACACGTTAAAAAATACTCGAAGATTGATTAGTAAATTGTCAAGTTCGGTCGAACTTGTACAGATAACAAAGTTCAGATTCAATTTCAACAAGTTCGTGCGAACTTGTATGAAATTTTCAGAAAATTTTCTCAATTACTCAAGTTCGGGCGAACTTGTGTTTGGATTTGAAAACTTTCCAATTTATACTCCAAGTTCGGGCGAACTTAGCAAAAATTTCAACAAAAATCGACAAGTTCTGTCGAACTTAGTTAAAATTTTCTTGAAAAATTAAGCAAGTTCGGGCGAAGATGGTTAAAATCAACAGAATTTGAAGATTTTAATCAAGTTCGAGCGAACTTGTATGATAAGTTCAAGCGAAGTTGGGTTTCAAACCATGGTTCTTTGACAATTTCGACATGAATTCGATTGAATTTGATTCTCAAACTTTCAGGGGTTTGTAATTAAGTGATTATCTAAGACATGTTCAATTTTTAGCCATTTTTGTCCATGAATTCTTCAATTATATGAAAAAGTTAAGAAAAATGGTAGAAATGAGTAGAAATCGAATGATTCTTGTGTTGATTCTAAAAAATTTGGTATCCAGGCTCTGATACCACTTGATAGGACCGTCCTCCTCAGCTCGGGAACCTAAATTTGTATCTATTGTCCATATATGCGGAATTTATATGTCAAGTTAACCAAATACACAAGAATTACTGTTTAATTGTCTGTTTATTAAGTCCAAAAGTGTTACAATTGAGTTTCCAAACAGACAGAGCTTCGCCGTCAATGTCGCAAAGTTCTTACAATGAGAATCCATGACCACCTATATATTGACTTCACAAGTTCGCTCGAAGTGTGTTCATGCTAGATCAAGTTCGGCCGAACTTGATCAGCCGACAACAACTTCGGCCGAACTTGTATATACATGTTAAATAACTTTCCAAATCTAACAAATACAAGCTCTAAACATACAGACTCGATCCAAGACCTAGACAATAGACATTATGTATCAACGACTCCAAAATAGGATGACATCGTATTATTGACAACCTTGACTTCTTGTAACCAATCATGCAAAGATTCACTTAGTTGCCTGAAATCCATGTAAGTTTAAAACATCAACAAAAGTTGGCGAGTTCATGCGTTTTGCATTCGTATCGAATGATCTTAAAACATTTGAAAGTTCGTTATATAAAATGTGGTATGTAAAGCATCAATGAACTTAATGATCATTAATGTTTTACATGGACATTAATATGTGTGATGACATAGGAAGTACTCAACCCTAGATGATTTAATACGGGTCCACCCGGCGGGGGACAACAAAAGCACTACATGCGGCCACACAAGAACCCATGAGTGGTCTTAAAAAAGATGAATGTCGCTTAAGAGATACCATATTCACACATGATCTAATATTTCAGTCCATAGCTAAACCATACCATCGAAGCATGTATTCCCCCCAAGAGTTGTAAAACCAAAAACATTTAAAAGAAAAAGGGGGACATGAACTCACGGTACTGCATTCCAAAGGAAGTACGTCCAATGCGTGTAACAACCTACAAGTGTTCTTAACTCGTTATACACTTAGGTCTCTACTAGACCGTGTACGCGTTGATCATCTTAAACGTTATTGTATTTGTATTTGTTATATATTTGGAACCCTTGTGTATTTTAATATGTTGACATTTGTTTCATGTGTTTGCTGTTAATATATATATATACATACTTCTTATATATGTAATTTTTCTTTATAGTGTGTACGAACGAGTCTCGCCCTTTGTGAGTCTTCGTGCCTCGCACAAGCATAAGTGGGCCTAGCCCATGAGAGTCTTTGTGCCTTGCACAAGTGAGAACGGGCCTAACCATTTGAGTCTCCGTAATCCACACGTGTGAGTGGGCCTAGCCCATTAGCGTCTCCGTGCCGCACACAGTATGAGTTCATTATTCATGAATCGTATATATATTCTTCCAATATATATTTTTGAGTTTAGTGAACCTCGTTCACATGCTTAAATACGTTTGGTTTGAGTGAGTATATTTATTTCACAAATATATATGTATATATTTTCTTGATATAATAGTTACAAATATTTATTTTTAACATTGTATTTACGTTGATGTACATTTACGGTATCCCTTGTTATTTGTACACTTCAACAAGTGTATTTGAGTGCATCACCATGTACTTGAATATTTTATAGTATACGTATACCGTATATATACTTGTATTTGTATATTTTATTATTGGTACATATGTCGTATTTATACGTATTGTGTACATGTACATTCCTTGTATTCTTGCAATTCCACCAAGTGTTTTTTTACGTATTTCATACGTATCAGTATACGTGTATAATCATATTTTTACACTTAGTGATTATTTACTTTGTACTTTCCGGAATTATAAGTGTTCAAATATATTTATATTTCCAATGTCTAAAGAATATATTATTTTTAGAGTTTCGTCGTAGTAACCGAATATATATATATATTTTCTTGTCGAGAGTGACCAAATGTCATCTGTTATATGTGCACGCTCCTTGTCGTGACGCTAGTGCGATCGTTTCCGATGACGACACATTTATTTCGTTAGAGCGTTTATTTTTTATTTCGCGTCGGGTTTGGATATATGTGTATTATCTTGTCAATATATAAAGTTATAATATGGTTTGTCAGGTGTTAGTTTGTCTGTATAGGTATTTTGTGTGTAATAAATCTTCTAAGTATTTTGAGGGTTTACTTAATATGGTATGTATTTTTATTTAGTTAATATTCTTCCTAACATCTAATACATACGCACAACACACTTATACATATGCACCAAGTGTATTTTTGAAATATATAATTTATCCTAAAATTATATATTTCTTATTTCCATTCATTTTAACTTAGGAAAATAATATATAAGTGTTTATAAAAACTCTTGGATGTTTAAGGCTCAACCCTTACCATTAAGGTTTGTCTAATCACGATTAAGGTCACTAATCATGTTTAACCATTTTAATCACCTTTTAATTACACCTTAATCGCAATTAGATTTTTAGAAAATTTCGCCATAGTTTCCTCTAAACTATGGCGTTTCCCACATTTTTCTAAACGTATTTAAAGCATGTTTAACCCCAAAATCAACATCAACCCAAATCAAGTTTCAAAATACCAACTTTGCACGCATGATTTTATCCATACATCTTCATTTTCCATAGACGTTTTACATATATTTTTAACCATATTTTTACATGAACTTCTAAAACATATTTTAACAAGATCTTTGAAACCAACTTATTTTCTTATGATCTTTAGCCTAGTTAATCCATTTAAACAACTTTATGTAGGCTACTTTTAAGATGAATATATAGTAAACCATGATGTTTTTTACTTCTTGTTAGAGTTATACTTGTTAAAATCATTTTCAAGTTTATTATTAAAGTCCATGGTTTGTGAAGATGATCTTGTTAGATCTAAACATCAATATGTTTAGATCATCATTTCTAGCCTAGATTATACAAGATCATACATCCTACTTTAACATAATCGTCATGAGCATATACACTAACTAACACAAATCAACATAATCAACACATAATATATAATTATTATTAACCTTTGAGTCTCCGTAATCCACACGTGTGAGTGGGCCTAGCCCATTAGCGTCTTCGTGCCGCGCACAGTCTGAGTTCATTATTCGTGAATCGTATATATATATTCTTCCAATATATATTTTTGAGTTTAGTGAACCTCGTTCACATGTTTAAATATGTTCGGTTTGAGTAAGTATATTTGTTTCACAAATATATAGGGATATATTTTCTTGGTATATTAGTTAAAAATATTTATCTTTAACATCGTATTTACGTTGATGTACATGTACGTATCCCTTGGTATTTGTACACTTCAACAAGTGTATTTGAGTACATCACCATGTACTTGAGTTTTTATACATATACGTATACCGTATATATACTTGTATTTGTATATTTTATTATTGTTACTTATGTCGTATTCATACGTATTGTGTACATGTACATTCCTTGTATTCTTGCAATTCCACCACGTGTTTTTACGTATTTCATCCGTATATACGTGTATAATCATATTTTTACACTTAGTGATTATTTACTTTATACTTTCCGGAATTATAAGTGTTGAAATATATTTATATTTCCAATGTCTAAAGAATATGTTATTTTTAGAGTTTCGTCGTAGTAACCGAATATATATATATATTTTCATGTCGAGAGTGACCAAATGTCATCCGTGATATGTGCACGCTCCTTGTCGTGACGCTAGGGCGATTGTTTCGGATGACGACACAATTATTTCGTTGGAGCGTTTATTTTATATTTCGCGTCGGGTTTGGATATATGTATATTATCTTGTCAATATATAGTTATAATATGGTTTGTCAGGTGTCCGTTTGTCTGTATAAGTATTTTGTGTGTAATAAATCTTCCAAGTATTTTGAGGGTTTACTTAATATGGTGTGTATTCGTATTTAGTTAATATTCTTCCTAACATCTAATGCATACACACAATACACCTATACATATGCACCAAGTGTATTTTCGAAATATATAATTCATCCTAAAATTATATATTTCTTATTTCCATTCATTTTAAATTAGGAAAATAATATAAAAGTGTTTATAAAAACCCTTGGATGTTTAAGACTTAACCTTTACCATTAAGGTTTGTCTAATCACGATTAAGGTCACTAATCATGTTTAACCATTTTAATCACCTTTTAACTACACCTTAATCGTGATTAGATTTTTAGAAAATTTCGCCATAGTTTCCTCTAAACTATGGCGTTTCCCACATATTTCTAAACGTATTTAAAGCATGTTTAACCCCATAATCAAGATCAACCCAAATCAAGTTTCAAAGTACCAACTTTGCGTGCATGATTTCATCCATACATCTTCATTTTCCATAGACGTTTTACATATATTTTTAACCTTATTTTTACATGAATTCTAAAACATATTTTAACAAGATCTTTGAAACCAACTTACTTTCTTATGATCTTTAGCCTAATTCATCCATTTAAACAACTTTATGTAGGCTACTTTTAAGATGAATATATAGTAAACCATGATTTTTTTTACTTCTTGTTAGAGTTATACTTGTTAAAATAATTTTCAAGTTTATTATTAAAGTCCATGGTTTGTGAAGATGATGTTGTTAGATCTAAACATCAATATGTTTTGATCATCATTTCTAGCCTAGATTATACAAGATCATACATTTAAACATCCTACTTGAACATAATCGTCAGGAGCATATACACTAACTAACACAAATCAACATAATCAGCACATAATATATAATTATTATTGACCTTTGAGTCTCCGTAATCCACACGTGTGAGTGGGCCTAGCCCATTAGCGTCTCCGCGCCGCGCACAGTCTGAGTTCATTATTCATGAATCGTATATATATTCTTCCAATATATATTTTTGAGTTTAGTGAACATCGTTCACATGTTTAAATACGTTTCAGTTTGAGTGAGTATATTTGTTTCACAAATATATATGTATATATTTTCATGACATAATAGTTAAAAATATTTATTTTTAACATGGTATTTACATTGATGTACATGTACGGTATCCCTTGTTATTTGTACACTTCAACAAGTGTATTTGAGTACATCACCATGTACTTGAGTATTTTATACGTATACGTATACCATATATATACTTGTATTTGTATATTTTATTATTGGTATTTATGTCGTATTTATACGTATTGTGTACATGTACATTCCTTGTATTTTTACAATTCCATCAAGTGTTTTTTTTACTTATTTCATACGTGTATAATCATATTTTACACTTAATGATTATTTAGTTTATACTTTCCGGAATTATAAGTGTTGAAATATATTTATATTTCCAATGTCTAAAGAATATGTTATTTTTAGAGTTTCGTCGTAGTAACCGAATATATATATATTTTCATGTCGAGAGTGAGCAAATGACATCCGTGATATGTGCACGCTCCTTGTCGTGACGCTAGGGCGAACGTTTCCGATGACGACGCATTTATTTCGTTAGAGCGTTTATTTTATATTTCGCGTCGGGTTTGGATATAAGTATATTTTCTTGTAAATATATATAGTTATAATATGGTTTGTCAGGTGTTCGTTTGTCTGTATACGTATTTTGTGTGTAATAAATCTTTCAAGTATTTTGAGGGTTTACTTAATATGGTGTGTATTTGTATTTAGTTAATATTCTTCCTAACATCTAATACGTACACACAACACACTTATACATATGCACCAAGTGTATTTTCGAAATATATAATTCATCCTAAAATTATATATTTCTTATTTCCATTCATTTTAAATTAGGAAAATAATATAAAAGTGTTTATAAAAACCCTTGGATGTTTAAGACTTAACCCTTACCATTAAGGTTTGTCTAATCACGATTAAGGTCACTAATCATGTTTAACCATTTTAATCACCTTTTAATTACACCTTAATCGCGATTAGATTTTTAGAAAATTTCGCCATAGCTTCCTATAAACTATGATGTTTCCCACATTTTTCTAAACGTATTAAAGCATGTTCAACCCCATAATCAACATCAACCTAAATCAGCTTTCAAAATACCAACTTTGCGCGCATGATTTCATCCATACATCTTCATTTTCCATAGACGTTTGACATATATTTTTAACTATATTTTTACATGAACTTCTAAAACATATTTTAACAAGATCTTTGAAACCAACTTATTTTCTTATGATCTTTAGCCTAGTTCATCCATTTAAAGAACTTTAAGTAGGCTACTTTTAAGATGAATATATAGTAAACCATGATCTTTTTTACTTCTTGGTAGAGTTATACTTGTTAAAATCCTTTTCAAGTTTAGTATTAAAGTCCATGGTTTGTGAAGATGATCTTGTTAGATCTAAACATCAGTATGTTTAGATCATCATTTATAGCCTAGATTATACAAGATCATACATTTAAACATCCTACTTTAACAATCGTCATGAGCATATACATTAACTAACACAAATCAACATAATCAACACATAATATATAATTATTATTGACCTTTGAGTCTCCGTAATCCACACGTGTGAGTGGGCCAGCCCATTAGCGTCTTCGTGCCGCGCACAATCTGAGTTCATTATTCTTGAATCGTATATATATTCTTCCAATATATATTTTGAGTTTAGTGAACATCGTTCACATGTTTAAATACGTACGATTTGAGTGAGTATATTTGTTTCAGAAATATATATGTATACATTTTCTTGATATAATAGTTAAAAATATTTATTTTTAACATCGTAAATACGTTGATGTACATGTACGGTATCCCTTGTTATTTGTACACTTCAACAAGTGTATTTGAGTACATCACCATGTACTTGAGTATTTTATACGTATACGTATACCGTATATATACTTGTATTTGTATATTTTATTATTGGTACTTATGTCGTATTTATACGTATTGTGTACATGTACATTCCTTGTATTCTTGCAATTCCACCAAGTGTTTTTTTTACGTATTTCATACGTATATACGTGTATAATCATATTGTACACTTAATGATTATTTAGTTTATACTTTCCGGAATTATAAGTGTTGAAATATATTTATATTTCCAATGTCTAAAGAATATGTTATTTTTAGAGTTTCGTCGTAGTAACCGAATATATATATATATTTTCATGTCGAGAGTGACCAAATGTCATCCGTGATATGTGCACGCTCCTTGTCGTGACGCTAGGGCGATCGTTTCCGATGACTACGCATTTATTTCGTTAGAGCGTTTATTTTATATTTCGCGTCGGGTTTGGATATAAGTATATTATCTTGTCAATATATATAGTTATAATATGGTTTGTCAAGTGTTCGTTTGTCTGTATACGTATTTTGTGTGTAATAAATCTTCCAAGTATTTTGAGGGTTTACTTAATATGGTGTGTATTTGTATTTAGTTAATATTCTTCCTAACATCTAATACGTACACACAACACACTTATACAGTATTTTCGAAATATATAATTCATCCTAAAATTATATATTTCTCATTTCCATTCATTTTAAATTAGGAAAATAATATAAAAGTGTTTATAAAAACCCTTGGATGTTTAAGACTTAACCCTTACCATTAAGGTTTGTCTAATCACGATTAAGGTCACTAAGCATGTTTAACCATTTTAATCAACTTTTAATTACACCTTATTCGCGATTAGATTTTTAGAAAATTTCGCCATAGCTTCCTATAAACTATGGCGTTTCCCACATTTTTCTAACGTATTTAAAGCATGTTCAACCCCATAATCAACATCAACCCAAATTAGGTTTCAAAATACCAACTTTGCGCGCATGATTTCATCCATACATCTTCATTTTCCATTGATGTTTTACATATATTTTTAACCATATTTTTACATGAACTTCTAAAACATATTTTAACAAGATCTTTGAAACCAACTTATTTTCTTATGATCTTTAGCCTAGTTCATCAATTTAAAGAACTTTATGTAGGCTGCTTTTAAGATGAATATATAGTAAACCATGATTTTTTTTTACTTCTTGTTAGAGTTATACTTGTTAAAATCATTTTCAAGTTTTTTATTAAAGTCCATGGTTTGCGAAGATGATCTTGTTAGATCTAAACATCAATATGTTTAGATCATCATTTCTAGCCTAGATTATACAAGATCATACATTTAAACATCCTACTTTAACATAATCGTCATGAGCATATACACTAACTAACACAAATCAACATAATCAACACATAATATATCATTATTATTGACCTTTGAGTCTCCGTAATCCACACGTGTGAGTGGGCCAGCCCATTAGCGTCTCCGTGCCGCGCACAATCTGAGTTCATTATTCTTGAATCGTATATATATTCTTCCAATATATATTTTTGAGTTTAGTGAACATCGTTCACATGTTTAAATACGTACGATTTGAGTGAGTATATTTATTTCACAAATATATATGTATATATTTTCTTGATATAATAGTTAAAAATATTTATTTTTAACATCGTAAATACGTTGATGTACATGTACGGTATCCCTTGTTATTTGTACACTTCAACAAGTGTATTTGAGTACATCACCATGTACTTGAGTATTTTATACGTATACGTATACCGTATATATACTTGTATTTGTATATTTTATTATTGGTACTTATGTCGTATTTATACGTATTGTGTACATGTACATTCCTTGTATTCTTACAATTCCACCAAGTGTTTTTTTTACGTATTTCATACGTATATACGTGTATAATCATATTGTACACTTAGTGATTATTTAGTTTATACTTTCCGGAATTATAAGTGTTGAAATATATTTATATTTCCAATGTCTAAAGAATATGTTATTTTTAGAGTTTCGTCGTAGTAACCGAATATATATATATATTTTCATGTCGAGAGTGACCAAATGTCATCCGTGATATGTGCACGCTCCTTGTCGTCACGCCAGGGCGATCGTTTCCGATGACGACGCATTTATTTTGTTAGAGCGTTTATTTTATATTTCGCGTCGGGTTTGGATATAAGTATATTATCTTGTCAATATATATAGTTATAATATGGTTTGTCAGGTGTTCGTTTGTCTGTATACCTATTTTGTGTGTAATAAATCTTCCAAGTATTTTGAGGGTTTACTTAATATGGTGTGTATTTGTATTTAGTTAATATTCTTCCTAACATCTAATACGTACACACAACACACTTATACAGTATTTTTGAAATATATAATTCATCCTAAAATTATATATTTCTCATTTCCATTCATTTTAAATTAGGAAAATAATATAAAAGTGTTTATAAAAACCCTTGGATGTTTAAGACTTAACCCTTACCATTAAGGTTTGTCTAATCACTATTAAGGTCACTAAGCATGTTTAACCATTTTAATCACCTTTTAATTACACCTTATTTGCGATTAGATTTTTAGAAAATTTCGCCATAGCTTCCTATAAACTATGGCGTTTCTCACATTTTTCTAAACGTATTTAAAGCATGTTCAACCCCATAATCAACATCAACCCAAATCAGGTTTCAAAATACCAACTTTGCGCGCATGATTTCATCCATACATCTTCATTTTCCATTGATGTTTTACATATATTTTTAACCATATTTTTACATGAACTTCTAAAACATATTTTAACAAGATCTTTGAAACCAACTTATTTTCTTACGATCTTTAGCCTAGTTCATCCATTTAAACAACTTTATGTAGGCTACTTTTAAGATGAATATATAGTAAACCATGATTTTTTTACTTCTTGTTAGAGTTATACTTGTTAAAATCATTTTCAAGTTTAGTATTAAAGTCCATGGTTTGTGAAGATGATCTTGTTAGATCTAAACATCAATATGTTTAGATCATCATTTCTAGCCTAGATTATACAAGATCATACATTTAAACATCCTACTTTAACACAATCGTCATGAGCATATACACTAACTAACACAAATCAACATAATCAACACATAATATATAATTATTATTGACCTTTGAGTCTCCGTAATCCACACGTGTGAGTGGGCCTAGCCCATTAGCGTCTCCGTGCCGCGCACAGTCTGAGTTCATTATTCATGAATCGTATATATATTCTTCCAATATATATTTTTGAGTTTAGTGAACCTCGTTCACATGTTTAAATATGTTCGGTTTGAGTGAGTATATTTGTTTCACAAATATATATGTATATATTTCTTGATATAATAGTTAAAAATATTTATTTTTAACATCGTATTTACGTTGATGTACATGTACGGTATCCCTTGGTATTTGTACACTTCAACAAGTGTATTTGAGTACATCACCATGTACTTGAGTATTTTATACGTATACGTATACCGTATATATACTTGTATTTGTATATTTTATTATTGGTACTTATGTCGTATTTATACATATTGTGTACATGTACATTCCTTGTATTCTTGTAATTCCACCACGTGTTTTTTACGTATTTCATACGTATATACGTGTATAATCATATTTTTACACTTATTGATTATTTAGTTTATACTTTCCCGAATTATAAGTGTTGAAATATATTTATATTTCCAATGTCTAAAAAATATGTTATTTTTAGAGTTTCGTCGTAGTAACCGAATATGTATATTTTCATGTCTAGAGTGACCAAATGTCATCCGTGATATGTGCACGCTCCTTGTCGTGACGCTAGGGCGATCGTTTCCGATGATGACGCATTTATTTCGTTAGAGCGTTTATTTTATATTTCGCATCGGGTTTGGATATATGTATATTATCTTGTCAATATATATAGTTATAATATGGTTTGTCAGGTGTCCGTTTGTCTGTATACGTATTTTGTGTGTAATAAATCTTCCAAGTATTTTGAGGGTTTACTTAATATGGTGTGTATTCGTATTTAGTTAATATTCTTCCTAACATCTAATACATACACACAACACACTTATACATATGCACCAAGTGTATTTTCGAAATATATAATTCATCCTAAAATTATATATTTCTTATTTTCATTCATTTTAACTTAGGAAAATAATATATAACTGTTTATAAAAACTCTTGGATGTTTAAGACTTAACCTTACTGTTAAGATTTGTCTAATCACGATTAAGGTCACTAATCATGTTTAACCATTTTAATCACCTTTTAATTACACCTTAATCGCGATTAGATTTTTAGAAAATTTCGCCATAGCTTCCTATAAACTATGGCGTTTCCCACATTTTTCTAAACGTATTTAAAGCATGTTCAACCCCATAATCAACATCAACCCAAATCAGGTTTCAAAATACCAACTTTGCGCGCATGATTTCATCCATACATCTTCATTTTCCATTGATGTTTTACATGTATTTTTAAACATATTTTTACATGAACTTCTAAAACATATTTTAACAAGATCTTTGAAACCAACTTATTTTCTTATGATCTTTAGCCTATTTCATCCATTTAAACAACTTTATGTAGGCTCCTTTTAAGATCAATATATAGTAAACCATGATTTTTTTTTTACTTCTTGTTAGAGTTATACTTGTTAAAAATTATTTTCAAGTTTATTATTAAAGTTCATGGTTTGTGAAGATGATCTTGTTAGATCTAAACCTCAATATGTTTAGATCAACATTTATAGCCTAGATTATACAAGATCATACATTTAAATATCCTACTTTAACTTAATCGTCATGAGCATATACACTAACACAAATCAACATAATCAACACATAATATATAATTATTATAGACCTTTTAAGTTGAGATTAGGGTTCTCAAGATTTGTTTTTATTAAGTTCAAGATGATCAAGTTGTACTTTATAAATCTACATATCATAAGCAGCTTAAAAATAACAAGAGATGATCTTACAACTTTGCAAGAGATTTGTGAGTTCTAGGATGAAGATGATGAAGGTATAAAAGCTCCAAATGGTGAGACAAGGCCCCTAGTGTGCATCCATCACTAGTAGCATCCTTAAATCATATTGTATAAAGTTGAAAGTGTAGGAACTAGGTTCACTTTTTATTAAAATTATATTGCGAAATATATAATAACGAGACTCTTGTTATTCATAGGAAATATGATAGTACAATACGGTTACAAAACTATATGAAAATAAATGAAATACAAATGCATTGTACCAATCTTGATTTAAGTCAACGTCTTTGGAAAACTTCAACCGCGCCTTTTTGTTCGAAACTCCGCTACAAAACAAACAAAAATTGTTGACGGTTTTGTTTGAGGCACGTGTTCAACACGCTTCCCTTAAAACAGATTTCGCGCCTCTACTAAAGACGACGCGACTGTTTCCCAGGGTACAACAGTCGAAGCTGTATGTACTGCCGGAGATGGCCACGGGCCCAAGGTTACACCGGATAAAATTATAGTGTTAGAACTCGTGGAAAATTAGGATACGAAGGTGACTGAAATCGTATAGAGAAACATATCTCTCTAAGTACCCAACTCATGGGTCTTCAAGTGTTTCATTTTTCCTAAGAACTCTTCATGTAGTCATGAATTTTTCTTGTATGATTTCTCTTGTGTATCTCTAGTGTACTTTTCATATGAGACACCATTTCTAAATATCCAAGAGTCTTTTATAGAGTTAAGAGTCTCAATAATTATGTACTTAAACTCTAATAAAACTCACCAATGTCATCAAGAGTTTCACCATATGAAGAGTTAAGAGTCACCATAATGGTTGTTCCCATCTCGGTGAAGGCTTGGCCTAGGGTTTTACCCAGGTTCGAGTCCAAGGGGGGGGGGGTGCAGTTTTACCTATTCCACGGGGTTTCTGCACATCAGGGGTGTGCTACGCTTTCTAGCGGTGGTCGAGTAGTCGGCCTTTGGACATAGCTCCGAAAGGGTGGATTTACACGTGGAAAGCAGTTAGCCGTTCAAAAAAAAGAGTCACCATAATCATAGACTTAAACTCTATTAAAACTCATCAAATGTCATCATTAAAACTCTACTTAAGAGTTTTACCATATGAAGAGTTTACCTAGTAATTATAATTTCACTTAATTATAAATCAACTAGATATCCATTCACTAATTTTCCAACAATCCCCCACATGAATGGAGATCGTTCAAAACACATAAAATTTTCAATGGAACCTCGACAGTTGAGTTTTGCATACGATAGGTAGGTGTTACCCTTTGAACCTTCGCTCATGAAATGCACTTAGCCTACTAGCTCTGAATAGAACTCGATGTCTTTGAACTCGTCTGCCGTTTGTGTAGACGACAATACACTTCACACAAGACTCTCCCTAGCCAGGTCATCTCCTCATAGTCGTGTCCAATAATGGTCGTGGAACACTTTCCTGGTTCTGCGAGAGCTCTAGGAATTGTGCCCTCAATTCCATTAGAAGCGACCCCACTTCTCTCTAACATATGTGATTCTCCTTGAATCATTAAAAGCATTGTGGTTATCGTGATTTCTCCAAATCATTTACCACATATTATGCTTAGCCTCACTCTTTGTCACTGAATATCATAGGAATAGACTAGGATGTATTTAAACACCCTTTTATACTTTGGGGTATGTATAACCATATAAACTAGCTTATGCATATCAGCTATACCCCCACAGTGACAACCCTTAGGCATATGAGTTAGTTGTCCTATTGAACTTAGATCTTGGGATCTCTAGTCAACTAAGTTAGGTGTCCTTCACATACCTTTTTTTCCATGGGCTTTAGTCTCATTCTACAACTTGATCTCTAATAAACCTCAGGTTGTTGGATCCATAACAATAACAAATAACTTTGTGTATTTGAGATCAGTTGTCATGATGTGTTCTTCACTCATAAGTTAATTTTGCCTATTATCAACTTCTAAGACTATAACCTTAGTGGCCATCTTAATTTGGTTATATCATATGTCTTTGTAAGGCAAACACATCTCCATTATGCACTACGACCTTTGTGTCCTCCACTTAGTCGTCTGTTTGCAATGTTAGACTGGATTACAAAATCCTTATTGCCAAACTTTTATGATACAAATGCAAGGCACCCCCACATTTAAACGTTATAGGATATCATCCAGATGGGGTAATGAAAACCATTTCTACATACCCTTATAGGGTTGTTTCTAAATGGATCCTCCCCCACATGTCTTGCCTTTTGATCAACATATTTTTGTAACTTCACTTATGACAACATATACAAATATGATTGAACAAGATCAATCTCATTGTATCAGTGAATTCAACTCATATTGCATTAGCTTACATAAGCTTCCGAGCTGACCAAAGCAACACATGTCATTGTCATAAGTTTGTCACAAACGTAGAATAATTCTCATGTCTTTTCCTTATAATAAATGAAAATTCTTCCTCAACTTTGTCTATACACAAATTCTTATTGTGTTCATACACATTTGAATGTTTAGAGTTAGTTAGTCTCCGTCAAGACCCATAATTAACCAAGTACTAGTCTAGCATGCTTTAGACTACAATACTTTAGCATGTGAACAAAAGATGCATCATTCTGGTTCTTCACAACCCCAAGGATATCATAATACCACTTTGCAACATTCATCCCTTGTTAAGATAAAATAATGAGACTTATTAATAATCCTAAAACATCAATATTTAGGAAAGTCTCACAAATTATTGTATATAGCACATAGCTAAAATTTATCATTCAATTAAGAAACATAACTTGTTTACCTTTGATCTCCAACGTTTTACCATGACTCATAAGGACTTAAACATAAGACTTAATCCAAGTCACTTGGTGAACACATTCATCACCGACAAGATGAATGTTCCTCGTCTACAATCACTATTATGTGTGAGATAGAGTCAACTAGATCGACACTCAACAACATGGCATTTATAATTTTTCCATAAGTGATTTGTACGCATCTATTGTTATTCATTAGGAGATATGTATATTTAGGATGCTCTCCCAAACGAATATAAAATCTCCATATAGTTCTAACAATAATCAAGTGGTGGACGTATCTACGTAGAGATCACTTGGAACAAATCTCGCAAGATTTATGTTGGAACTTTTGAGATAGTTGATATTTGATTACACTAGTTTTGGATAAGTTTTTGGTTAGTTTATGATGTTTCTAGAATGTGATCCTCATTTGGCAATCTTCAACTAGGTTTAATATTTGTTGTGTTATTTCAGAGAGAGAGAGAGAGAGAGAGAGGGATGACGGCTGAGTAGTGGCTTGAATTGTTTTTATGGTTTGTGGTTTTGTCTCCTAGCATCAAAGGAAAAGTCAAACAAAACTCTATTTAATAAAAACTACTCTCAAAATTTCAAAATTATTGGCTAAAGTTGTAGAGGTTTTCAGTTATGTTTGAATTTCATTACAACAAAAAAATAAACTTTATATTATTAAGAAACATTAATTAAAATTTTGAAGTCTAGTTTTCTAAATATTTGACATACGAAGGTTTGTGTTTTATGTGTCACTAAAGTATTGACTAGTTTTTGGTTGAGAGTTTTAAAGGTAATTTTTTTTTGCCGGGTCTAAAAAAAAAATTAAAAACAAAACATTTTGTGGGCTTAGAATTTTGATCAGTTTTTGGGCCTGGTTATACAAGTTTGTTTTTGGGCCTATAGAATTGGTGCAACAAGGGTCGGGTCTTAAATTTTTACTTGTGTGCCTTGAATTTTGATTAGTTTTGGCCGGGTATCAATAGTTTATTTTTGGGTCTTTCAAAATTAGCTAGTGCTCGCAAAATTTAACCGGACCAGGTGTTTCAAGTTTATTTGGGCCAAGTGCTATTAAAATTTTGGAGTTGATACCGTGTCCTTTTCAAAGTAATTCGAACCGAGTTTCAAGTTCATTCAAATTTGTTATTAAAAAAAATGTTTCTAAATCAATTAACCCGCGTTGCACAAGTTGAACTTGAAACCAACACTGGAACCCAAGATCTTGTTCAGAAAGAATATGACATGTTTGGAAGTGTTCGAGGTGAAAGTTTGTCAGATCACATTAGTCGATTTCTTAATGTGCTAACAAAAATGAAGAAAGCTGGTAATCCTGTGGCCAACTAATTTGCTAAGATAATAAATATATTTTTCTAAACAAAATATATTTAATTAAACGAAACAACATAACAATCAAATCTCGATCTTTTACACGCCAATTCTATCTTCGATCTTGTCGCGTCAACTTGGGCCTTGACTTTGACTTGTTGGCGTTGACTTTGTTGACTTGTTCCGTTGATAACATTAGGCTACACTTTTTAGACCCAACAATCTCCCCCTTAGGCTAATGTTATCAAACTCTTGTATCATCTTTAGAACCGTCAACTTCATGCGTGTTGTGATTTTCAATTTGGCAAGCTTCAGTCTCAATTTTATACCCAACATACAATAACATATAGTAATTTTCATTCATATGTTAGAATTCACACTTGTGAATTTTCCAATGACTTCTAACAAAGTACTTCAACATGAATCTCGTTTGTGTATTTCATCTCAATACACTCACCACTCACTCGTGATGTGGTTAAACATTGGATGTCTCGTCCTTGACTTTTAGTCAATGCAACAACTCTCAAGTTGTTCATGTCCAAATATTTTCATGTACTGTCCGTTTTGACGTTATAATTATTTTCCACAAAATAATTTATAAGTCACAAAACATTAGTGATATATTTCTTTGTAAAAAATTGCATGTGTTATCCGAAGATATTGAACACAAAACAATAATTACACTAGAAACTAAATCATAAGTGCCAAACACTTTTGAAATTAACGGAAATATAGACGATATGGAAACATCAAAATAAAGTGCTTATATCTTTAACACTTTATAATCCGACCGAAATCTTCTCAACGGTATCGTCCCATGGCATGTCTTGAGGTACTCCCTCAATAAGACACCATGCAATAAGTACAAGTTCCTCATTTCATCTTGAAGCTTTAAACTTAGACAATTCTTGCTCAAAACAACACCAAGTTGTTATAAAAACTACATTTAAGTAGTAAACTTGAACAATTAAATTTGTTCACAACAACATCAAGTTGTTTTCCACCAAATAATATCTACGAGAATGAACGTTTACATAAAACGTTTTCCAAGGATAAGTTTATAAAATAAATCATTTCTCATCATTTTTAATGCACACATAGGCAAATAAATGTTTACATAAAACATTTCCAATCATTATGGCTTATACAATGTACAATCTCTAACATTGTATTTGTGATACACTTTTTCTAACACACGTATTAGAAAATTTAAGTCATTAATATATATATATATATATATATATATAAAACACGACCATTTAGATTTAGAAATCACAAATTAAAGTTGGTGATAAATCCCACACAACTACACTATCACTTTATGGTGATTTAATTATTGTATTCTTACTCTTGTAGTATTCCAATCTCATCAAGTTAGGCACATAGCCTACTTTTAATACAAGAGACATGGGGTGGAGAAAAGTCTAACTCAATTAGAGATTTTATTAGAGACATAATAAATTGATATAAAACTCTACTTAAGAGTTTATCTTCCATACTCAATTAGAGATTTTATTAGAGACATAAACTCTAATAAAAACTAATAAATTGACATAAAACTCTACTTAAGAGTTTAACTTCCATACTCAATTAGAGATTTTATTAGAGATATAAACTCTAATAAAAACTAATAAATTGACATAAAACTCTACTTAAGAGTTTAAAGTCTAGTAAATGATTTTAATGTCATTAAAGTCATAGAACAACACCATCACTTCATGGTGATTTAATTCTTGAAGCCAATCAACTTCAATGTATGACATTCTATTTCTAAACCATACAAAGCATAACATGAGTGTTTATATTCATTGAAATTAATGTTACAAGAAATTACTTATATAAAATGTTTACATAAAACATTTCAAAGCATTTGTGTTTTAACCAATTTTAACAATCATGTTAACATGAAAGAAATTCTAGCGCGCACGTTAGAAATATTAACATTTCCACAAAATGTTAATTCGACTTGTTATAAACACATATATGGTTCAAATAAATAAGTCATTTCCAATACACATGTTGGTAAATAAACAATTAAAAATTGCTTCCAAACTAACGTTTTCCATGAACGTTTCTAGCACACATGTTAGAAGACAAATGATTACAAAAATCATTTTACGTCTTACTTGTTTATATCAAACCATGGGTGGATGAGGAGTCTACTTTTAATAGAGACTTAAATAGAGACATAAAACTCTAATCAAGTAACATAAAACTCTTATTTAAAGACATGAAATTCTACTTAAGAGAATTTAACGTTTACAAAAACGTATGGTTTACACCCATAATTCCGCTCTAACACACAAGTTAGAGAAATTTAACGTTTACAAAAAAACGTATGGTTTATACAATAAACCCATTCTAACACACATGTTAGAAAAAATAACGATTGTCTAACACACAAGTTAGAGAAATTTAACGTTTACAAAAAACGTATGGTTTACACAATAACCCATTCTAACACACATGTTAGAAAAAATTAACGATTGTCTAACACACAAGTTAGAGAAATTTAACGTTTACAAAAAACGTATGGTTTACACAATAAACCCATTCTAACACAAAGGTTATAAAAAAATAACAATTTCAAAATCGTTTCAAAACCAAACGATTGAATCAAACTATTCGTTTTGTACCACGATATTGGATTTAAAAATTGTACAATCTCAATAAATCCAAACACACCAAGTTGTACTACATACATATTTCCCAAAGAAAAATATTTATAAGATCATAATCTCTAAAATATTTTTTATAATAATCCTTTTGTGAATCCAAAATCCTTATAAAGTTTTAAGATTGTAGCAACTATCTCACAAAATGCTGTTTTAAGTTTGTAGGAACTAGGTTCACTTTTTGTTAAAATTATATTGCGAAATATATAATAACGAGACTCTCGTTATTCATAGGAAATATGATAGTACAATCCAGTTACAAAACTATATGAAGATAAATGAAATACAAATGCATTGTACCAATCTTGATTTAAGTCGACGTCTTTGAAAAACTTCAACCGCACCTTTTTGTTCGGAACTCTGCTACAAAACAAACAAAAATTGTTAACGGTTTTGGTTGAGGCACGTGTTCAACACGCTTCCCTTAAAACAGATTTCGCGCCTCTACTAAAGACGACGCAACTGTTTCCCAGGGTACAACATCGAAGCTGTATGTACTACCGGAGATGGCCACGGGCCCAAGGTTACATCGGATAAAATTATAGTGTTAGAACTCGTGGAAAAGTGTGATACGAAGGCGACCGAAAATTGTATAGAGAAACATATCTCTCTAAGTACCCAACACATGGGTCTTCAAGTGTTTCATTTTTCCTAAGAACTCTTCATGTAGTCATGAATTTTTCTTGTATGATTTCTCTTGTATTTCTCTAGTGTACTTTTCATATGAGACACCATGTTTTAAATATCCAAGAGTCTTTTATAGAGTTAAGAGTCTCAATAATTATGTACTTAAACTCTAATAAAACTTATCAAATGTCACCAAGAGTTTCACCATATGAAGAGTTAAGAGTCACCATAATCATAGACTTAAACTCTATTAAAACTCATCAAATGTCATCATTAAAACTCTACTTAAGAGTTTTACCATATGAAGAGTTTACCCATAATTATAATTTCACTTAATTATAAATCAACTAGATATATATTCACTAATTTTTCAACGGAAAGTGCTTGAATTAAGGTGTTTAGATGAAGAAATGGTGGGTTTTTGGGGGGTTTGGCTTGTAGCCGTGAGAGAGAGATGAGGAGAGTTTGATTGTTTTTTTTCTTTTTTTTTTGTGAAGTCAGCATGAATAATGAGGTGATGTATAGTTAAAATTTTCTAGTGTTAAGGTCAGATTTCAAATCTTTTACAAGTCAAGATTTCCTTCAAGCAACATACTTGCATACATCATAAACTAGTAAGTTGGGAGATGGGTGTAGGACCCACCCATGACCGATTTTGGGCATGGGATATACGGATTATATATATTTTTTTATTAAACATATGCATACATATATATATATATATTGTTATATTAGATATTTAGGTAATTAATAATATTCTTGCATCATTAGGCCATTAATGATGGTTTAGGGTATTACTTAACCTTAACTAGTTCATTAGACTAGTTGGTATTAATTTTGGATGGTAAAAATACCACTAGTTCGCTCATCAGGTCAAGACCGGATAACTTGTGAAAGTTGTGTCGTAAGTCTCGAATATTTATTTGATACCCTTAAGGTTAATCATGACGTTTGGCATTATTTACTAGTCTTGTGGACATCTTAAATGCTGAATTTTTGATGGTTCGTATAACTACATGTATTTTCCGAAAAGTTAAAATGTTTTAGCATTTTGTGCCCCTAAATTGGGTTTTTAGTATATACGTTTGTGACGATACGCTTTCGTATCGTTTGTTAGTTGTTCAGACAATTTTCAGAACTAGCTGGCATGTATAATGTGTTTAGGTGGATAGTGCTTTTCAACATTTTAGCAAACATATCGAACATAGTTAGTTATTTTCTCGCGACCGAGGAAAGTAACGTTATCATTTGTCAAGTTTAACATGTCTAACAATTTCTAGGCTTTTTATGACTTAATCATGCATTAATTAAGCCAATAATGAACGCAATTTAAGCGATAAATAGTTGTTAAGTTATACAGATTTACCATTAATTTTGCCGGTTGTCACATTTTCCCCCGTTAGAAGAATTACGTCCCGAAATTCAAGTTACGTTAGCAGTTGCAGGGGAGTTTTGAAATAGGTGTAGGTACTTGGACTTTATTTGGTCTTCGCGTTCCCATGTGTACTTGGGACCGTGACGTGAGTTCCAACCAACTCTAATCAGTTTAACACGAATTCTCCTCGTCTTGTGGACCTTCCAGTCCGTAACCTCAATAGGTTCTTCGGTAAAATGGAGTTTATCATCGATGTGAATCTCATCTGCTGGGATGATGACTGTCTCTTGAGTAGGACTTTTCTTGAGATTCAACACATGAAATGTTTAGTATGTGTCGTGTATGCTACTGAGCTCGTCCGGTAATCTCAACTTATAAGCCACGGTTCCAATCTTTTCCTAGATTTCAAAAAGGTCCAATATAGCAAGGGTTTAACTTTCCACGTTTACCAAATCTAGCTACGCCTTTCCAAGGCGAGACTTTCAACATAACTTTGTCTCTGACCTCAAAAGATAACGGTTTGCGTCGTTTGTCGGGTAGCTCTTTTGTCTATCGTGAACTGCCTTGATACAGTCTCGTATTTGAAATATCTTGTCCATAGTCTCTTGGACTAATTCCGGACCAATGAGTTGCTTGTCTCTAGTCTCCGCCCAACATAGTGGTAACCGGCACTTTCGTCCATATAAAGCTTTAGACGGGGTAGCCTGAATGCTAGTATGATAACTGTTATTATATGAGAACTCCACAAAGGCAAGTGAGTATCCTAATTTCCACCAAAATCTATCACACAAGCACCTAACATGTCCTCCAAAGTTTGAATCGTTCGTTCACTTTGGCCGTCTGTTTGAGGATGAAAGGCGTACTAAGATCTAACCGAGATCCAAAGGCCTTTTGGAATGATTGCCAAATCCTTGACAAGAACCGTTGGTCTCGGTCCGATATGATAGAAATAGGCACTCCATGTGGTGCCACAATCTCTTTAAGATACAGTTCAGCTAGCTTCTCCGTGCAATCCTTCTCACGGATAGGTAAGAAATGTACGGACTTTGCCAGTCGATCTACTATTACCCAAATCATCTCTTGACCTCTCGTGGTCCGGGGTAATTTAGTAATAATGTCCATCGAGATTTGTTCCCATTTCCATACGGGAATTTCAGGTTGTTGCAGCAAACCTGAAGGCTTTTTATATTCCGCCTTAACCTTGGTGCAAGTAAGGCATTTACCGACATAATTTGCAATGTCACCTTAAGGTTAGGCCACCAATATAATTCCTTTAAGTCTTGGTACATCTTATCGATCCCGGATGGATAGAGTACCTTGACTTGTGAGCTTCATCCAAAATAATTGTCCGTAGGTCAACAAAGAATGGAACCCAGATTCGCCCCATAAAGTATAATGTTCCATCCTCCTTTGGAACCAATTGTTTCACCATTCCACGTAAGGACTCTGCTTGAATGTTATCCGGTTTAAGTGCTTCTTGCTGAGCATCGTGAATCCAAGAAGTAATGTTAGTTTGTATGGTCATCCCGTACCCTTAGAGTTTTCACTCATTCTTTGCAACTTAAGGCATCTGCCACTACGTTCGCCTTGCCCTGGTGATACTTTATCTCGCAGTCGTAATCATTCAATAACTCGACCCATCGTTGTTGTCGCATTTTTAATTCTTTCTGATCAAATATGTGTTGCAGATTCTTGTGATCCGTAAATATTGTACATCGAGTACCATATATGTAGTGACGCCAAATTTTCAATGCGAATACCACCACACCTAGCTCGAGGTCGTGCGTGGTATAATTTTTCTCGTGCACCTTCAATTGTCGAAAAGCGTACGCGATGACTTTGTCTCGTTGCATCAACACGCAACCGAGACCTTGATGCGATGCATCACACTGAACCACGAAGTCGTCGGTACCGTTGGGTGAAGATAAAATAGACGCGTCACAAAGTTTATCTTTTAGTAGTTGGAAAGCCGCCTCTTGTTTTTCGCTCCAGTCAAAATTCTTATCCTTTTGTGTTAGGGACGTTAGTGGTTGAACAACTTTTGAAAAGTTCTCTATAAATTGTCTATAATAACCCGCCAATCCCAAAAATTGTCGCAAATTCATCGGTGCCTTAGGCGCTTCCCAATTCTTTATCGCTTCAATTTTTGGAAGGATCGACATGAAATCCTTTCTCGTTCACCACGTGCCCGAGAAACTGTACCTCGCGAATCCAAAATTCGCATTTGGAAAACTACACATAAAGTTGTTCTTTCTTCAAAAGTTCCAAAATAGTTCGTAAATGTTGCTCATGTTGGTCCTTTGATCGCGAATATATTAGTATGTTGTCGATAAATACCATCACGAATTTGTCCAAATACGGCTTGCACATGCGGTTCATAAGATCCATGAACACCGCCGGTGCATTTGTTAAGCAAACGGCATTACAAGAATCTCGTAGTGACCGTGTCGAGTTCGAAAGGCCATCTTGGGCATGCTTTTTCTTGAATCCTCAATTGATGGTATCCCGATCGTAAGTCGATTTTAGAATAGAAACTTGAGCCTTGTTATCGGTCGAACAAGTCATCGATTCTAGGTAGGGGGTATCGGTTCTTGATAGTGAGTTTGTTCAACTCGCGGTAGTCTATACACATGCGGAAGCTCTAGTCCTTCTTTTTAACGAATAATACCGGAGCTCCTGTGAGAGGATCGGCTCTTCTCCAAAAGCATAGGACCGAATCTGATATCTAGTCAACGTGTGAGGAATCCATCATTAACTAGTGACAATTTTTATTTTACTGTTTAAATGCTCAGTTCTATTAATATTCAACAAAGTGTTACAGATCTGAGACTAATTGGACAAGGCTTCGCCTTCACATCCAACAAAACAGCTAACATACTAAGACCACAACTCGTCTATTTATAAACAACACACACTTCGGACGAGTTGGTCATGGTCACTTCGGACGAGTTGAACACCTCGTACAAAGTGAGCTTCACTTCGTACGAGGTGCCTATCACTTCGTGCGAAGTGACCCTATTACATACATTAAACTCAAAACCTAATAGCGAAGCCCTATTACATCGACATGACATGACCCTAAGACGTAGGCTATAGACATCTGCATCAACAAACTACCCCTTGGATATTGCCGTAGTCTTGGTCAATCTTCAAAATCTTTATAACTTGAATGTTCAGCATCTAAAGAAATACTTTTTTGGTTTCTTGCGCTCTTCAACTGGATCTGGTGTTTGATCAGTGAGAGGTACCCATTTCATGAACTGAAATCTCCTGAGATGAGCTTCCTTTGACATGTCATGAATCCTCTCTTCATTTTGAATCTGCTTCATAAACTCGACCCTTTCTAACTCTCTCCATTTTGAACACCACATTTTACCAGAGTTTATCCCGTGAGCATAACACACATTGATTACCCCCTAATATTGCATTGCTTGAGTCTTTTCACGTGTCTCGTCACATATCTTGTTGAAGAATAGGCACTCTATATCTTTCTCAGAGCAGTTAGCTAGCCACATCGGGTCTAGTATTCGTATCATCCTCCAAATACCTTCATTCTTCAACACAATCACAGCTTCGCTTGTTTTTGCATCACAATGCCACCACTGAAAGAACTCATAAAATCTTGTTCTATTTTCTTCAACGGCATATTTCTCATTTCCCGTGGTCGCTTTACTATCAATGTAACATCTTTCTCTTTTATGACTGGATCAATCTTGATTATTTTCTTTGGCATGTGCGGTGTCCAGTATCTAAAACCATGTTCAGCTTCAAACTTAATCAATCTCCACAAACGTTGATCATTGAAATTCATTTCAAAATTGATCGCTTTTGTTAACTCTTCAACGTCCCACCAAGGCAACGTCTGTATATCACACAGAAATTGAAAGTATTGAACACCAAACTCCCTCTTGATTGCATAGACATTTAATTCTGAAATCCATCCCCAGCTTAGAATATCACCAAGAAATTTATCTTTGTCATGTGTAAAGAAAGCCAACGGTCTTTGAAATTTTCTTTCTTTGGGAAGTTCTCTCAACCACGACTTCTTAGCTTCAACAATCTCTTCTTTAGATAGTCGTTTAGGAACATTACTGTAACACCTCGCGTTTCCATACTTTCAATTTATAGCTAGCTCGTATTGTATTTCTATTTTTCGGAAAGTATTGTATCTGGGAATTGTCGTTGTAATCATTGTATTTTGAGACTTGGATCATAATGAAAACTCGTATTTTGTTCGTAACCTTTTGATACTTATACTTATGCATACACTTGATCGTGTGAAACATAATCGTGATACTCGTAATCGTGTGAAAAACTTGCAAAACGTGATGATTATACTTATTCAAGAATTAAACGTGATATTCGCACTCAATCGTATTCATTTTATACATACATATACTTTGTGGCATGTTACTTATACTTCTAATGCCTTATTCACTCATAAAATACACTAATGAAAATCATAAACCCATTACCTTTGAATAAAACAACAAAAATAAGATTTTTGTCCCAGACCCTCCCCTTGCGGACCGCAAGGGGACACCCTTACGGTCCGTAAGGGTGTCTGGGCGGGAATACAGGTTTGAAAGCCCACGGTTTGCACGAATCCCACACTTAAAACATCACCCAATCAACTCTAATGCACCATTTAACACCTCATATGTCACACCCCGACTCGCAGCGGAAGACAAATGCAGGGTGCGGCAGACACGTGGTAATTCTCCATAGTTTAAAAACATGATATCATAAACAGAGGGAACCTCGGTTACAACATACCATCAGTATCCTATTACACACCATAAGTTCAAGTACAATACTACGAGCTATCACAACTCTTATTCGGCTACAGTTCACTACTAAAGCCATCTACACGCACATTTCTTACTCTTGCTTCGCTATACATGAAACACATGTTAGTTTTAAAAAGGTCAGCTAAACGCTGCGTGAGTTCCACTGGTTTAATTGCTGTGTAACAATATGTGTTAACAAGTTTAATTGCACTGCTCACAATCACAATGACGGTCGTAGTCATAGTCACAGATTTATCACCACAAACACCTTCCGTTAGTAAGATCGTGTTACAACAAACACCTGCAGCTCGACGAACTGTGTTACAACAAACACCTGCAGCTTACCGAACCGTGTTACAACGACACCTGCAGCTCGCCGAACCGTGTCATAACAGACACCTGCAGCTCGCCGAAACCTGTTATAACAAGCACCTACAGCTTGCCGAACCGTGTCATAACAGACACCTACAACTTGCAGAACCGTGTGTTATAAAACTTACATCTTCACAAGTTGGTGCAATTAACACAATTTCGTAACATGCAAATCACCTCAGAAAACAGTAACACAGTTTAAAAGTAGTGGAGTGAAACTCACTCCCAACTTGGTGTAATCAACACAGTTTTTAACATGCAAGTCCACAGAAAACAGTAAAACAGTTTAAAAGTGGGGAAGTGAGAACTCATAGTGCAAATAGTGGTCTTAACACAAGATTCGTCGAATAGCTGGATCAACTTTAATGACACACATGCAAGCATGGACTCAAATCAGTATCTAAGTTGGTAATGGTCATAACTTGGATCTGGTCAGGTGTTTTTACTCCGGATTGAGTCCATAGAACCCTGGTATGGTGATGGACGTCAGGGTAGTATTAGTTTTCAGGCTCGCTACCGGGCACCGATTCGCGTGCCAGCCAAAGTCAGTAGTTTAACGTGTTTGGGTAATGGTAAGGAATACCAGTAGTGCCAACACGTGGTTATTCAAGAATGATTAACTTTCCCCCAAGGGAGTTTGAGTGTTTGGGGGGTCTAAGCTGCCTAAATTTCAGTTTCCATTTTCACCGTCGGGAATTCGCCCGAACTATCTTAGAACACACCCATAGTGCCCAATTTGCCCAGGATTCTCCCAGAATACTCCTAGTGTTCCAATTATAGTACTTGTCGGGTTGGGTCAGTTCCTAGTTTCGGTAGGTTCGTTATACAGTAAACTGCCGAAATTGCTTTAAAATAATCTATTTTTAATTCCATAAATTCCCATTTAATCTATATTTTATATAAAAATCTGTAAATTTTTATATAAATCAGTAAAAATCTGTAGATTATGAGAAAAATTCCTGGGAATTTATTTTGTTAATTTACTTATTTAAATAAATTATTTGTGAAATTATTTTTAACCACATAATTCCAATTTAATTCCATCATTAGTTAAAAAAATCCAAAAAATTCCAGAACACCTTATACATGTCCAGGAACTTCTCAGAAAATTTTGGGATTTTCCGATTTCGTTTCAGTGCGTTCCAGGCTACCGAAAACTTGCAAAAAACACGTATTTTTAACCCAAATCAAAAATCAACCAATGGACTCCTAATTTTCCCAGATCATTCCCCATATGTTCCTTAGTGTCTCTGTAAAATTTGGTGTTTGATTGAATCCGTTTGGTATTTTATTTTGAAATTCTTTCGTAAAACAGTTAAAACTTCACCAAAAATTGTAGAAAATTCCAAAAATTCTAAAATTTTACGTGGACCTTCCTAACAATATCATAGATCACCACACTAAATTTCAGCTCAATCCAAGTTACACGGATCAAGTTATAGGTAAAATAATTTCCTACCTATCCTAGATTCAATTTTCGAATGATATACATAGCGATTCTTCCGTTTCCAAGCGTTTATCTTGATCCCAGAAGTGTGTAAAGGCCATATTCAGTACCTACACACCAAGTACAATCCAAATATGCTAGAACTTAGATCAATCAAGCTTTAATTCATTGTTTTTCGGTTAATCGAATAGTTAAGCGATTTTTGTCGAATAAGAGTTGATTAGGGTATCAAACCCCATTGATTAGAAACAATGGTTGCCATATAACACCAGGGATATATGTGGTGTTCATATTAAGCCCTAAAACATGTTTAAAACTCCAAAATTCATGGATTAAAAAGCGTTTTTCGACTAGAAATCGCGTTTAATCGAAGAAACGGACTTAGAATTATGAGTATCAAGGCTAGTACCTTTGAATTAGGACTTGTTTCTGGAAGAACTCAGCTGAGAAGATGAGTTAAGAGCAGGGTTTTGAGAGGTTTTGAATATTTTTGTGATTAAAATTAAAAGAAAAATAAAAAGAAAACTATTTATAACCATGGGGGGGGGGTTGGTGGTGGTGGCATAGAGTGTGGCCCCTAGGGCCACATCGTGCTTCGTTTTACATGGTAAGGATGATGTTTGTCTTCTGAATAAGAATAGGTTCGTTTCGGGTCCGGCGCGCGTTCTCGATTTGTGTTACGGACTCCGTTTTGCGCGTACTTAGTGTCAAAAGACTCGGTTTTAAAAATTATGCATAACCGTCTAAAAATCCGAACCCAGTTACATTTTAATCATAAAAGTATCGTTTGACATTCGTTTAAGTGTTTTTAAGCTCTAATAGTTCCTTGCACGTTCGGTTGCCTTATGTTATGCCCGGAACGAATGCGTTTCCCCAACCGGGAGCTGCTTCGTTTTGCGTGCCCGGGCTTTGATTATTTTCAAACCTTATGTCACAGTCTACGGCACAAAAATATGTTATTCCTGGAACTCGGAATCTTAAATAACGATACCGATAACCTAATAATCAAAATCAAAGGTCTAATGCGCTGTTAAACGTCAAGTCCCCGTTTAACACGTTGTTCAAGGCTAAGGACACCACTCTCGCATTGTTGGTCCTTAGTAGTGTCATATCAACCATGACGTGTTCTCAGATTCCTCCGAGATATAACATATATCGTTTCGCACAACACACAAGTCATGAAATTTCACAAGGTTTACGCACAATTATAGTTTTAGTCATGCTTTAAGTTTAGGACAAATTAAGGTGTACCCGGTTTCATCATGGGTATCACAGTCTCCTCTTGTTAAGAAATTTCATCCCTGAAATTTACCTTGTCACGCTAGGGAAGAGGTGAGGGTATTTTCTACGGAATTCATCCCTCTGTTCCCAGG
The DNA here is from genome assembly GCA_947069175.1 of Scalesia atractyloides. Classification (NCBI taxonomy): domain Eukaryota; kingdom Viridiplantae; phylum Streptophyta; class Magnoliopsida; order Asterales; family Asteraceae; genus Scalesia; species Scalesia atractyloides. Next base: position 50,412,478 of record CAMTDV010000025.1, read on the forward strand.
TATATTCAGGTCCTTGTTTAGAGTTCCACCGGACTTTAACCAGTGAAATTTTGTTATGTCTTAATTGCTTGACCCTACCATCAACTATTTCCACCGGCTCTTCCACAAAGTGGAGTATATCGTCAACATGTATGTCTTCCAAAGATACCTGGGTAGCTTCGCCTGACAGGCATTTCTTCAGGTTTGATACATGGAAGACATTGTGAATGGCACTAAGTTCGGTTGGTAACTTCAACCGATACGCTACCGGACCTACCTTGGCTAGGATCTCGTATGGCCCAATGTAGCGCGGGGCTAGATTTCCTGATTTTCCAAATCGGATAACGCCTTTCCACAACGATACCTTTAACAAAACTCGTTCACCTACTTTGAACGATAATGGTTTTCTGCGCACATCCGCCCAGCTCTTCTGTCGGCTCTGAGCAGTTTGTAAACGCTTTTGAATTTGATGGACATTATCAGTTGTTTCCTGAACTAGTTCAGATCCCGTCAGTTGCGTGTCACCCACTTCGGCCCAACAAAGTGGTGATCGGCACTTTCGACCATAGAGGGCCTCATACGGGGCTGCTTGAATGCTACTATGGTAACTATTGTTATACAAGAATTCCACTAGTGGGATATGCTTGTCCCAACTTCCTCCGAAGTCGAGGACACAAGCACACAGCAAGTCCTCTAGTGTCTGAATCGTGCGTTCCGATTGGCCATCGGTTTGGGGATGATAAGCAGTGCTCAGATCAATTTGCATCCCCAATGCTTCTTGTAGTTTCTGCCAGTATCGCGAAGTAAAGTGGCTATCTCGGTCGGAAATAATAGCAATCGGGACCCCATGTCTAGCTACTATCTCATTAGTATAAATTTCGGCCAACTGATCGGTCTTATACGTAGTGCGAATCGGAATAAAATGTGCGGATTTGGTCAGTCGGTCTATGATTACCCAGATCGCATCATGACCACGAGGCATTTTCGGAAGGTGGGTCAGGAAATCTATCGTCATTTGTTCCCACTTCGACTGAGGTATTTTAGGTTGTTGCAACATCCCCGAGGGTTTCTAATACTCGGCCTTGACTCGGGCACAAGTCAAGCATGGCTAACATATTCGGCCACGTCCTTTTTCATTCCCGACCACCAATAAAACTTTTCAGGTCATGGTACATCTTATCTGTACCGGGATGAATCAAATATTTTGATTTATGAGCCTCGTCCATTATTAATTATCTCAACTCCGCACTTGCAGGAATCTACACTCGATTCTTAGAGTACCATACCTCATCTGTTTCCTCACAAAACTTTTCTCGTTCCCATGCAATCCTTCACCGGGTAACTAGCTTTCCTTCAGGGCTTGCATCTGCGTGTTCCGGATTTGATCTACCAAACTTGTCTGCACGATCATTCCCAAGGCTCTTACTCGAAGGGGCTTAACTCGATCCTTTCTACTTAGCGCATCTGCTACCACATTAGCTTTCCCCGGGTGGTACTTTATCTCACAATCATAATCATTTAATAATTCCACCCATCTGCGCTGCCTCATGTTTAGGTCTTTTTGATCAAAGATATGTTGGAGGCTTTTGTGATCAGTATATATTGGTACCATATAAATAATGTCTCCAAATCTTTAATGCAAATATAACTGCTCCTAGTTCCAGGTCATGAGTCATGTGATTCTTTTCGTGCATCTTCAGTTGTCTAGAGGCGTACGCGATAAATTTATTCCTTTGCATAAGGAGGCATCCAAGTCCTTGTCGCGATGTGTCGCAATATACGACAAAGTCGTCATTGCCTTCGTGTAACGTCAAGATTGGGGCCTCACATAACTTTCTCTTTAACAGCTGGAACGTTGTTTCTTGGTCTTCACCGCATTCGTACTTTCTATCCTTCTGGGTCAATGCAGTTAACGATTATGCGATACTAGAAAAGTTATCGATAAAGCGGCGGTAGTATCCTGCCAATCCCAAGAATTGACGTATTTCTTTTGGAGATTTCGGCGTTGGCCAGTTCTTGATTGCTTCTATCTTGCTTGGATCTACATGAATTCCATACTGATCCACCACATGCCCTAGAAATTGAACGGCTTGTAACCAAAAGTCGCACTTAGACAACTTAGCGTATAGTTGCTCGGCCGGTAGTATCTCCAAGATAGCACGCAAATGATGCTCATGCTCGTCCTTACTCTTGGAGTAGATCAAAATATCGTCAATGAAGACGATGACAAATTTGTCAAGGTATGGCGTACATACCCTGTTCATGAGGTCCATGAACACCGCGGGTGCGTTAGTTAACCCAAAGGGCATAACTAGGAATTCGTAGTGGCCATAGCGAGTTCGAAACGTTGTCTTCGGAATATCGTCCTCTTGGACCTTCATCTGATGGTAACCTGACCGAAGGTCTATCTTAGAAAAGTATTGGGCTCCTTGCAACTGATCAAAGAGATCATCGATTCTCGGAAGAAGGTACCGATTCTTGATAGTGACTTTATTCAATTCCCTGTAGTCGATGTACATTCGGAAGCTACCGTCCTTCTCCTTTACAAACAAAACTGGGGCTCCCCAAGGGGAATAACTAGGACGGATAAAACCACGATCGAGTAACTCCTGCAACTGCATCGATAGCTCTTGCATCTCGGACGGTGCAAGACGATATGAGCCTTGGCAATGGGTGCCGTTCCCAGTATTAAGTCGATGCGAAACTCGACTTGCCTATTGGGCGGAAATTCGGGCAATTCCTCCGGAAACACATCATGGTATTCACATATCACCGGGATATCTTCAATACGTTTCTCGGCTGGCTCCATCGATGTGACGCTAGCTAAGAACACGTCACATCCCTGTCGTATACACTTCAATGCCTTAAGGTGAGGTATAAGGTTCAACGTGGCGCCTAGCTTCTCTCCTTGTACCATAATTGCATCCGTGGGAGATAAAGGAATCTTCACAACCTTTTGTTCACATAACACTTCGGCACGATGGTTGGACAACCAGTCCATTCCTACGACAATATCAAAACTACCCAGCTTTACTGGTAAAAGGTCAATAGTAAACTGGTAACCGTTAAGGGTTATAGGGCAATTAACAATAAGTTGGTGACTGGTAATCGGTTTCCCGCTGGCAAGGTCAACGGTATAGGGTTGTTTTAGGTCAACAGCAGGCATATTCAAGAATGGCAAAAATGCAATCGACGAATAACTTCTATTAGTTCCCGTATCAAATAACACTGAAGCAAATTTATTGGAAACGAGGAACGTACCTAAAACCACGTTGGAATCCTGGCGTGCGTCCCCAGGTCCCATGACAAAGGCACGACCTCGGGCTGCATTCGAGGTAGATGCTTAATTCTGTGTGCTCCTTCCAACAATCTGCTAGGCGAACTTCGGACAATTATTACGAAAATGCTCCGTGCTGCCACATCCAAAGCATGCACGGGGGTATGCAACTTGTGGTGCTGGTTGTTGAGGTCGCTGCTGAAGAAGTTGAGACTTAGGGGTTGGAAACAAGTCGGTTTGGGATTCGATCCCATGGGCACCCTACAATTTTGGGCATAATGTCCATTTCTATGACACCTTGAGCATATCATTGCTCGGCACCCACCTTAATGGTGGTAAGTACACTTGTTGCACTTTGGGGCCTTTCCCTTGTAGCTATCAGAGTTACCCGTGGGGGTAGTCCTGGTGTAACTCTGGCTAGTTGCCTTCCCTTTCTTTGGTGTTGTTGCCCCGGCTCTGTTACCTTCTGGGGCTTCCCGCTTATTCCCTATCACTAATCCATCCGGTCCTTCAGCTCCACTAACTTCCATTGGGTTGTAGTCCACGGCGTGCATGTACGTGCAAACCAGTCTAACCTTGTTTTGTGCGTTGTTTGGATTGTCATTTTGACCTACGAATCCTGGTTGCGGATTCGGTTGCGGGTTAGCATTAATACCGGTGCTAACCTACGCCACAATCATGGGAATAACAGCCTGAAGCTGTTGCGCTATCATTTGCGCAGTTTCCGCCTCAGTCATCTGTGGTGCGCGTTTCGGGGCCAGTCTATTATAAACAATAGATGTCTAGGTATCAACGTCACGTATCCATTTAACACATTTCACATATTCGGCTAAAACATAACACCCACTTCATCACACACATGAATCCATGGCACAAATAGTTAAAAGCATCGGATATATATACGTAATGTCATCATCATACAAGCGTCAGAATTTCACATAGACTTAACCCATAAGGGCCAGTGCTTAAATGTGCTGTCAAAATATTTCACCAAAGTGATGTACAGACTCGATGTAACGAGAGTACTAACCAGGTTAACGTGAAAAATACTATGACTGCATCACCACCTTGACATGGGTATAACCCAGTGCTTGGTAGGAAACAAAAGATACATCATCTCTAACTATACTGAAAGAAAACCATACTAAGAATGCCACATCCACCATGCCAATCCTCCAAAACCGACGCTCAACCCTACAATAGCACCAATACATCCATATACCAACGCACGTAAATGATCATGCTCATGATGAACATACCCCATACCCTGCTGTAAGGCGATGATCGCCTGCTGTAGAACAATCAAGTAGTCTCCCATTGACCTTCTCTGCAGCTCATCCTCATCCTGTGCCATCCGTAGTAATAAAATCTGCTCGAACAGAAATCCCATCAAGCTGCTCGGTGATGGGAGCAGGCACCTCCTGAGGAGGAACAGGTATACCCCAAACGGGTGGAGAAGGCTCTCCAAACGCTAGGAAGGGCCACCTCGCTCATATGTGTGAAACGGGGAAGGGTCCTCCCAAGGTGGGGTCAGAAAACGAGCAGTAAAATGCTGCCGGGTCCCTATAGGTACGGGTGTCAGGCGAATAGGGGAAACGGCAGGTGTGAACACAGGTACAGGCGTAAGTACCCTCCGACAAGCCGTCTTTTGGAGGCGGAGGTGCTACCGGCTCCCACTCCCAATGCCCCGTGGCGAGAGTAGGGCTCCTAGGAATAGGTCCTACGGGTATGGCAATATCCGGGGTACGACTATGCTCCGAGGAGCTAGTCGGGTGGTGTGATGGCGAACGGTAGGCGCTCGAGGCCTCCCCCTCACGCCTAGTACGAGGTCTGGGTGGGTACGGACCACAACAATAACCAGAAGGATCTGGCGAGTAGCTCGATGTCGCAAGGGGTGTCAGCGGATCCTCCTCAAGATCAGTCTCCATATGCGAAGTCGACTGGTGACTCGAACTATGCGACATGCTACTTGGAAAGGAAAACCACACACAACGCTGATTGGACTGACCCAAAATACCCAATTCAACATTCCACAATTATACACATAAGCACGTATTGCACGCAGTTTCAACTTTTAAGATTTATAAAAATTACTTGCGGTTGGTGACGTGTAGACGGATTTCCTTCCAATCTCAATGACGTTCCCAGAACCCCCAAGTATGAGCAGATAAATTATGGTGTTCCGGACCACAATAATTTATTTGCCCCACCAGGGTTTCCTGGTAATAGCCATACTACTCAGTTTCTAGAGGTTCTCAGCGTGTGGAGACTAACTTAGGATTATAGTCTAGGTTCTTTAGAGATACCTAGTTTGTTCTAACCGAAGGCTCTGATACCATCTTCTGTCACACCCCGACTCGCAGCGGAAGACAAATGCAGGGTGCGGCAGACACATGGTAATTCTCCATAGTTTAAAAACATGATATCATAAACAGAGAGAACCTCGGTTACAACATACCATCAGTATCCTATTACACACCATAAGTTCAAGTACAGTACTACAAGCTATCACAACTCTTATTCTGCTACAGTTAACTACTAAAGCCATCTACACGCACATTTCTTACTCTTGCTTTGCTTTACCTGAAACACATGTTAGTTTTAAAAAGGTCAGCTAAACGCTGCGTGAGTTCCCCTGGTTTAATTGCTGTGTAACAATATGTGTTAACAAGTTTAATTGCACTGGTCACAATCACAATGACGGTCATAGTCATAGTCACAGATTTATCACCACAAACACCTTCCGTCAGTAAGATCGTGTTACAACAAACACCTGCAGCTCGCCGAACCGTATTACAACAAATACCTGCAGCTTGCCGAACCGTGTTACAACGACACCTGCAGCTCGCCGAACCGTGTCATAACAGACACCTGCAGCTCGCCGAACCGTGTTATAACAAGCACCAACAGCTTTCCGAACCGTGTCATAAGAAACACCTACAGCTTGCCGAACCGTGTGTTATAAAATTTACATCATCACAAGTTGGTGCAATTAACACAATTTTGTAACATGCAAATCACCTCAGAAAACAGTAACACAGTTTAAAAGTAGTGGAGTGAAACTCACCCCCAACTTGGTGTAATCAACACAATTTTTAACATGCAAGTCCCCAGAAAACAGTAAAACAGTTTAAAAGTGGGGAAGTGAGAACTCGCAGTGCAAATAGTGGTCTTAACACAAGAGTCGTCGAATAGCTGGACCAAATTTAATGACACACATGCAAGCATGGACTCAAATCAGTATCTAAGTTGGTAATGGTCATAACTTGGATCTGGTCAGGAGTTTTTACTCCGGATTGAGTCTATAGGACCCTGGTATGGTGATGGACCTCACAGTAGTATTAGTTTTCAGGTTGGCTTCCGGGCACCGATTCGTGTGCCAGCCAAAGTCAGTAGTTTAACGTGTTTGGATAATGGTACGGGAATACCAGTAGTGCCAACACGTGGTTATTCAAGAATGATTAACTTTCCCTCAAGGGAGTTTGAGTGTTTGGGGGGTCTAAGTTGCCCAAATTTCAATTTCCATTTTCACCGTCGGGAATTCTCCCGAACTATCTTAGAACACAACCGCCCAATTTGCCCGGAATCTCCTGGAATACTTCTAGTGTTCCAATTATAGTACTTTTCGGGTTGGGTCAGTTCCCAGTTCCGGCAGGTTCGTTATACGGAAAACTGCCGAAATTGCTTTAAAATAATCTATTTTTAATTCCATAAATTCCCATTTAATCTATATTTTATATTAAAATCTGCAAATTTTATATAAAGAAGTAAAAATCTGTAGATTATTGGAAAAATTCATGGGAATTTATTTTGTTAATTTACTTATTTAAATAAATTATTTATGAAACTATTTTTAGCCACATAATTCCAATTAAATTCCATCATTAGTTAAAAAAATCCAAAAAAATTCCATAACACCGTATACATGTCTAGGAACTTCTCAGAAAATTTTGGGATTTTTCGATTTCGTTTCGGTGCGTTCCCGGCTACCGAAAACTCGCAAAAAACACGGATCTTTAACCCAAATCAAAACTCAACCAATGGACTCCGAATTTTCCCAGATCATTCCCCATATGTTCCTTAGTGTCTCTGTAAAATTTGGTGATTTATTGAATCCGTTGATATTTTTTTCTGAAATTCTTTCGTTAAAACAGTTAAAAATCCACCAAAAATCGTAGAAAATTTCAACAATTCCAAAATTTTATGTGGACCTTCCTAACAATACTCTACATCACCACATCAAATTTCAGCTCAATCCAAGTTACACGGACCAAGTTATAGGCAAAACAATTTCCTGCCTATCCTAGATTCAGTTTTCGAATGATATACCTAGCGATTCTTCCATTTCCAAGCGTTTATCTTGATCCCAGAAGTGTGTAAAGGCTATATTCAGTACCTACACACCAAGTACAATCCAAATATGCTAGAATTTAGATCAATCAAGCTTTAATTCATTGTTTTCGGTTAATCGAATAGTTAAGCGATTTTTGTCGAATAAGAGTTGATGAGGGTATCAAACCCCATTGATTAGAAACCATGGATGCCATATAACACCAGGGATATATCTGGTGTTCATATTCAACCCCAAAACATGTTTAAAACTCCAAAATTCATGGATTAAAAAGCGTTTTTCGACTAGAAATCGCGTTTAATCGAAGAAACGGACTTAGAATTATGAGTATCAAGGCTAGTACCTTTGAATTAGGACTTGTTTATGGAAGAACTCAGCTGAGAAGATGAGTTAAGAGCATGGTTTTGAGAGGTTTTGAATATTTTTGTGATTAAAATTAAAAGAAAAATAAAAAGAAAACTATTTATAACCATGGAGGGTGGTGGTGGCATAGAGGTGGGCCCCTAGGGCCACCTCGATTTGCGTTACGGACTCCGTTTTGCGCGTACTTAGTGTCAAAAGACTCGGTTTTAAAAATTATGCATAACCGTCTAAAAATCCGAACCCAGTTACGTTTTAATCATAAAAGTCTCGTTTGACGTTCGTTTAAGTGTTTTTAAGCTTGATCGATCCTTCTTTGCACGTTTGGTTGCCTTATGTTATGCCCGGAACGAATGCGTTTCCCCAACCGGGAGCTGCTTCGTTTTGCGTGCCCGGGCTTTGATTATTTTCAAACCTTATGTCACAGTCTACGGCACAAAACTAAGTTATTCCTGGAACTCGGAATCTTAAATAAGGCTACCGATAACCTAATAATCAACATCAAAGGTCTAATGCGCTGTTAAACGTCAAGTCCCCGTTTAACACGTTGTTCAAGGCTAAGGACACCACCCTCGCATCGTTGGTTCTTAGTAGTGTCATGTCAATATATCGTTTCGCACAACACACAAGTCATGAAATTTCACAAGGTTTACGCACCATTATAGTTTTAGTCATGCTTTAAGTTTAGGACCAACTAAGGTGTACCCGGTTTCGTCATGGGTATCACATCCTAACCACTCCCCACTCTTCCCCTATAAATACAACCCTAATCCAAACCATTTTACACTTTCACAACTCCATCATCACTTCTATCTCAAATTGTTGCAACATCATAATTTGGGGCAGATTCATACCTTCACACTAAAGTGAGCATAACTCACTCTATACTTAACGAAATTGCCCCATTCTTTTTCCTACATACTTGGATTAACCTTAGGTTTGAGTCCAAGGATTATCCATGGAGAATAAGGCTCCAAAGTTTCTGTTTTGCTCAAATCTTTATAAAACTAATGATTTACCTTCAACAAACTCTTGTTCTTGTGCTTCTAATCAAACTTATGATTAGTAAAGCCTAACCAAGCTTGTTAACATGAAATAAGGGCTGTTTTAACACCCTAAACTTTCTGTTTTTGAAGAGCTTTAAGCTCACAAGTGATGCAAGTTCATGAACTTGTTCATGTGTGTCCACCTTGGTTAGCTTGGGCTATCCTAACTTTGAGACCACACATCACTTGATGATTTTCACCATTATTCCAAGTTAGTTTGCTAGTTGTAAAGTGACAAAACCCCGCCTAGCCTTCGACTTGTGTCGATGTCGGCTCCTCGGGTTGTAGCTCACTTGGCTACTTGGTATCGTGGTGACACACTTTGCATTCTTGTCATTTCCATTCTTATCATATTATTGTTCTAAGACCCTCATTGTTACCTATGGTAACTTGTGTAGTGGTGAACATCATACGAGGTTCCAAAGTGGATGGTTAATCCTCCCACTTCCTACTTGACTTACATGACACCAAGCGGTTCCAAAGTGGATGGTTCATCCTCCCACCTCCTACATGATTATATAACTATATATGTATCTATGGACTATAATATAAATCCTTAAAACCAAACCCTTGACAGTGAATAAGTAATCACCTATCAAGTTAAAAGTTTATCACTAATGTGTATAGTTCCTTGTCACGATTCTAATAGGTCTTGAACCTATGAAAACACATTCAATCCTTATGGATTACTATAGTGTCAAAGACGAGTGCTAATACCTTAGTGACTATTTTCGTATTATATACTTTGTCATAATTTGAATCTTAAATCCAGTTGTTCCATTATCATCCCAAAATACTCATACGCCTTTGTTTTCCTCTTGTAGGATAACTCGGCGTTCATCCCACCACACAACTACCTTCACGGACTTGTCAAGTTAGAAGACTTAGCAAAACCGTGCGTACACTAGACCCACTTTTCATTTATAACACTTTTGGGTGTGACATGTTTACCATATACAAAACCAACCCATAAACTTTATGAAATGCACGGACAATCCTCTATCAATGAATACTTGAATCGTTTACATTGATGCTTATATCTTGGACATTCTTTATGTAATACCTTAGTCATTAACTATTTTAGCCTTCGTTTGACATGTATAGCGCTATAGGAAGTAACACATCCCCCTCCTCATGAAATCTAGAGGCAATGTTAAAATATCGTGTTTGCGTTAAGGGTTTGACTAGTAGTATTGCATGCCTTGTATATGCTCTTGTAAAATCATAGTTGCCATGAGGATTTGTTTAAACTTTATTCATATACGTATGCTATTCTTAAAGTTGTGTACTCGCCTTTGCTTTTGCATTGAATTGTTATTTTAAAACATGTTACAAGTTGATGGAGATGATGCTATGAAATCAAAGTAGCAAGGACGATAGACACACATTTAGACGTTTAGGTTTAATATTGTTGTATCAAATTTTGCCATATTAATGTTGTTATTTGAATTTTCCTTGTATTGTAATGACTTCTGCTATGAAATGAATTTTGGATTAAATTAATTATTGTCACATTTAGTTTTATGAGCAATGGGCAATCTATTTCATCCCGCCTTGATGTTTCCGCCATCGTTTGAATGGGTACGTACGCAAAAGAAAAACAGAAAAGGAACCTAGCTCAAAAGATCACTCAGGAGCTACGTTTTGGAAATTCCAACCACGGGAAAAGGGCAAGTTCTTCTTCACCCCCGTGTAAGTACTGCAAAAGGAAACATTCAGGGAAATGCTCTACATACTGCAATTTTTGCAAATTCCCAGGGCATAAGGAAGAAAACTGCGGAAAGAAAGTTAGCAATAGGTTGTGCTACAATTGCCGAGAAGCCGGTCATATTAAAACTAACTGTCCGAAACTAGCTCTAGCGGCAAACAATAAAGCAAAGACAACCGAAGGACCCAAGAAGACTGCCAGAGTGTTCGTGCTGACCGCTGAAGAAGCAAAGATGATTCCGGATGTGATTGCCGGTACGTTTTTAGTTAATGATGTTTATGCAAAAGTATTATTTGACTCTGGTGCAAACCAAAGTTTCATCAATACTTCCTTCTGCAATTTTCTTAATCAACCATTAACTAAACTTGACCAAAACTGTATGGTGGAGACGGCAAATGGGTCTTCTATCCAAATAAGCGAAATCCTGCAAGGAGTAAAAATAGGAATTTTAAATCATAATTTTTATGCTAACCTTTTTCCCATGGATCTAGCCGGATTTGATACCGTGTTAGGAATGGATTGGTTGGTAGCTAATCAGGCATGAATAATATGTGATCAAAAGTCTATAGAAATAAATATGCCATCTGCGAAAGGATCACAATTAAAGGAGACAAGTCGACAAGATCAACAAAGTTCATCTCTGTGATGAAAGCTGCATGCTATATACGGAAAGGAGGAATAGTGTATATGGTTTCCCTAATCATTAACACTAAAGGGAAAGAATTAAAAGATATTCCCGTAATATCTGAATTCTCTGATGTATTCCCAAAAGAGTTGCCTGGATTACCGCCAGATCGAGTGGTTGAATTAAGAATTCACCTAATACCAGGAACGACACCGATTGCCAAAGCACCCCATCGCCTAGCACCGACGGAGACGCAGGAACTGAAGAAACAACTGGATGAATTACTCGAGAAAGGTTTCATACAACCAAGCTCATCGCCATGTGGAGCACTGGTGTTCTTTGTCAAGAAGAAAGACGGATCAATGCGTATGTGCATTGATTACCGGGAATTGAACAAAGTGACAATAAAAAATCGGTACCCGTTACCAAGAATTGACGATTTGTTCGATCAACTCTAAGGAGCTCGATTCTTTTTTAAGATCGACTTACTCTCAGGATATCATCAGTTGAAAGTACAGGAAGAGGACATTCCTAAAACTGCTTTCCGAACGAGGTACGGTCGTTATGAATTTACAGTCATGCCATACGATTTAACCAATGCCCCAGCTGTATTTATGGACATGATGAACAGGATATGTAAACCATACCTGGATAAATTCATAATTGTCTTTATAGATGATATTCTAATTTACTCTAAGAGTAAGGAAGATCATGCAGAGCCTTTGCATATACTCCTGCCATTGCTAAGGAAGGAAAAGCTTTATGCAAAATTCTCAAAATGTGAATTCTGGTTACAAGAAGTACAATTTCTTGGACATCTGGTAAACCACGAAGGAATTCATGTGGATCCCAAAAAGATCGAAGCAATTACCAAATGGAAGGTCCCAGAATCACCAACGGAAATAAAAAGTTTTCTTGGATTGGCAGGATATTATAGACGTTTTATTCAAGATTTTTCTAGAATAGCCATCGCGTTAACCAAGCTAACTTGCAAATCGGTAAAGTTTGAATGGGGACCAAAGCAAGAAGAAGCATTCATGATTTTGAAGCAAAAGTTAACCAACGCACCAATACTCGCTTTGCCAGAAGGAACTGAAGACTTCGTAGTTTATTGTGATGCGTCTAAGTTAGGATATGGATGTGTGTTGATGCAACGTCAAAAAGTAATTGCTTATACCTCTAGACAACTTAAGAAGCATGAAGAAAATTATACTACACATGATCTAGAATTAGGAGCAATAATTTTTGCACTTAAGATTTGGAGACACTATCTTTACGGTAGTAAGTTTGTGATATTCACAGATCATAAGAGTTTAAGATATGTCTTTGGACAAAAGGAATTAAACATGAGACAGAGGCGATGGATGGAAATCTTTAGTGATTATGATTGTGATATCTAGTATCATGCAGGAAAATCTAAGATAGTGGCTGATGCTTTAAGTCGAAAGTATCATGAGAAGCCAAAAAGAATACGCTCTTTTAGACTAAACCTGCAGATAGATTTAATGAGAAAATTAAACAGACACAGGAAACAGCAATCAAGGACAATGCTGAAGGATTAAAAGGAATGCTTAAGGAATTAGAGAAAGGAACAGATGGAATTTGGAGATTTAGCAAGCTACGTTGCTAAATGCCTAACATGTTCACAGGTTAAAGCCGAACATCAGAAACCTTCAGGACTGTTGCAACAATTGGAAATGGGAATTGATAACAATGGACTTTGTTACCAAACTACCCAGGACACGAAAAGGTAATGATTCAATCTGGGTGATTGTAGACTGGTTAACCAAATCTGCTCATTTCTTACTGATGAAGGAAACTTTCAGTATGGAACAATTAGCTAAATATAAGTAAATGAAATAGTTTCATTACATGGAATTCCTTTGTCCATTGTGTCTGACAGGGACAACCGTTTTACTTCTCATTTTTGGACAAGTTTCCAAAAAGTAATGGGAGCTAGACTAAATCTAAGTACAACATATCATCCTCAAACAGACGGTCAAAGTGAAAGGACATCCAAACAATGGAAGATTTGCTTAGAGCCTGTGTAATTGATTTCGGAGGAAATTGGGATGAACATTTACCTTTGATAGAATTTTGCTACAACAACAGTTATCATACCAGCATCAATACTGCACCATTTGAAGCACTCTATGGACGAAAATGCCGACACCAGTATGTTGGGCAGAAATTGGAGAAAAGCAACTATCAGGTCCTGAAATCGTGCAAGAAACAACTGACAAGATCATCCAAGTCAAGGAAAGACTGAAAGCGGTCCCAGATCGTCAAAAAAGTTACGCAGATAACAGACTTAAACCTTTGGAATTTCAAGTTGGAAATAAAGTGCTATTAAAAGTCTCACCATGGAAAGGAGTTGTAAGATTCGGTAAGAAAGGAAAACTAAGCCCAAGGTATGTTGGACCTTTTAAGATTATCAAACGAATAGGGCCAGTAGCTTATCAGCTACAATTTCCAGAGGAAATGGCAGGAATAGATGATGTATTTCATGTATGTAATCTCAAGAAATGTTTAGCAGATGATTCATTGGTGATACCTCTTCAAGATATAGAGGTAAATGAGAAGCTTAACTTTGTAGAGAAACCCATTCAGATTGAAGATAGAAAGATCAAGAATTTCAAACGCAAGAGATTGGTTCTGGTCAAAGTAAAATGGGATTCAAAGAGAGGACCAGAATACACATGGGAGCTAGAGTCAGAAATGCAAAGGAAATATCCATACCTATTCCAGTGAATCTCGAGGACGAGATTTAAAACAAGGTGCAGAGGATGTAACAACTCTCCATAAACCCACTAAAACGAGCCGTAAAGGGAAACCCGGACAGGCACAACGAGACCCGATATGAAAAACGAAGAAATCTGATCTGGGCGTCCCAGGCGACACGTCCCAGGATCCCTTGCATCTCCGACGACGCGCTGGAGACGTCCAGGTGACGTGTCACCGTTTCGCGCCATGTGGCAACGCTACACTTGTGACCAGGCTGACCTAGCCTAGCTAGGTGTCTCAGGCACCACGCAATGGAGGTCCAAAAATCTAGCGCGACGCGCGGGAGATGTCAATTTCGGGTACAAAAGGCCAGGCCTGGGACTGGAAAATTTGCACCTGTTGGATCGAAATTCTCCGATCAGAACTCTCTCATACCTCCGTTCTCTTAAGCAACACTCCCCTAAACCCCTAAACCAGCGAAGCACTACCCACTGTAAGTATCTAACCCCCGATCACTAATTCACTATCCTACCCGATTTAGGAACAATGCATGTCAAGGCTCTGCCCGACTACGTTCGTTGGAATCCTATCTCGTGTTGTATGGACACCCTACCCGATTGATCTAGAATCGCCAACGCATGTCTAGGCTCTGCCTGAATAAGCTTGTTGGAGGTCTGTCGCGTGTTGTATGGTTAAAGTGACTTGGGTTAATTTACTAACACATGTGCATTGTATGTTTTAATAGAAATTCCAGAAAGTAATCAAGAATTATCACCAGGAACTCCGTAGGAATACCTAAGTGTTCAAGGCAAGTACATTCTCTTTTTGTAAATCTTTTTGTGAGTCAAACGGTTTTATAAAAACCTCAAATGTTTTAATTATACTTAACAGTAATTGATTATATGTATTCTACAACTACTGCCGGTATGTTGGGATTTTGTATACATTACTAGTCCACAGTCACAGGATTGTGACAGGAACCGTTACTATTGGGTGACAGGACCCAAAGTAATATGACCCACAAGTCAGGAGTGACAGTACTGAATGAGTAATTGTGTAGATATAAACATTGTAAATGCGGATGCTCTCAATACTGTAAAGTGTAAACACTTGTTTTGATTAAACTTGGATGCATTCGCCAATATTTCTTGCTGATAAAATGTATTTAAATGTGTTTCAGGTAACTTAATGTGAAGCTAATAGAAACCAGCTAGAGAGCATTGAAGGCTTAGAAAAGTGGTTATAAAAGTTACCTAAATGAAAAGGAGTTTATGTTTTTCATAAATTAGGGTTTACCCCTACGAATGTATTGTAATGGAAACATGGGATTTATCCCTTTTGTTTAATATAAAAAGTGTGGTGTTTTGAAACTCTGATAGTATTTTCTAACGACGATCTTGATGTTTTAATTCCGCTGCCAAATTTATAAACACCGATACCATCGACTCTGTGTCTCGCGGCTCCCGCTTCCGGGTAGGGGTCAGGGGTTGCGACACTAGTGGATCTTACAAACGAGTCGGAATATGCTCCTCGTTTAGTAAGAAACAAATCACACTTAGGGTACGATGTTGTCAAGTTATTGGTGAAACCCGCACCTTGTTAACTAGTCCCGCTCCTCGATTTTCAATCTCGCCAAAGTCTTGAATTTTCAATCGACTAGGGACATGTAGTAACTGGAAGGGTAAAATGCCGTTAATCGCTTCTCGACGAGAGCGTTTTACCTATTAGGCTATAGCATGTTCCCTAACTCGAAAGATCTTACGAAACACTTTGGAATAGTCAACGTTTCTCTACCCGAAACAATCCCATGTTTTATTGAGCCAATCTTTTATGTTATCTCAATTTTTATGTGATTTTATACTTTATACCTTATTCGTTTCAAACCGTTACACATTTCTCACATTTATCGCAATAAAAAACAATACTAATCCTCGTGAACACACTAAATTTATACTCTTTATTCGCGTTCATACGTGATTATGCATGCTATACTTGATAAATTCATGCAAATTTTGTGAGCCATACTTGATGAACCCATGAAATCTTATGTGAACCATACTTGAACCTTATACATGTTTATACATACAAAAATTGTTTTCTTTATTATGATCAAGTCTCATCCCCTTTTCTTCTATGTTGAACCTCGAGATGAACTCCCCAAACTCTACCAAGAAGTCCAAGAGGTCCAACAAAGGGTCTAATAGCAACAACAAGGAGGACTCTATCTCCAAACAAGACCTTGTTGGTCTTGTCGCCGAATAAATGGCCGATCAAATGGCCCATGTCATCCCCGATATCGTTAGCCAGCTTCAAACCATCCATACCGAAGCCACACCCAAATCCTCTGCCGACTCTAAAACCGAAAACCCCAAAACGCCTTACCAATTAAAGCACTTCATGGCTTGTAAACCCGTCAAATTCACTGGCATGGACGGGGCCACGACCATGATAAACTGGTTCGACGCGATGGAGCTTACCTTTCTTCAGGGCGGGTGCCCTGATGAACTTGGAACCCTCAACGCTACTAGGGTCTTTTGTCAGAGAGCCCTCGAGTGGTGGACTACTAAGTGCAACAAGCGTGGCAATGAAGCAACCACGCTCTACCTTGGGACGAGCTTAAGAAACTCATGAGGGATCACTCTTGTCCTCCCCACGAGACCCAGAAACTCGAGAAGGAATTCTGGAATCTCACGCAACAGGGGAGCGACACCGAAGGATTGATCGCTCGCTTCAAAAAACTTAGTATCATCTGTCCTGGATAGGTTGATACCATTCCCAAGGCGATTGCCAAGCTCATCCGTTGCCTCTCGCCTGTGATTATGAACCATGTAACCGCCGCACGCCCCAAAACCCTCGAAGAAGCCAATAACACTGTTATAGAACTTAACCACAATTGCATCCTTCAAGGGGCCTATGACAAGGTTTCTATGAAGCATGCGCACCAAGACATCACCGATACCACCACCACTACCGCATCCCCTCCCTCCCAAACCAAGAAGAACAACAACCAGAACAAGAAGCGGACGGCTTCTGTTCAAAATAATGCGGTCTTCACTCCGCAAAACCCTTAACCTCTCCAAACTGTTGCAACCATCATCCCCACTACCACCGATCATCCTAAGCGTGGCTACACTTGACATACTGCTCCTACAAGCATCCCGTTGGCACGCCATGTCGCAAGTGTGCCCATGTCAAAGGTTAGGACATTTTGCTAACCGTTGCCGAAACTTTCCTCCACCCTAAAACTAGCAAGCCCAAGCCATCATGGAAAATCCTAACCCTAACCCGAACCAAGCTCAACCGCAACATCAAAATGCTCCTGTGTTTCAAATTTGGCGATTTAAATCATCTCACCAATGTTTGCCCTCTTCTCAACCAACCACGCCAAGAGCAGCAGCAGCAGCAGCCTGAGCCTGCTAAAGGACGAGCTTTCATGCTTACCTCCGCTCAAGCCCAAAGCTATAACGACGTCATTACTGGCAACTTCCTTGTGAACCATATTTATGCTACTTGTCTATTTGATACTGGTGCCGATAGAAGCTTTGTGTCCTTAGAATTTGAACCCTTGCTTAAGTGCGAACGAACTAAAATGCCTAATCCTTTCGCTGTCGAAGTCGCTAATGGTAAGACCATCTCTGTTGATTCCGTTATTTATGGTTGCTCTTTGATTCTTAACGACCATAATTTCTCCATGATCTCATTCCCATGCAAATGGGTAGTTTTGATATCATAGTACGCATGGATTCGTGTAGGCGAGTTCGTGCTGAAGTTGTTTGTTCTGAAAAGTTCATCCGTCTTCCTCTTCCTCAAGGTGATTCTCTACACGTCTATGGCGAGAAACCTTCTAAAGGTCTCAAGCTGATGTCGTGCATCAAAGCGAACAAGTACTTGCATAAGGAGTACTTTGCCTTTCTCGCCCACATTTTGGAAAAGAAAGACAAAGGTCCAATCATAAGTGATGTTCCTATCGTTTGGGAATTTCCATCCGTTTTTCCTGAGGATCTTCCTGGTCCTCCGCCTCCTCGAGATGTCAATTTTCGTATTCATCTTATCCCTGGCGTAACTCCTGTTTTGAAAGCTCCCTGTCGATTAGCACCCTCAGAAATGCAAGAGCTATCTAGCCAACTTCAAGAGCTACTTGATAAAGGCTTTATACGCCCTAGTACTTCTCCTTGGGGCGCTCCCGTTTTCTTTGTCAAGAAGAAAGATGGATCATTCCGCATGTGTATTAACTATCGCGAGCTCAACAAGCTCACAGTAAAAAAAACCGCTATCCACTTCCTCGTACTGACGATCTCTTTGATCAATTGCAAGGTGCGACGTGCTTTTCAAAGATTGATCTCCGCTCTGGTTATCATCAACTTCGAGTTCACGAAGAAGATGTGCCTAAAACCGCTTTTCGCACTCGATATGGACATTATGAGTTCGTGGTCATGCCTTTTGGTTTGACCATCGCGCCGCCGTGTTCATGGATCTCATGAATCGGATGTGTAAACCTTTTCTCGATCATTTCATCATTGTATTCATCGACGATATCCTAATCAACTCCAAGATGAAAGAAGAGCATGGACGACATTTGCATCTCATTCTTCAGCTTTTGCAAACTGAACGTCTTTATACCAAATTCTCCAAGTGTGAATTTTGGCTAAAAGATGTTCAATTTTTAGGTCACACCGTCAATGAACTGGGTATTCATATTAACCCTGCAAAGATAGAAGCTGTGAAGAATTGGATTGCACCTAAGTCGCCCTCTAAAATTCGTTCGTTTCTTGGCCTAGCTGGGTATTATCGCCGTTTCATCTCGAACTTCTCAAAGATTGCCGTTCCTTTGACTTCGTTGACTCAAAAAGATAAAACTTTTTTTGGGGTCCTAAACAAGAGGAATCTTTCCAAACGCTCAAGGAAATGCTTTGTAATGCTCCTATCCTCACTCTCCCCGATGGGAACGACGATTTTCTCGTGTATTGCGATGCCTCTAACCAGGGACTTGGTTGCGTTCTCATGCAACGAGATAAAGTAACCGCTTACGCGTCGAGAAAACTCCAAATTCATGAGAAAAACTACACTACACACGACCTTGAATTTGGTGCAGTTGTTTTTGTACTAAAGATTTGGCGACACTACCTATATGGTACAAATTGTACGGTCTTCACCAACCATAAGAGCCTACAACACATCTTTGATCAAAAGGAGCTCAACATGCGTCAACGCCGTTGGGTAGAGTTGTTAAACGACTACGATTGCGACATTCGTTACCATCCTGGTAAAGCGAATGTTGTAGACGATGCACCTAGTCGTAAGACTCATGTTATGAGCGCTCGTTGCTACCAAACCGTGGGAAGAGTTCACCAACTCTTTCGTAACGCACAATTTTCATCCATAAACGAGGGTAACCTTGAAACCGAGTTGAATACCGGTACCCTTAAACCACTCGAGAACAAGCACGATGGTATCCTCTATTTCAATCATCGTATGTGGATTCCTGATCGTGGCACCCTTCGTACCACTCTGATGATACTCCGTTCACCCTGGTGCCGACAAAATGTATCATGATCTTCGCACAACTTATTAGTGGCCTGGGATGAAGCGTGATATCGCTCTTTACGTGTCCAAATGCCTTACGTGTTCCAAAGTCAAGGCAGAACATCAATGTCCCTCTGGTTTGCTCGATTAACCAGAAATCCCTGTCATGAAATGGGAAAGCATAGCCATGGATTCATCACGAAATTGTCTCGTACTCCTTCTGGTCATGATAGCATTTGGGTTATCATCGATCGTTTGACCAAATCCGCGCATTTCCTCACTATTCGTGAAGATTGCAAAGTCGAGAAATTGGCTCGTATCTACACAAGTGAGATCATTAGTCGTCATGGTACTCCTCTTGATATTATCTCTGATCGTGACGCTCGTTTCACCTCTCTCCTTTGGCAAACTTTTCAATCCGCCCTTGGCACTCAGCTTAATCTTAGCACCGCTTTTCATCCTCAGTCTGATGGTCAAACAGAGCGTACTATCCAAACCTTGGAGGATATGCTTTGGTCATGCGTAATCGATTTTGGCGGCAACTGGGATTCACACTTACCCTTGGTTGAATTCTCGTACAACAATAGTTATCACGCTAGTATTCAAATGGCTCCATTTGAAGCATTGTATGGTCGCAAGAACCGTTGACCTATTTGTTGGCACAAGATTGGAGACGTACAAATCACTGGTCCCGAGCTAATACAAGAGACAACGGATAAGATCTTACAAATACGTGATAATCTCCTCAAAGCACGAAGCCGACAAAAGAGCTACGCTGACAAAAGACGCAAGTCTTTGGAGTTTAATGTAGGTGATCATGTACTTCTCAAGGTATCCCTTGGAAAGGTGTTGTCCGTTTTGGTAAGAAAGGCAAACTCGCTCTTCGCTACGTAGGTCCTTTCAAGATTCTCGAGAGGATTGGCAAGGTAGCATATCGACTGGACCTACCTCAAATGCTCAACAATGTTCATCCTGTGATTCACGTTTCCAATCTAAAGAGGTGTCTAGCTGAAGAAGGACTTCAAGTTCCGCTCGAAGATCTTCAAATCAATGATACTTTGCACTTCGTGGAAAAACCGGTCGAAATCATGGACTAAGGAGACAAGCAACTAAGGTGCAGTCGAATCCCTATCATCAAGGTTCGATGGGAAGGAAAACGTGGCACCGAGTATACTTGGGAACTCGAGAGTGATATGAAGACTAAGTATCCGCATCTCTTCGTTGCATCTTCCTAAATTTCGGGACGAAATTTCCTAAAGGAGGGGAGACTGTATCACCTCGCATTTCCATACTTTCTATTTATAGCTAGCTCGTATTGTATTTCTATTGTTCGGAAAGTATTGTATCTCGTTTTCGAATTGTCGTTGTAATAATTGTATTTTGAGACTTGGATCATAATGAAAACTCGTATTTTGTTCGTAACCGTTTTATACTTATACTTATGCATACACTTGAACGTGTGAAACATAATCGTGATACTCGTAATCATGTGATAAACTTTCAAAACGTGATAATTATACTTATTCGAGACTTAAACGTGATATTCGCACTCAATCGTATTCATTTTATACATTCATATACTTTGTGGCATGTTACTTATACTTATAATGCCTTATATTCATTCATAAAATACACTAATGAAACTCATAAACCCGTCACCTTTGAATAAAACAACAAAAATAAGATTTTTGTCCCGGACCCGACCCTTGCGGACCGCAAGGGGACACCCTTACGGTCCGTAAGGGTGTCTGGGTGGGACAATAGGTTTGAAAGCTCACGGTTTGCACGAATCACACACTTAAAACCTCACCCAATCACCTCTAATGCACCATTTAACACCTCCTAACCACTCCCCACTCTTCCCCTATAAATACAACCCTAATCCAAGCCATTTTACACTTTCACAACTCCATCATCACTTCTAAATCACTCTCAAATTGTTGCAACATCAGAATTTGGGGCAGATTCATACCTTCACACTAAAGTGAGCATAACTCACTCAATACTTAACGAAATTGCCCCATTCTTTTTCCTAAATACTTGGATTAACCTTAGGTTTGAGTCCAAGGATTCTCCATGGAGAATCCAGAACCTAGAAGGCTCCAAAGTGTCAGTTTTGCTCAAATCTTTATAAAATTTAAGATTTACCTTTAACAAACTTGTGTTCTTGTGCTTCTAATCAAACTTATGATTAGTAAAGCCTAACCAAGCTTGTTAACATGAACTAAGGGTTGTTTTAACACCCTAAACTTTATGTTTTTGAAGAGCTTTAAGCTCACAAGTGATGCAAGTTCATGAACTTGTTCATATGTCTCCACCTTGGTTAGCTTGGGCTATCCTAACTTTGAGACCACACATCACTTGATGATTTTCACAATTATTCCAAGTTAGTTTGCTAGATGTAAAGTGACACAACCTCGCCTAGCCTTCGACTTGTGTCGATGTCGGCTCCCCAGGTTGTAGCTCACTTGGCTACTTGGTATCATGGTGACACACTTTACCTTCTTGTCATTTCCATTCTTATCATATTATTGTTCTAAGACCCTCCTTGTTACCTATGGTAACTTGTGTAGTGGTGAACATCATACGAGGTTCCAAAGTGGATGGTTAATCCTCCCACCTCCTACTTGACTTACATGACACCAAGAGGTTCCAAAGTGGATGGTTTATCCTCCCACCTCCTACATGATTATATAACTATATATGTATCTATAGACTATAATATAAATCCTTAAAACCGAACCCTTGATAGTGACTAAGTAATCACCTATCAAGTTAATAAGTTTATCACTAATGTGTATAGTTCCTTGTCACGATTCTAATAGGTCTTGAACCTATGAAAACACATTCAATCCTTATGGATTACTATAGTGTAAAAGACGAGTGCTAATACCTTAGTGACTATTTTGGTATTATATACTTTGTCATATTTTGAATCTTAAATCCGAATGTTCCATCATCATCCCAAAATACTCATACGCCTTTGTTTTCCTCTCGTAGGATAACTCGGCATTCATCCCACCAACACAACTACCTTCACGGACTTGTCAAGTTAGAAGACTTAGCAAAACCGTGAGTACACTCGACCCACTTTTCGTTGATAACACTTTTGGGTGTGACATGTTTACCATATACAAAACCAACACATAAACTATATGAAATAGCACGAACAATCCTATATCAATGAATACTTGAATCGTTTACACTGATGCTTATATCTTGGACATTCTTTATGTAATACCTGAGTCATTAACTATTTTAGCCTTCGTTTGGCATGTATAGCGCTATAGGAAGTAAGACATCCCACTCCTCATGAAATCTAGAGGCCATGTTAAATTATCGTGTTTCGTTAAGGGTTTGACTAGTAGTATTGCATGCCTTGTATATGCTCTTGTAAAATCATAGTTTTCATGAGGGTTTGTTTAAACTTTATTCATATACGTATGTTATGCTTAAACTTGTGTACTCGCCTTTTCTTTTGCATTGAATTGTTATTTTAAAACATGTTACAGGTAGATGGAGATGATGCTATGAAATAAAAGTACCAAGGACGATAGATACACATTTATACGTTTAGGTTTAATATTGTTGTATCAAATTTTGCCATATTAATGTTGTTATTTGAATTTTCGCTTGTATTGTAATGACTTTTGCTATGAAATGAAATTTGGATTAAATTAATTATTGTCACATTTAGTTTTATGAGCAATGAGCAATCTATTTCGTCCCGCCTCGATGTTTCCGCCATCGGTTGGGGTGTGACAATAATTACCTTCTTTGACAGTTTCTTCAACTCTACGCCTCAGTAGATCATCAGTAGCTTCAACAAACAACTCTTGGAAAGTTGGGAAGTCATCTATATTCTCTCCAGAATATTGAACAATTTTATCATCAGAATCATCTTACACGAAAACCCTATCATCAACATCAGCATCAACAACATACTTGTACATGTAATCATTAGGCTCAAAAGCACTAATTTTATTCAACTCTTCCTCAAAGTCGAAGTCAAATGAACTTTCATTAACTCCTAACATAACAGCAATTTCCTCTCTAGTATAATTGTGAACAAATTTACCTTCTTTAATGCCATGCTCTATGTAGCAGACTCGTGGTTTTTGCACATCAGGAACAACTGATATAGGTGCTACTGTGAAGATTCCTAAATGCTCACCATCATTTACAGGGTCCTTCGTTTCCCCCTGTCTATCATCTTCCCTTTCTTCATTCACGTTATCTATAAGGTAAGCATCATAATCAAACGATTCGTTCATCCGAGCATCCACAATTTTCACACCTGTACCACCCTGGGTGTTGTCATCGTCATCACCCTTATCATCATCATCTTTCTTATCATCATTCTTATCATCTACATCATCATCCAACTCATAATCTTCATTCTCATCGAACTCATCTATTTCAGCATCAACTTCAGCATCCCTCTTTCTTTTCTCCAAGATCTGTTGCCCTATAAGCCTTTCAGAAAACATCAACACTTTCTCCAATCAATACAAAGTTCACAGCAGGCACGAATTCAACCAATGCTGAAGATTGCTCAATTGAACTGCATCTGTTGGTGCATAATGTCTATGTCTTAGTCTATTATCGAGTCTGTATTGTATAGAGCTGGATAGGCTAGGTAATGAAGTATTTATGAAATGTCTTAGCCAAGTTCACCCATAGTACACATGTTCAGGCATGTTCGGCCGAACTTGCATAGGCAAGTTCGGGCGAACTTGCTTCATCTGGGCCAAACTTGTAAACCTATAAATACCTAGCTCTAGTTTCTCATTTGTAACTTTGGCATCTCAGAGGCGAAGCTCTGTCAGTTTGTAACCAGAATGTTTGATCTATAAAACTGACGTTTAACTGATTAAATCTTGTCTATTGGTAACACGATGTAATATTTCCGCTATTATGGACGTTAGATATTAAATTTAGGTTCCTAAGCATCGAGGATCGGTCCTACAAGTGGTATCAGAGCTAGAACAACCTGATTTGATACTATCAAGACAAGAACACTTCTATTTCTACTCCATTCTTCTTTTTTCTTAACTTTTGAACATAAAATGAAGAATTCACGGTCAAATCTTTTGAATTTTGAATATATCATGTAAAATACAACAAAGATAAATCCTTGAAAGATTGGAGACCAAATTCAACCGAATTCATGTCGAAATTTTGAAAAAACAATGTTTTTGAAAACCCTAAAAACTGAACTTATTGGCCATGTTCGGCCGAACTTGCCCTAAAACATCACTTTTCAAGTGATTTTTTTTAGTAAGTTCGCCCGAACTTAGGTGGATTTTGAGGAAAATTTAAGTCAAGTTCGCTCGAAGTTACTAAAGTTTCACTAATTTTACATCAAGTTCGCTCGAACATACATATTTTTCATTGATTTTACACCAAGTTCGACCGAACTTGAGTAAAATCAAGGAAATTCTTAAGTAAGTTCGCCCGAACTTACTTGTGATTCATCAAACTATTTTGAATAAGTTTGCTCGAAGTTCTTTGATTGAATTTTGTCATAAGTTCGCTTGAAAAGAAATTTTTCAAAGTTGATCTAACAAGTTCGACCGAACTTGTTAGAAAATCAGAGAATTCTTCATTTGTCACTACAAGTTCGACCGAACTTGTAGTAGGACTAATCATTTTCAAAGTTTTAGAAAGTTTTTCAGCGTACACATTTCGTGATTCACAATGGAAGATCAATTAAGAGCTTATATGTCCAGAGCTAGTTTGTCAAACGCCAATGTGATTAATCAAGTCAATCTTGATAACGAAATGGGAACGATTGTCAAACCGCCCAAGCTGATGAGCATGGACGAATACGAAGCATGGAAAGAGAAATTTACCTATTGGGTTCAAGCCATGCACTTCGCTGGCTGGGTATCAATCGAAAGAGGCTATACTGTTCCGGTAGACGAGCACCATTAAGTTCTTGAGAAGTACAACTACTCGACAATTCAGAAAGATGAATATATCACCGAGAAAAAGATGATTAGTCTCATTCAACAGTTAGTCAAAGAAGATATTTTGATTCTGTTACCAGAGTATACTACAGCAAGAGAGCTTTGGTTTTCGTTACAGAAGAAATACCAAGGCAGTGCTGAAATGATAAAAAGCAAGAAGGCACTTATTCTGAAAGAGTTCGATATCTTCAGCATGCTAAAAAATGAGACCATTAAGCAAATGATAGAGCGTTTCTGTCATCTCAAAGTGCAAATGCGAAGACACGGTCTTGAGAAGAAGGAACAAGAATACATCGAAAAACTTGCTGACGCACTACCAGAGGGTGAATGGTCAACTTATTTGATGGTTCTGAAGAATAGTGATAAGTGGGAATTCTTCAAGTTGTCAACCTTTATCGATAAACTCGAAGGCCACGAAATGGAGCTTCTGAAGATAGCGAAGTTAAAGAACGCTAATGTTGTTCAAGACATCGGTTTATACTATAAAACTGGAATGCAAGATAACATTTCGAGTCCAAAAACTGGAACTGCTTTTAGTGCAAACATGAATGCTTCTTCACAGAATCAGAACTATTCACAGCCTTAGTATGACCAAAGTCCACAAAGTTCTTACTCGAACACTGGTTTAAATTCAACGTATCAAAGTCAAGTGAACCAGAATCAACAACAAAGTTCTGATCCGAATGTATACAAATGTAATATCGCAGTAAATTTGAACAATGTTGTTTCAGAAGAAGTTGCAAAACAACATATGTCATTACTTGCTACCGTCTTAGAGTCTTATGAATGTCTTGTTGCCGGTAAAATGGGAAATCCCGAGATGACCGCAAAAGATTATGACCAGGTGGACAAGGAAGAGCTCGAACTAATGGACATCAAATGGTCATTAGCTTCGATCATCAGGAGAGTGACAAAGTTCGTTGCACTCATAGGCCGTGACATAGGAAACTCAAACAACAAATTGGGTTTTGACAAATCCAAATTCACATGCTTTAAATGCTGACAGAAGGGACATTTTAAAAGAGAGTGTAAGAACACCGAGGAAACCGGAAATCAAAGTCCTTTCGGAGGAGGGAATGAATATTACACGAGGGCACTTCAATATAAACCGTTCCCGAAGAAAACTCAAGTTGAGATCCAAGAAAAGCCAAACAGTAGTACCACGAAGAAAGCCATGGTTGCATCAACAGAATATGACGGTTTTGATTGGAATTCTTACATTGGGAAAAAGAGCGGAGTTGCTTTGTTGGCGGAGATAGTTGAAGCTAATTCTACAGAGGAAGCAGCGGCAGCAGCTTTCGAACAAGCTATTCTGGAACAATACTTGCATCAATAGCAGGAAGAAGAGGAATATATTCATATGCAGAGACAAGGAATTTTATCTTCTAATTCTTGTGATAGTTTTGCAGGTCACTTTGATGGAAGCAAGAAAGAACAAGTGGTTGAGGAGAAAAAGATTGATGTAGAGATCATCAATGTTACCAAAGAAGTTAATGCTGAAAACCTCAAGGACATGGCAGATAAAGCTTTGATGGCGAATCTA
Source organism: Scalesia atractyloides (assembly GCA_947069175.1). Taxonomy (NCBI): domain Eukaryota; kingdom Viridiplantae; phylum Streptophyta; class Magnoliopsida; order Asterales; family Asteraceae; genus Scalesia; species Scalesia atractyloides. The sequence goes on from CAMTDV010000025.1 coordinate 50,439,586, forward strand.
ACCAAGGTAGGTCCAGAGGTAAAGGTTGTCGAGAAAGAAGTTGTCAGAGTACAAGTTGTTGAGGTTGAGAAACCTTGTACAAATTTTACTGAACCTTGTGTCGAATGTGTCGAAAAATAAAAGATCATCGCTGAAACAATGTGCATAACGATTTGTTAAAATTTGATTATCGCACACTGAAAGAAGCGTATGACAAAATGAAAAATGATTATGGCAGACTCGACAGAAATAACATCGAACAACATGATAATATAAGAATGTTGAGTGGTACAGTAATGGATAAACAAAGAGCAATTAATATCTATATTAACACCATTTCTGAAATCAAAGAACAGCTTCAAGACAAGACAATTGAAACTGAAAGAGCTCGACAATTGTTAAGAAGTTATACCACCAACGCGTATGTTATCGATCACATTCTTCCAACAATCTTAATGGAAGAAAAATCTAAAAAGAAAGCGGGCAAAGAATATAGTAATGTTCCTCCACCCCTTTGCGAGAAATACTGTGTTAAATCTGCAGACGGGATGGACAAGGCACTCAATGTTGAATTACTTTCTGAAAAGAAAGACAAGTTGCCAGAGAACATTGATAAGTCTATGCTAAATCTGATGATGATTACAACGCTGTGGTTAACAAAGTGATTGAAAATGTTCTAAGTGATTCTGATGATGGCAGCTTCAAAAGCGCCAACTCGGGTTCAAAGAATTCTGATTCACAATCTGAAAATGACGATAAGTCGTCAGAGGATGGTTTAAGTGATGATCCTAACATTGTAATGTACAAAATAAAGGATTCGGATAGACTATACTTTGATGATAGTTTCCCGATTCAGAATGTGAAGGAAGAATTGCTTGATAAATTATTTAAACTCGTGGAAGTCACATCAGAGGAATTGGAAATTAACAAACGAAAATTCTATTCCAAACCTAAAAGAAGCAACTACCGAAGGAACGGTGGTGATCATCCGGAAAACCGGAGAGCGGGGTTGGGTTTAGAAGAAGAAACTGATGAATATGTAAAGAAACCGTCACCATTTCATGAATATAAAAACAAAAACATGATTTTTGTATATGGGACGAGTATAATTCATGAGGAGAATTTGATTGGTAAACAGTCAAATGATGAGTTCAAGAAGGAGAAAGAAATTCGAGATAAAGCCAAGGTTACAAGTGGTGTCAAAACTTCAAGTAGGGTAAAACCATCTATTAAAGGACATCCACTTGATAATTGGACATGTTTCAAGTGCAATGAAATTGGTCATATGGCACGACAATGTCCGAAATCAAAACCGGCTTATCTTCAAAGAAAAGAAGATTCAAATGTTGTTAAACCAAAGCAACCAGTGTTTGCAAAACCTGTAAAGATTTTGAATCGAAATGAATCAAAACCAGAAGTTAAACGAAAGTCTGAAAAGACTTTTGAAAATTCCATTTTCGAAAAGGTGAAACTTCTAGGTCTAATGAAAACAAGTTTAACATCAAAAAGGCTAATATCAAATCTCAAACCTGGATTGTCAAGAAAAGTCAACAACATCTGGTGTTGTTAAGTCTGAGCTAGTAAAGATTGACAATACAAAAGAATCAAAGTCTGAATCACTAAGTCTGAGCAGGTGAAGACTAGTGAGAATGCGAAAGAAGTTAAAAAAGAAATCAAGAACGATAATGTCAAATATGTAAAAGATAAAAATAAAGTGAAATTTTCAAACATTAACATTGTTGAAACAGATGATGAATTTGATTTTGATGATGTTGATGAGTTTGAATATGATTTTGATGATGGTTATCCAGTAAAACCCAAGACCAAGAAGGCTTGGGTAGAGCTTTTCACCTAATTTCTGAATTTCGCAGGGGCTCCAAAGATCCGTATTTTCCAAGTGGATTTTGGATAGCGGAGCATCCAGGCATATGACGGGAATGAAGGCACTGCTATTCGACATTAAAGCTATCAATGGTGGATATGTTGGATTTGCAGGAAATCAAGGTGGAAGGATAGTCGCCGAGGGAAACTCTCCAATGGCATAGTTTCATTTGATCGTGTGAACTATATTGCAGAACTTGAGAACAATCTTCTGAGTATATCGCAGATTTGTGACAAGAAATTTACAGTCCATTTCAACGACAAAGAGTGTATTATCTTGAAGCCGGGAGTCAAAATACCAGATGAGTGGATTCTGATGCGAGCACCACGAGAGAATGATTTATATGTTCTTGATATGGGTGTTGCTACCACTTCATCACAATCAGCACAATGTTTTGTATCAAAGGCTACTGAAAAAGATTCTATTCTTTGGCATCATAAGATGGGGCATATTCATTTGCGTAAAATGATTTTCTTAGTTCATAATGATCTTGTAGAAGGCGTAAATCTTCAAAGTTTTCAGATGTCTGATCATTGCTTGAATGCAAGAAGGGAAAGCAGATCAAGAAATCGCATCCGAAGAAAATTCTAAACTCAATCAAGTTGCCATTAGAACGTCTCCACATGGATTTATTTGGTCCTGTAAATGTTCGAAGCATCTCAGGAGACTTATATTGCTTGGTCGTGACAGATGACTATTCGAGATATCCGTGGGTATTCTTTCAAGAATCAAAAGACAAAACGTTCGAGAACTTGGTTATTCTATTCAAGAAACTCGAGAACATTTATCATCTGCCGGTCAGACGCATTAGAAGTGACAACGGCACAGAGTTTAAGAATAACAAAATGAAGGAATTCTGCAATGCAAAAGGGATTCTGCACGAGTTTAGTGGTCCCTATACTCCACAGCAAAACGGAGTAGCTGAACGGAAAAACATTACTTTAATTGAAACTGCGAGAACCATGCTTGCAGATTCTAAACTTCCTATCAGTTTCTGGAGTGAAGCGGTTGCTGCGGCTTGCTACACGCTAAACAGGGTTCTCACTGTCAAACCAACAAAGAAAACATGTTTTGAGATGATAAACTGATGGAAGCCAAATTTGAAGTTCTTAGAACCATTCGGTGCACCATGTACCGTAATAGACCAAGATGGCAAATTCGGAGCTAAATCTCTTGAAGGTTTCTTTGTCGGATATGCGAGTCCGTTGAGAAGAGTATATGTTCCTTCATTTAGAAAGGTTATTGAAGCATAGCACGTGGATTGTTTCAATTACACGGATCCTATTCAAAGGAAAGGTGACGCGTGGCTGTTTAACTATCAAGACCTTTGGAAGTCATTTGACTTGCCCAAAGAACCAACTGACGAAGAAGTTGCAGTGTTATACTATCTTCACCAGTCAGCGAATCAAGAACAAATTGTTCGACCAATTGTGGTTAATCAACCCACGTTGGATCCATCTTCTTCTAGCGCAAGTTCAAACAATAGTGGTGTTCCGGCTGAAAATGTTTCTGAAACATTATCAACATCTGCTAATCTTCCAACAACTGCCTCTACTGAACCAGTGAATACAACAACGGAGCCCAGTATGCCTCAGTATCAAAATTCTGATTCAGATGAAGCACCAACATTTGATGCTGATGGGGAATCATCTTCTTCAGATGAAGAAGTGGAGCAGATTACAAGTCTTCTTAATCAATATGCAGTACCAAACAACAGAAATGAATCTTCATCAAGCTCTCCAAACATTGAATTGGTTGTTGATCTCAATATCACGAATCATCAAAACTCAGTAGATGTTCCAAGTGAAGAATTGTCGCGATCATATTCCTATCATCCGTCAACAAATATTATCGGAGAACTTCAAACTGGTGTTAGAACTCGAGGGCAAATTAATAAAGCACTCAGTTGTTTCTACATACGCGTTGCTACAACCCAGAACTATTGTTTCTATACATGTTTCATCTCTCTGGTTGAGCCTAGACAGTTACTGAAGCTTTAGCTGATGAAACTGGGTACAAGCAATGCAAGAAGAATTATTGCAGTTTGAGAAGTTGGGTGTATGGAAACTTGAAGATCTACCAGAAAATCAGAAAGCAATTGATACAAATGGGTCTTTAAGTGTAAACGTGATGATAAATGGGTTATTGTTCGTAACAAAGCTAGGCTTGTTGTCAAGGGATTTCACCAGCAGGAAGGGATAGACTACACGGAAGTCTATGCACCAGTAGCTCGATTGGAATCTATTCGAATTTTTCTAGCTTTCACATCATGGAAAGGATTTAAGGTCTATCAATTGGATGTCAAATCGGCTTTTCTGTATGGCAAATTACACGAAAAGGTGTACGTTGGACAACCACCAGGGTATGTCGATCCACTCAACAAGAAGAAAGCATACATGATGGATAAAGCACTCTACAGACTACACCAAGCCCCGAGAGCTTGGTACGAGACGTTATCTCAACATCACTTCGGAAACGGCTTTATCAGAGGAACTGTGGATAGTACTCTTTTCACCAGAGAAGTTGATGGCCATTTGATTATAGTTCAAATCTATGTTGACGGCATCATCTTCGGATCTACAAATGATAGTCTCTGCAAGGAGTTTGAGGGAATCATGAAAAAGAAATTCGAAATGTCCTCAATGGGCGAAATGAAGTTCTTTCTTGGTTTGCAGGTAGATCAGCTTCCGGATGGTATTTTCATTCATCAGACTAAGTATGTTCATGAAATGTTGAAGAAGTTTGGAATGGAAAGCTTGAAGCCTCTATCTACGCCTCTTGCTCTAAATCACGGCATTTGTGTTGACGAGACTGGGCCAAAGTTGACGAGACGTTATACAGATCGATGATTGGATCGCTGATGTATCTGACAGCATCGTGCCCAGATATTATGTATCCCACCTGCCTATGCGCCATATATCAGTCAAGCCCGAGGATCTTACACATGCAGATCATGAAGCGTATCTTTAGATACCTGAGAGGATGCCCAAGCACCGGCTTGTGGTACCCGAAAAACCACAATTTTGACCTCACAGGCTATGCTGATTCTGATTTTGGTGTAGATAAGTTGAACTCAAAATCAACTACAGCGGGATGCTAGTTCTTCGGAACAAGAATGGTAACATGGCAGTGTAAGAAACAGACTACGGTCGCTCTCTCTACCGGTGAAGCTGAGTATATCTCGGCCTCCAGCTGTTGTTCACAGATTCTGTGGATTCAACAGCAGATGAGAGACTATGGTCTGCAATTTCTAGACACTCCGCTGTATGTTGATAACAAGGCAGCCATAGATATAACTAAAAATCCGGTTCATCACTCACGCACAAAACACATTGAAATTCGTTACCACTTCATCCGTGATTGCTACGAGAAGAAGTTGGTAAGAAGAGAAAAAATCCACACTAACGAACAAAAGGCTGATTTTTATACCAAACCATTTTCTTTGTCACGATTTAAATACTTCTGAGGATTAATGGTATGAAAAATTTGCTTACAAGTGCGGACGCTGAGGTTGAATACGGATCGGACGACGAGTTCGCGTGATCCACATTGGTTTGTAAATATCTTTCGAATTTAGAATTTTGTTAAAAACTAAAATCCAAAAAGATGTTTTTGATTTTAGGGGGGAAATGTTAGAGAAAATACAATAACATTACATTCGAAAAAAATTAAAATCCAAAAACATATGAAAAATTCAAAATGTACAAAAACATTGAAAAAGATAAAAAGAGTTCAGTGTCATAAAAGGAAACGATAGTATATCAGTGGACTATTACAGTATGCTAAAGAAATGTAAAGTTTTAAAAGTAATAAACGAGTCTTACTATGGATATGTCTATAGGATTAACACGTTCAGTAAACTGTTTTTGAGATATAAACTAAATTTTACAACTGCTTAAACTTGTGGATTAACAAATCTTGGATATATGGACTTCGTACTCCGAAATTTCGTTCGAAAGATTGCCTGATTCTGAGATACGAGGTCTTTATAGATAGTTGATATCTGGTGTATTAAACAAGTTCTTCTGATTTTGCGAAAGCAATGGCCTAGAACTTTTATAATATTTTCGTCAAAAATCCCTAAACTGCATGCATTATTGAAAAGAATCGAAAGATCTAATCATTTACAGTGCTAAAAGATTCCTTAAGTGGAACACACCTTAAAGACGAGCCTTCATCTCTTTGTCTGTATGGTAGTACGAACCTGAGCTCTCAAGGTCTCGCACAACCCAGATACATATATCAATTATGCTATATTCACCTGTAAGATGAAATCTAGGGAATCTGGATACGGGAGTATATTCAAGTAGTGCGAACCATAGATAAGTCAAGTTTCATGAATTCTACCTTAACATATCTTGAAACAGTTGAGAAATGTGGTAAAAGCTTAAGAGGACAAACATATCGACAATCTAGGTAAACGATTTTAAAACTTAAAGTCATCTAAAGGTCAACGGTACTGGTGATATGTCTCATTTAACTGATATGATCCTTAGACACGAATTCAAAAAAATATGTCTGTAAATATGCTTGTACATAGTTTACATTGCTTCTTACATTGTATTTCAGCTTTACAGATTAAAATCAAAAATATTTTCGGTGTGTTTTAGCATAAACTTACAAAAATACAAAAAGATTTTATTTCTATATTGTTTTCAGCAAACCAATGTTGGAGAACGGATTTTCAAAGTCTGGTAAGGTGCTAGAACTGGTGGGAATCTCTTTGACAACGGGCTAGGAGCCAATCTGTAAAATCTGAAAAGTCAAAACGATAAAAGTTCGTTCGTTCGTAACGGGTAAAACCGGGGTCATTAACTTGGACTCGGCAGACAAATCGGTTAACCAAGGTCATTAGCTTGGACTTGGTCAACTGAGCGGATTTTCATAACTGATAAAAATTTGGAAACTTCAGGGGTTAAAATTGAAAAATTGAAAAAGATCAAAATTATGGTTTGGCAAGTTCCGCCGAACTTGCTAAACAAATCAAGTTTAACAAACAGCAAGTTCGATCGAACATACAAACAGCTGTGTTGTTTTATTGTTAAGTTCGCCCGAACTTAACTGGGCTTTCATGAATGGGCTCAGCAAGTTCGCCCGAACTTGACTTGGTATAAATACCAATCAAGTTCGGCCGAACTCACTTATCAGTAAACACATTCTCTGAGCGAACTTGAACTGTGAGAGATTTTGAATGTTTTTGGCAATTTCATATTGTTATGCTGCCCGATTCTAGTCTGTATTTGGTGATTAGCACACCAATTACTATGGCAGAGGTATTGATTTGAACTTGATACATGGTTGAACCGTTAACAAACAAAACCAGATCTAAAACATAAAAACTGATAGATTTAGGAGTTGTTTGTTAAATTGAGCATAGAATCAAGATCTACAACTATTATCGACCGTATAGCTTATTTTGATTGGTTTCTAATGGACATTTGATTGTTTGAACATGTTTGGTCTTTTGGAGAAGACGACAAGTTCGGCCGAACTTGTCCAAAACATGATTACAAGATCCAGAAGCAATTTTCGACCGAACTTGTTTATAAAAGTCTTAATGTTGATTAATATAAGTTCGCCCGAACTTGCATTAATGTCTTGTGAATAAAACTGATTAACATGCATCTTCGACCGAACTTGTTGTTAAGAAAATTTGGATTGTTTTAAGTGTAAGTTCGCCCGAACTTATATATAGAACATGTAATTGATGCATGTTCGGGCGAACTTAGTTAAAGCAAATTGTTAAAACAGATATATCAAGTTCGCCCGAACTAGATATAAATGTTAGAAAATTTTGTGTAATTTTTCTCGAAAAGCGTGCGAATTGTTTTACGTTGATTTTTAGGCACAGGTTCCAGCACGAGTAATCTCTGTTGAGTTTTCAAAGACTCACAATACGTGCATCACGCTTGATAAAACGATCTATCCGTCATTGAAAGAGTATCACAGTATTTTGAAGTTTCTAGAGGATAGTCATATTCGCCGAGCTATTACTGAACGCACCGTATCATATCGATCACATATCGTTCACTTCTGGATGAACGCAAGTTTAAGTGAAGATGAGAAGACGATCACTTCATCTGTGCAAGTCGGCAGTGAAGTTAAACCGATTACAGTTACCGAAGATGATATTCGATGGATTCTGCAGTTCAAAGATAATGAAGACGATCAAATTCATTTAGACGAGAGGATGGTACGTGGGTGTTTCTTCTGTATGGAGTATAAGGGGAGTGTGAATAAACCAACGCTGAAGAAAGGGGAAGTGCCAAACCCTATAAGCTTTTGATGCATGCTCTAATTCACACATTTAGCCATCGCAACGCCGGTTTAGATGATGTTCAAGAATATTTGGCTAGCATGGCAATGATGCTTATTCTGAAGAAACCATTCAATGTTTCTAAGATGGTTTTCACTCACTGTCGAAGAACATGGAAGATTCAAGGCTATGCCTATATCCGAGATTTGTTCAGATGTTAATTGACAAGAAATATCCTAACATTGCTCGAGATCTGAATGACGTTCTTTATCTAGTTCATCTTGACGAAACGACAGTGAAGAAGCTTATTAAGTTCCAAAAGCAAGTTTCAGCTCCTGTTTCCAAGCCGGTATTCGGAGCTATAAAAGATTCAGATTATGTCACGCCACCTGATAACAAATGGAGAAAGGATGGTAGTGATGACGAAAAAGAGCTTAAAGCGGAGCAAGAATGGTTTAAGGAATTCAAACCAAAGGCTAGGAGCGAATTGTTTTTAAAGACAGAAGCTGATAAGCCCAAAAAGAAACGTGCTGCGAAGAAAGTCGAAACTTTGCTTGTCGGTGAGGATGAACCAGAAAATGTTGAGGAGTTGCTGGATCGAGCGCTACAATGGTTATTGACAGTCAAGAAACTGTGAAAACGACTCAAGATGATGTGATTTCTGCTACTTCTGAGAATGAAGAATCTGATAAAGAGCCAGAAAAGAATGAGGCAGAAATTAGAGCAGAAAAAGAAAGGAAATTAGATGCAGATTTTGATCCTAACGCTGAAAGAGAATCTGATGAGGAGAGACCAAAGAAAAAGTCAAAGCGTACAAAGTCTCCAGCAATTGAAATTTCTAAGAAGACTACAGGGTCACCTCATACAAAGGGAAAAGAAAAGCTAAGAAAGCTGTGAGCAAGAGATATAAAAGCAAGGTGAAAGGCACAGAAGCCACACAAGAACCTTCTGGTGCTCAGGAGAAAGGAGCCACACAAGAACCTCCTCCACAAGAACCTCCTGTTATTGTTCATGCTGAAGCTGAAGGGCCAGGAGTTACGCAAGAACATCCTGTGTCTGGATTTGTTGAAGTTCCTATTGCTGAATCTCCTACTACTCCAAAGACTTCTGTTCTGGAAAGTTCTACGCCTAAGAAGTCAACACCAAAAACTACAACACCAAAAGATTCAACACCAAAGGCACCAAGAGGAAGTATGTTTGGTGATATGCCACACGGTCCAATCAGTCTCGAAGATTTGGATGAGTTTTTCCCAGAAATTAATGCTGAGATGTTAGAAAAATGTGTGAAGGTATTGGAAGAGAAAGTTGCAAAGAATGAGGTTGAAAAGGCAAAGCTTGTTAAGAAGGTGAATCAAGGTGAGGTTGAAAAGGAATTGCTTGATGATAAAGTGAAGGTGCTGGAGAAGGAACATGAATATTTCAAGGCATTAATAGAAAGTCTGCAGGACGCTAATGAGAAACTACAGACAAAGATTGCAGAATTAAAGACAATTCAAGCACTGAACGATTGCGGATTCAACAGATTGCAGAAGGTGTTAGCAAACAATCTTAATATTGACTTCATCACAGAATACGATCGTCTGGATCGTCAGGAAGCCAAAGAACATGCTGAGAAAGAATTGGCTCAAGGTGGTAAAGGAAAGCATGTTAAGGGTGAAGCCCCTAAATCTTCTGATATTCCTGAGAAACCTGTTGATGTGATTCAAGCTTCGGAGTCCGATATCCAAAAGGTTGACGAATCTGTCAAGCCTTCTGATCCTGTTGTTGTTTCTAAAAAGGACGATGAAGAAGCTGAAAAGGAAGATAAGGATGATGAAGAGAAAGAGGAAGAGGGATATGTGGATTGGAATGTTGGGGATGATGATGATGATTTTGATCAAGGAGATGATGATTTTGATCAAGGAGGTACATGTTTAAAGATCAATGAAGCTAAAGTATCTGATGAGTTTGATTTTTCTGATCTTATGAACGATGAATCTAACAAGATGGAGGATAAAAGCCACGGGGAGTCAGGGCAGAAAGGGCCAACTGATGAAGATATTGATTTGTTAAATATTGATTGTTCTGCGAAGCCTGTGACTGCAGTACCTACGAAGCGTTTAATACTAATGTTGGAACATAATGTGGAAGAAGGTGAGTTTATGCATAATTATTCAAAAGAAGATCTGGCAAAGCTAATTGAAGTTGAAGCTGAGAACTTAGAGTTTGATTTTGAGGAAGTGATGAATGTTAATACATTTGAACCAAAAGAGTATCAGTATAAGAGAAGGTTTGAAGCTGATGAGTACAATCGTGTGATAGTTGAAGATTGGTCCTCAGATGATGAATCAAATCAGAAAGCTAAGTATGTTGGTGAAAATTTAGAAAGTTTTCCTACATTCGAAGAGATGTATAAACAGCTTAATGAAGATATGTTGAAAGAGAGGATTGCTGAAGCGTTACAAGAAGGAAAGATTTCTAAACCGATGACCAAAGAAGAGATAGCTGAAGCGAAAAAGTCCTGATTCAAGGAGATGCCACGTGAACGTAAGTTTCGACGTCCACTAGCATTCTTCACCAAAAATAAAGATGTTTCTTTGGGTGATATACTGAGTTGGGGATGGTTTAAAGAGATCAACGTATACGCAATCAAAAGAAAATTTGGAGTGCAATTCTTCAAATATCTTGCTGATTTCAAGAAATTGCCGTATTGGGATATGGAAGAGCTGGTACAAACAGTGAATGTTACTTATCATATGAAGACAGTTGATCAATTGTTGTGGAAGATGATTAAGTATGAAGCTGGTAAAGGTTGGAATCACTGGAAGCCGTTTATTCCAAGGCGAAGGGTAAAGATCAATAAGGTTACAGGGGAAAAGGACATAACGTTAATTATGAAACGTCCTAGAGCCATCAGGAATATGCCACTTATGCCGATCGAACAAGACTTTTATCCTTTATTCAAGTGGTGGCAGATTGATCCAGCTACTTGTGAAGTAGTGATTGTGTTAAAATTTGAAGATCATCTGGATATTGCTAAGGAACGAGTTGAAGTGATGGGTCATCAGGGTATGAGAGGTTTGTGGAGGACGATATGGATTCTAGATCCTATGTGGTTGGTTAACTGCTCGAGAGAAGATATAAAATGCCTTTTCTACAGCAAGATTGTTTTTGAAGAAAGAGAAAAGGTACAGGCGATGCAGTATCAGAAAGTTGTTAACGTTTGCTATGCACGCGAAGTCAATTATGGTAAAATGTGGCAAACGAAGTGGAGGGATCTAGAGAGAGTTGAATTTCTTAAAGAAGAAATCAGAAGTGAGGCGATCAAAGAAAGAATGGAAAAAGCGGTAAGGCAAAGTTCGCTCAGAATGGCTAACTTTAAAAAACCACCGCCAACTGAGACGCCGGATCCGAAACAAGAACGACGAAGGAAGCCGTACAAGAACTTCTTCGGTCGTGTACATTAACGATTAAATGAAGACAGAGTTTTGAAGGCTGATAAAAGACGAAGACGATATCCAAGGGGGAATCTGTTGGTGCATAATGTCTATGTCTTATTCTATTATCGATTTTTTGTATTGTATAGAGCTGGATAGGCTAGGTAGTGAAGTATTTAAGAAATGTCTTAGCCAAGTTTGCCCATAGTACACATGTTCAGGCATGTTCGGCCGAACTTGCATAGGCAAGTTCGGGCGAACTTGCTTCATCTGGGCTGAACTTTTAAACCTATAAATACCTAGCTCTAGTTTCTCATTTGTAACTTTGGAATCTCAGAGGCGAAGCTCTGTCAGTTTGTAACCAGAATGTTTGATCTATAAAACTGACGTTTAACTGATTAAATCTTGTCTATTGGTAACACGACGTAATATTTCCGCTATTATGGACGTTAGATATCAAATTTAGGTTCCTAAGAATCGAGGATCGGTCCTACAACATCAATTGGTTGTTTGCCTTTTCCAACAGCAACAACATCCTCCACTGCTTTCTTCTTTCTTTCAGCAGCTTTCACTCTTGCTTCTTCAATTTCTATTTCATCGTGCTCATCACTGAAATTGATATCAAACCTCTTATGAAGCACTTTAAACAGCATATCAAATTTCTTAGAGTTTTCTGCATTTTCAGTTTCTAGATCTTTGACCATCATGTAACACTTTTCATTTCTGCAGTATCACTTGTAAACGAAGTTAAAAACTGCATATTTTCATCTTCTAGCTGCTTGATTCTCTTTTTATTCTCTTTCACTTTGATTTGTAACTCTTGAGCTTTTTCATTATCATTGACCAACACAGCTAACAGAGCTTCCAATCTCCCTTTTTTTCATCCTCCAAAAAACATGATTCTGCTTTCAGTTCTTTGATCTGGTTCTCTAACTCTTCAACTCGGTTATCATTGAACATATCATTATCAAACCCTTTCGTGTATGGAATATCACCAAAATCATCAGGAAATCTATCGTTGAAGGATTGTCTTAGACTAGATTGTGGTGTTGAACGTTGTTGTACATGAGGTGTTGGTTGTTTTGGTGTTGAAGCTTATTGTGATGGTGGTGTAACATGTTGTGGTGATGTTGGTGGTTGTGGTGGTGATGTGGGAACGGGTGGTATAATTAGTGGCTATTGTGTATGTGGTGGTGATGGTGGAATAACCGACTCAACATTCTCTGTGATAGCTACAACCTCAACCTCAGGTGTCTTCTTGGCCTTCTTATACTTTCATCGCGCTTTCTTAGCCGCAGGAGACCCTGTCGTATTTTTCTGTACATCAGAGGCTTTACTCTTAGCTCGTCTGGTTTTCCTGACTGGACATTCAACCACTTCTTCAGTTTCTGAAGGAATATACGATATGTCATCCTCACCAACTTCTTTATGTTTACGCTATTGTAATCGTTGTTCTTCATGTACTTTGGCCTCTTTAATTTCCTGATCAACACTATCCTCAAAACTGTCCTCATCATCACATTCGACAGCCTCTTTCTTGGCTTCAGCAACAATTTTTTAAACATTTACTTCATGATCATTTTCTAACGTAGCCGAAAAGACTTCTTCGTGTACATTTTCAGCCACCGGTTCATTAACAGGCTCATTCACCGGCGCTTCATCATTAGAACGTTCATCACGAAGCATCCTATGTACAGTTTCACGTTGACGAGCTTGTGTTGGCTTTTTCTTTGGAGTCGCTCGTTTTCTTTTCTTTTCCTCATTCTGTACTAACTGTTACGTCGAGTAAAACCATCGAAGTTTTCTTCCTCATCTCTTTCAGATCCACTAGTATCTTTTCTCTACATTCCCTTTGGAGGTGCCACATTATCTTTATCTTTAATTGCTTCAAACACTAGCTTAGCAACAGGATCCGACCCTGCTTCAGATATAAGTTCAATCTGATCAATGTCTCTTTATCCATATGATTCAGCACTAATTCATCATCCTCTTTCTTTTCCAGATTAGGAAATAGATCATTCGACATCATTTTTAGAAACCTCGGGTATTGAAGAAACTTCTCCCTTGTAGGGTTTGCTGCCATCTGTTCAAATATTATCTTTGTGAAGTTATATGGCAGATTCAATGTGAGTGCAACAACCATACACATCTGATAATCAAGAATATCATCGTATCCACCTTTCTTGTGACTTAAAGCCTGAATAATCGAGTGTACAAAGAATTTGTACGGCCTTCCAAGATTCGCTTTCTTGAAATTCGATGCTTTCACGTGACCCTTATAACCTATCTGATAAAAGCAACCTTTAACCATTCTTTCGGGTAGCCTGTGGGATTATTTCTTTATCTTTCAAATCTAACACCCTTTGTTAGGATATGAGTTTAACTAGTTGTGATTGTTTTAGAAAATGGTTTATGAATGAAGATAAAACATGGTGAATTTGCAGCGGAAAGAAAACGTTATATCACAACTAATGGCAGAATCTTTTATCATCAGTGCTTTCAAACTTATAAGTTTTCCATGTGAATCACAACTCCCCCTCAGCCCAATGATAGTTTGTTAGTACAGAATGAAAGAAAGATGATTGGAAGGAAATGCGTAAAATGATCTTTTGATAGATGGATGGAATAGTACAATGTACTGTTCTATTTATACAGAATGTCAAACCTCTGAGCATCTTTGCTGATGTCAGGGTTTGATAGTGGCTGCTAACAATTAAAACTAACTCTAAACACTGATAAAGTTAACCCTTGCTATTACAGACACTGTTACATTAATAAAAAAGAAACACTGATGACCCTATCAAATGTTGGTCTTCATCAGCGGTTACACCAGAGCTTGTATCAACAGATCTTGTAAAGCAGATTTATCTTGGATCAGTGGCTTGAATCAAAGGTTTCAAACCTCTGTTATTCTGGATCAAACATCTGATGTAGTTTTGGCTTTATATCATTTGTTCCTTTGATAGGGTTTAATCTCAACAATCTCCCTTGGAACAGATGATGCCGAAACATAATTATTGTTGATCTTTATTTCTCAACATGACTTCTCTTATTTAACCTTTGAACTGCAATTCAAAGTTAAGAGACTCAGTATCATCCCCATCCTTTTGGAGCTCCAGATTCATTAGATCTTGGAGGTCTTCTGCACAGAGCCCATATGCATCCTCCTTTCTTATCTTGGTAGCATCGCCATTTGATTTGAGCAGAGTTAATTCGTGGGCGTTTTTGTCAACCTTCCACTTTAGAATTTTTGGATCAGATGGCTTTCTAGGATGGTTCTTTATTGTTGAGAATGATGGTTGTATCTGATGAGCAATCTTGGATAAGGTCTCTCTTAACATGTCACTTGCATCATCAGTATGGAGTTGGGATTGATTCATGATGCCCTCTTTGATGAAGGTATGTTCAAACCTTTTCCTCAGACATCTCCCTTTTCCGTTTTCTTTGATTTAAGGCAAGGATGGATGGAGTAGATGTTGGAGATGATTTTTGTAAAGGTTGTGTCTGATGAACTATAACCTCTGCTGCTGAGTAGTTTAATTTCTTTGGCACTGATGGATCTCTTTTTCTCAGCTCTTCTAAACCTTTGTATGCATCCACTACCTTAACCTCTGACCACCTGGTAATTTGATTCTTTGTACCATAATTAGTAGCAATTAACTCTTCTTTCATCCTTCTGAGTTTTAAGGCTTTGTCAGGCACATTCTTTTTTACTTTATTCGAGTATGGAAGAGTGGGCTTTTTGCTAGGATCTTTCAGCATCTCTTGCATCCTTTCTACTTCTTGTTTCAAATCACTCATAGACCAGTCTTTGAATTTTGCTCTTGTTGCCTTATATTGTTTATTTTCCATGATGTGATCTATGTAATCTTTTCTCAGACTTTCATCATCCTTTTCAGATAGTCTCTTGAATAGATCTTTGGAAAAGTCTTCAAGCCTTCTGACCTTGCTAAGTTGATATTGCATGTAGTTCTGAACTTCTCTATCACTCCTTCCCTTTGTATCCCTCTTGGTTACATCTTCTGCTTGTTTGGCCTTCAATTGAAGGCATTCATCAATTTTTTTTGGGCTTAGGATAACCTTGCAGAGATGGGAAATTTCTCTTTTCTGTATCTTCATCAGAGTAGAAGGATTTGATCTCTTCCTTGACAACAGGTAGATACAATGGAAATTGAGTGGTAAGAGGAAGTACCGTTGGTGGTCTCACCATGGTTTGAGATGATGTAGATGTTGGAAGACAAACAAATATTATGGTCAGTGGTTGTGATGATAGTGGAAGTGGTGAAGGAATGATATTTTCATCATCTATAACATTTGTCATCTTCATTCTTTTGAAAAGAAGTTAGGGTGATGGTGGTTGAGTGGGAATTCTTGTGGGAGTAGGTATTTGATGAGTAGTGGTTGGGAAAGTGATAATGACAGTGGTTGAAGTAGCATCTATTGTAACCATTGTTGTATCAGCAACTGTTGACACAACAGGTGTTATAACATCTGCTGGTGATGATGATGATATTGGTTTGCTTTTAGATTTGTCAGTGGTTTTGGAGGGGGTGGATGTTGGTTGGTTAACCTTTCTGGTTAACTTTCTTCTTTGCTTTGAAGTACCAAGAGCTTCCTTTTCTATCTGAGCAATCTTTTCTTTTTCAAATCTTTGTGCACCTTTAGTTTCCAACCTCTCTTTTCTCTTTTGCTTTTCTTCAGCAAAGAGATTGAGAGTTTCATCAATTTTCTTTGTAATATCTGGCTTGGGGATTTTCACTACTGGTTTTGCTTTAGGATCATGCTTTAATTTAACTCCTCGTTTTCTTTCTCCCCCAAAAAATGATAAAATCCCTTCAACACGCGCAATTTTTTTCCGTCGATACATCCTGCAATTTCACTTGAATTCCTTTTGTATCTGCTTGTTCAGTTAATTCTATAGCCTTTTTCATTGCTTTGCAAAAAGAAACTCTATTTTTCAATTACCCGGCTATAAATTCTGCAAGAATATAGGGTTTCCATAAGGCTTTTGAATTCGTGTGATAGCAATGTTAAGTTTCCGATTTACATAATTAAATTCTTTTGGTAAATTAATCTGTATTTCTTCGATTCCTCGGGGTCGACTTTCAATTAATATTTTTGGAAATCCCATGTAGATTATGATTTGGATCACGTCGATTTTTTTTGAATCTCTATATGTGCAATTCCCTCGATGCCAGAAGATGTTTTCATATTTTTTGTACATAATTCTTTATATAATTTCTTTTTTTTTAATCTTCTTGCAGACCCTGAGAATAATTTTTTGGTTGTGCAAACCACAAGGAATGATGACCTTGGGTTGTACCAAGTCTGAAACCAATTGGATTTATTTTTTTCCCATGTTCCCCATTACTATACATATCATAATATGACATAGTTGTATCCTTTTTCTTTCTTTTGTGACCATGTAATAGAGTCGGTATCTATATATTCATCTAAGGATATATCTTTCATGACAATAGTTATATGGCAGGTAGGTTTTTGTATGGCAAAACAACGCCCTCGAGCTCGAGGTTTTAATCTCTTCATGATAGTACTTTATTTACTTCGGCTTTACTAATCACTAAATTTGCTTCATTCGAACCCTTATTGGAACTAGCATTTGCTGCTGTAGAATAAACTAATTAAAAAATGGGATAACATGCTTGACAAGGTATGAGTTCTTATACCATAAGTGTTTCTTCGTAGGAACGCCCACGAATTTGATCAATTACTCTTCGCGCTTTGTGAGCAGACATAGATATATGTTGACCTAAAGCGTATACTTCTGTTGTTCTTTTATTTAACATAAAGTTCGGCTCATACTAATCAATGATAAATATCTATATATATTATTATACATAAACATACATATAAACAAACGTTTTTTAACAACGAGATCTACTATCGCTTTTTGCATGTCCTCTTAAATTTAAAGTAGGCGCAAATTCTCCCAATTTGTGTCCTACTATACGATCTGTTATATAAATAGGTAAATGTTCATTTCCATTATGGATAGCAAAAGTATGGCCGACCATTATGGGTATAATGGTAGATGCCCGAGACCATGTTATTATGATTTCTTTTTCTTCTTTTGTGTTAAGCTTATTTATTTTTTTAATAAATGATTCGCTACAAAAGGATTTTTTTGAGTGAACGTGTCACAGCTTCCTCCTATTTTTTTGTAAAGACGAAGAAAGAAATTATATTTTCTCTCCTATTTACTACGGCGACGAAGAATCAAATTATCACTATATTTATTCTTTTTTCTACTTCTTTTTCCAAGTGTAGGATAACCCCAAGGGGTTGTGGGTTTTTTCTACCAGTTAGGGCCCTCAGTTCACCTCACCCATGTGGATGGTTTACAGGGTTCATAACTACTCCCCTTACTACAGGGCGCTTACCTAGCCTACACTTAGATCCGACCCTACCCAAATTTTTCTGGTTCACCCCAACATTCCCCACTTGTCCGACTGTTGCTGAGCAGTTTTTGGATATCAAACGGACCTCCCCAGAAGGTAATTTTAATGTGGCCGATTTCCCTTCTTTTGCAATCAGTTTCGCTACAGCACCCGCTGCTCTAGCTAATTGTCCATCCTTTCCAAGTGTGATTTCTATGTTATGTATGGCCGTGCCTAAGGGCATATCGGTTGGAGTAGATTCTTCTTTTTTATCAATCAAAACCCTTTCCCAAACTGTACAAGCTTCTTCCAAAGCATACGGCTTTCTGGATATAGATGGTGATATCTATACATATGGATGTATAGGAATCAAAATCTACTGAATCACTCATGTTATGATCCTTTACATCCTCGGTCTTCCTGTTCCATCATCTGGCTTATGTTCTTCATGTAGCATTCAGACCGAATGACTCTATGAAATTACGTTGATACTTCTATATTATGGGTAACGTATGAGACATCTCTATTATCCCCCTGGGAATCTTTAGAATTACCACTACTTAGCTTTCAATTCGCCTCTGAACATTAAATGAAATGTGAATAATCCGTCCTCTTATCTTTGAAATAAGGGGCGCTTCCTGTTCTGTCGGTGCTTGAAACAATTTTGTGTTCTCCATATTACTATATCTCTAGAGTTAATAATTTTATATAAGGAACTGCTGAACTCAATCACTTGCTGCCTTTACTCTTCAGTTTTCTGTTGAGGTCTATCCTATAGAGGTACTCAAATTGGATCAGTGATCGACTTCTAGGTTTCGTCGTAAACCTAATTGGTTACTTCCAATTACGTAAATCAATAGTTCAAACCGCACTTAAGGTAGGGCATTTCCCATTTTTATAGGAACTTCTGTACCAGAAACATTGGTATCTCCAATTATAGCCCCCCTCTGATGTAAAATATATCTCTTCTCACCATCCCTATAGTGTATGAGACAAATGTATACATTTCGATTCGGGTCGGGACGTATTCTATGGTTACGATTCTACCATATATGTCTTTTTCATTCCGTCGAAAATCTATTTTACGGTATAGACGCTTATGACCTCCCCCTCTATGCCCTGCAGTAATTGTTGACACAGGAGTGGTAAGACATCTGCTGGTGATGATGATGATGTTGGTGTACTTTTAGATTTATCAAGGGTTTTGGAAGGGGTAGATGTTGGTTGGTTAAACTTTCTGGTTAACTTTCTTCTTTGCTTTCAAGTATCAAGATCTTCCTTTTCCATCTGAGCAATCTTTTCTTTTTCAAATCTTTGTGCACCTTTAGTTTCCAACCTCTCTTTTCTCTTTTGCTTTTCTTCAGCAAAGAGATTGAGAGTTTCATCAATTTTCATTGTAGCATCTCGCTTGGGATTTCCACAACTGGTTTTCCTTTAGGATCAGACTTTAATTTTAACCCCTCTTTTTCTTTCTCCCCCTTTTGGCATCAACTGTTTCAACAAGAATTACTGTAGGAGGAGAAGTGCCAGTGGTTTGAAGTAAATGAGCTTTAATGGCTTTGATGTCTGCAAGTGTGTCTTGATATCTTGTGTCAACCATATTTCTGAACATATGCATGTGTTGTTCATGTTGAAGATCAGCATGATGTCTTTGTTGTTGAAGCAGAGGATACAAGAGTTACCATAGCTCAGCAGTGTTTTGCGTTGGAGCAGAGGATTGACTTTTTTGATGATTGTAACATCTGTTGCAACATATTTTTGTTGTCAGCAACAGATGATTCAATATTTGATATTCTCTCCATCAATTCTTTGTATCTTAGTTCATCACCTAATTTAAGAGGATCATCTGAACTCCCACCAGTGGTGGTTGTATCTGGATTATCAATGGAAATGAATCCCATATCATCAAAAACATATGCCCCATTTTCTTGGCACTGGGGACCTTCAACTAGAGCAAAGGTTACCTTGGTAGCCTCATCAGTTGTTGCCTTCAAGAGAGACTTATGAATGTAACCATTGTCCAATTGAGAAACAGGAAGTTCTGCAATTGTAGTGATTGCTCCAATTGAAAAATCACCAAGAGTTACATGTAACCTGAGGGATGTAGCCTCCTCAGTTGTTGATGGGATAGCAAAGACATGAGTATCAGACATGTAGAGGTAAACTCTCAGTGATGTGTGGTTGACAGGAACTGATATCTGTCTGATCCATGTCAATTTCTTTCAACAGGGGTAAAATAGTATGTGGAATATTTGTTGGTGTGGGTTGTGGTGTAGAAAGCGACATTGCCTTGGGAGAGGGGTTATGGAAGATAGAACCAAGTGGATCTAGAGCTTCATAATGAGGTGTCCCTGTGCTTACAACTTGATCCTTTTGTGAGGATTCAAGAGGAGGTTGGCTTATTGGTTGAGATCTTTCTACCATCTGCTGTGAGGAAGTAGCAACAGTGTTTTCAAGTGAATTTGGTCCTGTCACTGGGTTAACCTCCGGGATCTCATCTTCCAGAGTACCCTTATTGGGTTTGGTGGGCTTTTTGGATTTTGATTTTGGTTTCTTTTTCGAAGTTGCTGGTGTGGGTTTTAAAGCACTGGTTGTAGTACTTTGATCACCAGGAGCAGTGGGATTAGTAGCTGTCGGTTGAGCATGTGATGTTTGTGCATCTAAAATTTGCTTAGCCCCCTCTACTTATGTTTTAGAAACTTTTGATTGGTTGGTGATGCGTGCAAAAGTTTCATGTGTTAGGTTTCCATGAGAAGTCACAACACCTTGTTTAGAGTCATCACCAACTTTGTTTTGAAGATAAACACTTAAAAGCCTTGGATGCATCAGAAAAGCTTTGCCATTTTTAATGTTGCGAATGTTTGCTACTAAGTCATGAATAATACTTGGGAAAAGTTAAAATCAGATTTTGTCAAAATGGCATAGCCCAAGTATTGCATGTTTGAAGGTATCTCATGTGATACCCACGACGAAACCAGGTACCCCTTAATTGGTCATAAACTTTAAGTCATGCTTAGAGCAATAATTATGCGTAAACTTTGCAAACTTGTATGACTTGTGTGCTATACTGAGCAATCGTTATTATGTCTCGGGGGAATCCGAGAGCACGTCATGGTTAACATGACACTATTAAGGGCCAATGATGCGAGGTTGGTGTCCTTAGCCTTGAACAACGTGTTAAACGGAGACTTGATGTTTAACAGCGCATTAAACCTTTGACGTTGATTATTAGGTTATCGGTAGCATCATTTAAGATTCCGAGTTCCAGAAACAACTTAGTTTTGTGCCATAGAATGTGACATAAGGTTTAAAGCTAATCGAAGCCCGGGCACATAAAACAAAGCAGCTTCCCGGTTAGGGAAACGCCTTCGTTTCGGGCATAGCATAAGGCAACCAAATGTACAAGGAACGATCGATTAAGCTTAAAACACTTAAACCACCCTAATAAGATACTTTTATGATTAAAACATAACTCGGTTCGGATTTCGAGACGGTTATGCACGATTTTTAAAACCGAGTCTTTTGACATTAAAAACGTGAAAAACGGAGCCCGTTTTGTAAATCGAGAACGCGTACGGGACTCGAAAACGAAGCTAAACGCAAAACCAAAGATAAACATCATCTTTTAGCACGTATTACGAAGCACGAGGTGTCCCACATGGACCCCCCTTAAATATATCTTTTTATTTTTATTTTTTATTTAATTCTTTCATAAATTTCTCAAAATTCCACCAAAAGCTCTCAAATTCTGCCATAAACAACATAAATCTCAGCTGATCATCTTCTTAACAATTTCAAATCAAAGGTATAAAACTTGGTTCTTATGGTTTTAATCATATTTTCTTGATTAAACGTGATTTCTAACCGAAAAACTCATTTTAATCCAAGATTTTTGAAGGTTTAAACAAGTTTATGGGCTGAATAAGAACACCTTGGGAATTTCCTGGTGTTATATGACAGCCATGATCACAAATCTTTGGGTTTTGATACCCTGATCAACACCTATTCTACAAAAATCTCTCCTACACCCTTCTTGACTCAAGAAAAACTTGCGGAAACGAAGCTTGCGCTAGGTATATCGCCCAAAAACCGAATCTAGAGTAGGCAGATTATTGTTTTGACTATAACTTGGTCGGTGATACTTGGATTGATCTAAAATTTGGTGTGGTAATGTAGGGTATTGTTAGGAAGGTACATATAAAAGTTTAGAATTTTTGGAATTTCTACTAATTTTGGTGAATTTTTGACTGTTTTACTGAAATAATTTTGGAAAGATTATCAAACGAATTCAATAAATCACCAAACTTTACAGAGACACTAAGGAACATATGGAGAATGTTCTGGGAATATTCGGAGTCCATGAGTTTTGATTTGGGTTAAAAATTCTTGTTTTTGCGAGTTTTTGGTAGCCGGGAATGCACCAAAACCAAATCGGAAAAATCTCAAATTTTTGTGAGAGGTTCCTGGATGTGTAAAGGATGTTCTAGAATATTTTTGGGAATTTTTGGACCTCTGATAGTAATTAATGTAAATTATGTGGTTAAATATGGTTTAACAAATAAATTATTTTAATAGTCAAAATACCAAAATAAATTCGCAGAAAATTTTCCCAAAATCTACAGATTTTTACTGAGTTATATAAAAATTTACAGATTTTTATTCAAATTATAGAGTAAATGGGAATTTATGGATTTAAAAATAGGTTATTTTAAATCAATTTCGGCAGTTTACCGTATAACGAACCTGCCAGAACCGGAACTGACCCAACCTGACAAATACTAAAACTAGAATACCGAGAGCATTCCCGGACAAATTGAACACTATGGGTGTGTCCTAAGACAGTTCGGGAGAATTCCCGACGGTGAAAATGGAAACTCAAATTCGGGCTACTTAGACTCCCCAAACGCTCAAACTCCCTGATGAAAAGTTAATCATTCTCAAATAACCACGTGTTGGCATTATTGGTATCCATACCCTTATCCGAACACGTTAAACTACTGACTTTAGCTGGCACGCGAAACGGTGCCCAGAAGCCAAACTGAAAACTAATACTACCCTGACGTCCATCACCATACTAGTGTCCTATAGACTCAATCCGGAGTAAAAAATCCTGACTAGATCCAAGTTATAACCATTACCAACTTAGATACTGATTTGAGTCCATATTTGCATGTGTGTCATAAAAGTTGATCCAGCTGCTTGATCACTCTTGTGTTGAGACTACTACGTACAATGTGAGTTTCACTTCCCCACTTTTGAATGATATTACTGTTTTCTGGGGACTTGCATGTTATAAACTGTGTTGATTACACCAATCTGGGAGTGAGTTTTACTATCCCACTTCTAAACTATGATACTGTTTTCTGGAATGACTTGCATGTTACGAAACTGTGTTTATTGCACCAACATATGATGCAAATTATCTAACACACGAACTACCTCCCACTGCAAGACAAGTGATTAACGTAAGCCTGTGGACAATGGATACTACTATCAGTTTGACCAACCTAGTGCCACGTCTGACGGTGTGTCGGCACTAGGCTACTGCACTCATCCTAATTTGGTTTTGTTGTTAGGCATAACTATTATGGGGCGTTGAACTGCACGTGACGCAGTTGATGGGCCGGGAGTGTCTTTGTGACACGGTCCGTGGCCGGGAGTGTCTGGGTTGACACGGCCCAGGGAAAAACAGTCAAGGTTTCACTTGTATACTTGTGTAATTCCATCTGTGACTAAGACTATGACCGTCTCTGTGACTATGACCAGTGCAATTAAACTTATTAACACATATTGTTACACAACAATTAAACCAGTGGAACTCACGCAGCGTTTAGCTGACCCTTTTTAAAACTAACATGTATTTCAGGTAAAACTAAACAGGAGTAAGGAATGTGCGTGTGGATGGCTTTGGTAGTGAACTGTAGCAGAATAAGAGCTGTAGTAGCTCATAGTACCGTACTTGAACTGTGGGTTTAATATGATATTTGTAGTATGTTGTAAATGAGGTATGTTGTAACCGATGTTCTCTCTGTTTATGATATCATGTTTTTAAACTATGGAGAGTTACCACGTGTCTGCGGCACCCTGCATTTGTCTTCCACTACGAGTCGAGGTGTCACATCTCATTAAAAGCATTTGTCTTGGCAGAGAAACAAGTCAACAAGGTATGGAAGAAAACCCTGATTTCAGGAGGAAAATTTTGTTTGTAAATGGTTTTACCTGTTAGTTGACCTTTATACCCTCTTTCAATGAATTCATTTGCAGATCAGGGATCGGAAAAGAAGTAGTATGAGTTAGGTCATTCAAACCAAAAACCTCTGAAACCGAAGCTGGGCTAATTTGAAGCAATGTTTTGCCCAGTAGTAGTAACAACGACATATGGTTTCTTCTTTGTGGAGTGAACCTTAGCATTTGCCAAGAAATGTCGTAAAGCATCTCGATAAATTGGGGCTTTAACTTCCTTGATATCCTTGTATTTTGACTCTTTTAAGACTTTGATCAATGCATGATATTGTCTATTTGAGTCAGTTTCTTCAAGGATTGGGGTGTAATTGTGTGGAGTTTTAATGATGAGCATCATGATGAAGATTTTGAGTAAAGAAAGTTGTGAAGAAGAAGAAGATTTTGAGAGAAAACCGCTTTTGGAATTTTGAATACGATACGGTAGAGTGAAAACATCTAATAAAACAGGGTTTTATATAAGTGAAAAAGTGATGATAAAGTGAAATAGTGAATGGAAGACAGGTGTTTTTGGGAACCACTATCGTGTGTCAATAGTGGATGAGAATAGTGTTTTGATTTTTCACTATTAGTGGATAAGGTTAACACAATGGTTTGACCAACCAGAGGATACACTTTTGACAGTGAATAGATTTTGACAAAGTGATGTCTGATGTCAATGTGCTTTGTTGTGTAGTGGGACACTGGATTTTTAATGATGTTTTTAGCTGCTTGACTATTTAACTTGAGAGGAGTCTTTAAGGAAGTTACACCAAAATCCAACAGTTGGTTTTGAAGCCACAAGAGTTGAGCTGTGCAACCTGCAGCAGCAATGTATTCTACCTCAGCAATGGATGTGGATATTGTAACTTGCTTTTTTACTTTGCCAAGACAATAGGCAACCACCTAAGAGCTGAACTCCTCCTGATGTGGACTTCCTTGTGGTGTGGCAACCAACAAAATCACTGTCTGAGTAACTTGAAAGCTCAATGTTTCCATTAGTAGGATACCAGATACCAAGTGTGGGAGCACCTTTTATGTATCTGAATATCCTTTTCACATCAATAAGATTAGACTTTCTAGGTGCTGACTGGGATCTGGCACAAACACATGTTGCAAACATGATATCTGGGCTAGAAGCGGTTCGGTACAATAAAGACCCAATCATTTTGATCAACCAAGTCATCTTTGTCATCAACAATGACAAGCTTTGAGGTTGCTATGGGTGTGCTACATGGTTTGCAATCATTCATATCAAATTTTGTGAGTAGTTCTTTGACATACATGCTTTGATGAATGAATGTACCGTTGTACAATTGTTTTACTTGAAGACCAAGAAAACATTGGAGCTCACCCATTGCACTTATTTCAAACTCTGCTGCCATGAGTTTCCTAAACTCTTCACACATGGTAGTGCATGTGGATCCAAAAATGATGTCATCCACATAAATTTGGACAAGCATCAAGTCTTTTCCTCTCCATTTTAAAAATAAGGATTTATCAGTTTTACCTCTAGTGAAACCAATGGATAAGAGAAAAGTGGAAAGAGTTTCATACCAGGCTCTGGGTGCTTGCTTCAGGCCATACAGTGCTTCATTGAGCTTGTACACATGATCAGGATAAAATGCATCTTCAAATCTAGGAGGTTGACATACACCTCTTCTTTGATATTTCCATACAAGAATGCACTTTTGATGTCCATTTGAAACACTTTGATGTTGTGGTTGGTAGCAAAAGCTAAGAACAATCTGATGGCTTATAACCTTGCTACAGGAGCTAAGGTTTCATCATAGTAAATGCCTTCTTCTTGTCTGTAGCCTTGAACCACGAGCCTTGCTTTGTTCTTGACAACAATACCCCTTTCATCAGTTTTGTTTTTGAAGACCCACTTTGTGCCAATTGGACATATATCCTTTGGCAGTGGTACAAGTTCCCAAACTTGTTGTCTTTTGAATTGTAGGAGCTCTTCTTACATGGCTTCTACCCCACTATTGTCTTTTAGTGCCTCTTGGTACTTGACATGTTGTGTGAGTGATAGAAAGCCAGCAAAAGGACAAATGTTTAAGATTGGCTTCTTGTGAGCACTCCTTCATTTATGTTGCCAAAAACTTGATCACATGGATGACTTTTAAGGAAGATAAGATCTCCCTTATATGGAATGATGGCATTTGAGGTGAAGGCTGCAGAGATGGGAATCATCTGAGCTAACATTTGTTGGCTAATTTGAAGTGCCAACATCTGTTTGGAATGTAGGTGGAGGAATGGATGTGAGGTTGTGTTGATTTTTGTTCACAGAGTGTGGACTTTTATCATCATTGGTTTGATTTTGTGAGCCGGCAAAGGTTTGAGGATCAACAGTTGTTGAGCCAGCAATGATAGAGTTTTCACAATTGTTATTAACATCTGCTCCTCTGTTGGATGGATTGACTTTGAATTGTGGAAGCACACTGTCATATCCATGATCTTGATGTGAAGATTGTGATGTACCTGCATGGTTAGTCTTAATAGACATGTCTTCAAATGTAAATTTATCTAGATCAAACAGTTCAGCAGGATTTGCTGGGATTTTCAATTAAGAAAGTTCATTGAACTTTATATTCAAAGATTCTTCAACACACTTAGTCCTAGAGTTAGAAACTCTGTAGGCTTTAGCAGTGGTTGGGTATCCCAGAAAATAACCACAATCAACTCTGGATGCAAACTTTGAAATTTAATCTTTTAAGTTTAAAATGAAGCATGGGCAGCCAAAGACTTTGAAATATGAGATCAAAGTTTTGATTTTGTAAAGAATTTCATAGGAAGTCTTTTGATGCCTAGGGTTAATCAAAACTCTATTCTGCACATAGCAATCAGTGTTTATAGACTCTGCCCAGAAAGACAAAGATAAACCTGAGTCTGCAAGCATTGTTCTTGCAGATTCAATTAAGGTCCTGTTTTTCCTTTCAACCACCCCATTTTGTTCTGGAGTTCTTGGGATGCTATACTGTCTAACAATCCCTTTTGACTCACCGAAGGCATCCAACTCCATATTCCTAAATTCGGTCCCATTGTCACTTCTAAAAATTTTTACTGGAAGATCAAATTGCTTTTCCACTTGTTTTACAAAATTATGCAAAATGCCAGAAGTTTCATCTTTAGAGTGCATGAAAATGTCCTTGTAAACCTTGAAAATCATCAACAATGACAAGACAGTATCTTTTCTTTTTAAGACTCACGATTTTTACAGGGCCAAACAAGTCCATGTGCAGCAATTGCAAACACTGTTGTTTTGGACTCTTCAATGGACTTGTAAGAACTTTTATGTTGTTTTCCTTTTATACTGGAAACACAATATTCTTCGCAAGTGAATTGTTTTAAGAGAGTAGTGATAGTTTTCAGATTTGTATGTCCAAGTCTTCTATGCCATAACTCTGTCTCTTTGCTAGAAACAACTGAGAATAGGCATGCATTGGACTTTGGATTATCTTTCAACATATCCAACACATACACATTGCCACTCCTATGAGCAACAAGTTGTGCTTTTCTCTCAGCAATGATTTGATCAATCTTTTTAACAACTTCTGGTCCTACAATTTGACATTTTTTTCTTTCTAAAGAAGGGTCCATATCCTTTGTCACTCATCTGTGAGACACTCACTAAGTTGAATTTTAGATTATTAATGAGATTAACATGTTCAAATTTGAGTTTCCCAGCCTGAACAGTCCCTGACCCTAACACATTACCTTTTGAATTATTACCAAAGGATATATCACCCCCTCCATGTGCCATGAAATCTTTGAGAAGGGCTCTACATCTTATCATGTGCCTAGAGCCTCCACTATCTACATACCATAAACTATCAAGGCAAGTAGAAGCTCCCTACACATAAGTAAATGGTTAGTTTAGGTGGGTTTCGAAAGCCAAAATGGCTTTGGATGGGGTCACAGATTGTCCTGTCTTAAATTCAGGAATATGGATAGTGGTTTGATTTGATCTTTGTAACCACTGTTGTGAACCATTTCCTGTCAGATGTTGGTAACCATGAGGATGCCTATTGACTCCTGGCTTTGAGGGCTTTTTGTAACCCTCATAACTAAGAGGAACCTTTTGATAAATAGGTTGGCCATATCCCCTTGGATACTTGTTTGCAGGTGGTGCATATGTAAGTTGTACCTCTCTGGGAACCGGGCTTTTGTTCAAAAGCTTTTGTAACAAATGTTTCAACAGGTTTAAAGGTCTGCTTAGATTTATTTCTAACAGAGCTTGAACTTTGTTTCTCAAGAGCTTTTGATTAATTTCTTTTACCTTGATGTCAAAGGTTTGAAGATAAACACACTCTTGATTTTTGTGGTTTCCTCTCCCAATAATGATGCATTTTGAAGAATTTCGTATGACACTTGTTTTTTTATATCATATTCTTTTAAAAGAAAACAGTTTTTGGTGACATGATTTCTTTTCTCACAAAATAGGTTTTTGACCTTTTCTTTCTTCTTTCAATTCATAGACTTCCTTTCAGCAGACGATGTAACATCTGCTGGAAGATCTTTAATGGGAATCACTCTTGCTTTTGGTGCTTTGACACCATCAATGGTTGGAAAGTCCATTGGCTTGATGTTTTGAAGAATGTCACACTTATCAGACCATGTGGGTTTAAAATTAAATTGATATATCTCAACTTCCTCAAAAGTTGAGGACCCCTCATGTTTTTCTAAAATAATTTTGTTTCCATTTTTATCATTGACTTTAATCTCTTCTCCAGCCAAATTGGTTGGCACAATTTCAACCACCCCAGATTCATTTAAAGTAACATTTTTAGAAACTTGGTCATTTTTCCAGAAACCTATGCCAAATTTTATGCTTCTTTTGATCTGGTTTTCAAGCATGACCTGATAACCTTTGCAAAGATTCTACCCATTTTTCACTGGTGATTTGGGTAGATTCCAACTCCTTTTTGCAAACTTGATATTTCTCTATCATATTTTGGAGTTGATCTTTGGTTATGCTTGCCTCATGTTTTAGACTACTGATTTCAGAATCTTTATTTATCAATTTTGTTTTCAACTCTTTTATGAGTTTTTCAAAATTTAACTCATCTTCCAAAATTTTGTTTCTAAGATTTTCATTCACCTTCTTTATGTTAGCAAAAGCTATTTATACATAAATTTTATTTCTAAGATTTTCATTCACCTTCTTTATGTTAGCAAAAGCTATTATACATTTTTCAGAACATAGATCTTTAAGGATCTGAGGTGATACCTTAGCAGCCATCATGGCACAGTCACAATCACCTTCACACACACTAGTATCCCATGGATCACACAGAGATTTCACATCATCATCAACATTCTCTTTTGTAACCACTGTTTCATCATGAACTTCAAACTCATCAGATTTAGACATTTCTTCCATAGATTCATCACCCTCAACTATTGTGTCTAGAGCCATAAAGAAAAAATCATTTTCAAAATCATTTTTTCGCTACTAGAGCAAAGTTTTCATCAGTTAACTCCTCAGACAAGCTACTATGTTGCAAAAAGTAGTTGGAATCTGAAATCAGTAGCCTAAAACATGAGGCAAGCATAACCAAGGACCAACTGCAACCCATGATAGAAAAATATCAAAGTTGCAAAAAGGAGTTGGAATCTAACCAAATCACTTGTGAAAAATGGGTAGAATCCTAAAAAGGTTATGAAGTTATGATTGAGAATCAGATCAAAAGTAACATAAAATTTGGCATAGGATTCAGGAAAAATGACCAAGTTTCAGAAAATGTTACTGTAAATGAATCTGCTGTGGTAGAAATTGTTCCAACAAATTTGGCTTGTGAAGAAATCAAGGTCACTAATAAAAATGGAAACAAAATTGTTTTAGAAAAACATGAGGGATCCTCAACCTTTGAGGAAGTGGAAAATATCAATTCAAACCCACATGGTCTGATGAATGTTGTCCTTGAAAATTTCAAGTCAATGGACTTTACCATTGATGGTGTCAAAGTACCAAAAGTAAGAGTAATTCCCATTAAAGTTCTTCGAGCAGATGTTACAACATCTGCTGAAAAGAAGTCTGAGAAAGGGAAGAAGAAAGAAAAAGTTAAAAATCTGTATTGTGAATTTTGTGAAAAGAAGAATCATGTCACTCAAACTGTTTTCTCCTAAAAGCATATGATATCGACAAAACAAGTGTAATACCTGATTCTTCAAATTGTATAAATTGTGGCAAAACAAATCACAAGACTAAAGAATGTGTTTGTCTTCAAAACTTTGATGCCAAAAGAAAAGAATATAAATCCAAAACATTTGAGAGTGTCAAATCCAGTTCTGTTAGAGAAAATTCTAAACAAACCTTTGAATCAGTTCAAACATCTGTTACCAAAGCTTTGAACAAAACCTCTGTTCCCATAGAGGTACAAGTAACAGATGCACCATTTGCTAACAAGTATCCAAGAGGATATGGCCAACTTGTGTATCAAAAGGTTCCTCTTAGTTATGAGGGTTAACAAAAGCCCTCAAAACCAAGAGTTAACAGGCATCCTCATGGTTATGAGCATCTGATAGAAAATGGCTCACAACAATGGTTACAAAGATCTGATCTAACCACTGTCCATATTCCTAATTTTGAGATTTGACAATCTGTGACCCCATCCAAAGCCATTTTGGCTTTGGAGACCCACCTAAACTAATTGTTTACTAATGTGCAGGGAGCTTCTAGTTGCGTTGATAGTTTATGGTATGTAGATAGTGGAGGCTACAGTCACATGACAGGATGTAGAGCCATTATCAAAGATTTTATGACACATGGAGGGGGTGATATATCCTTTGGTAATAATTCAAAAGGGAAGGTGTTGGGGTCAGGTATAGTTCAGGCTAGGAAACTCAAATTTGAACATGTTAATCTCATTGACAATCAAAAAATCAACTTGCTAAGTGTCTCACAAATGAGTCACAAAGGATATGGATCATTCTTTACAAAGAAAACATGTCAAATTCTAGGACCAAAAGTAGTTAAAAAGATTGATCAAATCATTGTTGAGAGTAAAGCACAACTTGTTACTCATAGGAGTGGCAATGTGTATGTGGTTGATATGTTGAAGGATAATCTAATGTCCAATGCATGTCTGTTCTCAGTTGCTTCAATAAAAGACAGAATTATAGCATAGAAGTCTTGGACATACAAATCTCAATACTATCACCACACTCTCCAAACAGAATCTTGTCAAAGGTTTACCCTTAAAACAATTCACTTGTGATGAACACGGTGTTTCCTGTTTAAAAGGCAAACAACATAAAAGTTCATACAAGTCAATTGAAGGCTCCAAAACAAGCCAATGTTTGCAATTGCTTCACTTGGATTTGTTTGGACTTGTAAGAATCATGAGTCTCAAAAAGAAAAAATACTGTCTTGTCATTGTAGATGATTTTTCAAGGTTCACATGGACATTTTTCATGCACTCTAAAGATGAAACTGCTGGCATTTTGCAAAATTTGTTAAACAAGTTGAAAAGCAATTTGACCTACCAGTAAAAGTTTTTAGAAGTGATAATGGGACAGTGTTTAAGAACAAGGAGTTGGATGCCTTCTTTGTGTCAAAAGGGATAGTTAGACAATATAGCATTCCAAGGACACATGAACAAAATGGGCTGGTTGAAAGGAAAAACAGGACTTTAATTGAATCTGCCAGAATAATGCTTGGAGATTCAGGTTTATCATTGTCATTTTGAGCAGAGGCTGTAAACACTGTCTGCTATATGCAGAACAGAGTTTTGATCTATCCCAGGCATCAAAAGACTGCCTATGAAATTTTATACAAAATTAAACTTCTGGTCTCATATTTCAAAATCTTTGGCTGCCCATGCTTCATTTTAAACTTAAAAGATTTTATCTCAAAATTTACAGGCAAAGTAGATTGTGGTTATTTTCTGGGACACTCAACCACTACTAAATCCTATAGAGTTTTTAACTCAAGGACCAAGTGTGTTGAAGAAACTTTGAATGTCAAGTTCAATGAACTTTCTTCATTGAAAATCCCAGCAAATCCTGCTGAACTATTTGACTTAGACAAATTTACATTTGAAGATGTGTCTATCAAGACTAACCCTGCAGGTACATCACATTCTTCCCATCAAGAATATGGATATGACAGTGTGCTTCCAAAATTCAAAGTCAATCCATCCATCAGATGAATAGATGTTACCAACAACTGTGAAAACTCTGCCACTGCTGGATCAACAGTTGTTGACCCACAAACCTCTGCCAGCTCACAAATTCAAACAACTGTTGATAAAAATCCGCTCCCTGTGAACAAAAGTCAACCTTCTTTCACACCCATTCCTCCTATACCTCTACCTCCATTGCAAACAGATGTTGGATCTTCAAAATCTCCAACAAATGTTAGCTCGGATGATTCCCGTCTGCAACCTTCACCTCAAAATGCCATCATTCCATATTAGGGAGATCCAATCTACCTTTAAAAGTCATCCATCTGATCAAATCATTGGCAACATAAATGATGGGGTGCTCACAAGAAGTCAATCCCAAAACGTGTGTCTTTTTGTTGCTTCTCTATCTCGAACACAACCTGCCAAGTACGAAAAGGCACTGAAAGACAACAGTTGGGTAAATGCCATGCAAGAAGAGCTCCTTCAATTCAGGAGACAACAAGTATGGGAACTTATACCACTGCCTAAGGATGTATGACCAATTGGCACAAAGTGGGTCTTCAAGAACAAAACTGATGAAATGGATATTGTTGTCAAGAATAAAGCAAGGCTTGTGGTTCAAGGCTCTAGACAAGAAGAAGGCATTGATTATGATGAAAGCTTTGCTCCAGTAGCAAGGTTAGAAGCCATCAGATTTTTCTTAGCTTTCAACCAACCACAACATCAAGGTGTTTCAAATGGATATCAAAAGTGCATTCTTGTATGGTAAGATCAAAGAAGAGGTATATCAACCTCCTAGTTTTGAAGATGCATTTTATCCAGATCATGTGCACAAGCTTAATAAAGCCTCGTATGGCTTAAAACAAGCACCAAAAGCCTGGTATGAAACTCTTTCCACTTTTCTCTTATCCATTGGTTTCACAAGAGGAAAATTTGATAAAACCTTATTTTTGAAATGGAGAGGAAACGATTTGATGCTTGTCCAAATCTATGTGGATGACATCATTTTTGGATCCACATGCACTACCATGTGTGAAGAGTTTAGACAACTCATGGCAGCAGGGTTTGAAATGAGTGCAATCTGTTGAGCTCCAATGTTTTCTTGGTCTCCAAGTAAAACAATTGCCTAATGGAAAATTCATTCATCAAAGTAAGTATGTCAAAAAACTGCTTACTAAATTTGATAAGAATGATTGTAAGCCATGCAACATACCCATGGCAACCTCAAAGCTTGTCACTGTTGATGACAAAGATGACTTGGTTGATCAAACTCTTTATAGAAGCATGATTCTACATCTAGGCCGGACATCATTTTTGCAACATGTGTTTGTGCCAGATCCCAGTCAGCACCTAGAAAGTGTAATCTTCTTACTGTGAGGATACTCAGATACATAAAAGGTGCTCCAACACTTGGTATCTAGTATTCTGCTAATGGAAACATTGAGCTTTCAGGTTATTCAGACAGTGATTTTGCTGGTTGTCACACCACAAGGAAGTCCACATCAGGAGGAGTTCAGTTCTTAGGTGATTGCCTAGTGTCCTAGCAAAGCAAAAAGCAAGTTGCAGTATCTACATCCACTGCTGAAGCTGAATATATTGCTGGTGCAAGTTGCACTGCTCAACTCCTGTGGCTTCAAAACCACTGCTGGATTTTGGTGTAACTGCTCTAAAGACTCTCCTCATGTTGGATAGTTAAGCAGCTGAAAACATCATTAAAATTGAGTCTCTCATTCCACAACAAAGCACATTGACATCAGACATCACTTTATGAGGGATTGCTATGAAAAAGGTTTGATTTCTCTAGATCATGTTCCAACTAAAGATCACCCGGCAGATGTTCTAACAAAAGCTTTAGATACATCTACCTTTGAAAGTTTGACATCTAGGATTGGCATGCCAAACATGGATTGAAAACAAATTTGTGTGTTCCATGTGTAAATAGCATCGAAAATGTTTTCTTAAAATCAAAATCCATCCTTAACAATAGCATAAAATTGAAGTTTTTCAATAAATCTCTAAAAGTCTGTTCATAACCACTGTTTTCTCAAACCTCTGTTTGGCTTGAAAATCTATCCATTGTTAAACGTGTATCATCTGGTTCTTTTGCTACTACTTCCATCCATTGTTTGGTCAAACCTATGTGTTGACCAAAACCACTGATATCTATCCTCTGATAGTGTTAAAATCACCACTATACCCATCCACTGTTGATACACAACAGTGGTTTCCCAAACAATTGTCTTCCATCATCATCAGAGGTTTCACGTGGACAGATTTTGGCTATTAGATCTTCTGAAACTGCTGCCACATTAGCATTAACATTTTCACTTTATAAACCCTATTTTATCCAAACAGAGTTTTTACTCGCCGTATCGAATTCAAAATTCTCAAAGCGGTTTCCGTCACTCTCTTCTTCTTCTTCTTCATGAATCCATTTCTTTACATCATTCACCATGCCTCTGATCATCAAAACACCTCACAACTACACTCCCATTCTTGAAGAAGCTGACAACAATAAGGCATATCATGCCATGATTAAAATTCTGAAAAATTCCAATTACAAGAGTATCATGGAAACAAAAGCCCCAATCCATCTTGATACACTACGAAAATTTGGGCACATGCTGAGGTTCAAACTTAGAGAAACATAGCCTATGCAATAACTTCAAAAGTTGATGCATCTCTAATTCAAATTTCACCATCCTCCATCTCCACTGTCTTTGGTCTCAATGACCTAGAACACACAACTTCCTTCACAATCAAAGAACTTCACGATGAATTCATTGAACGGGGATATGAAGGTCAGCTTATAGGTAAAACAATCTTTAAACCTAATTTCCCAGCTAAGATGTAATTCTTTTTCCATACCTTGTTAGTCTGTTCTGCCAAAACAACTGCTTTTTATGAAATACCGTTAAATATGCAGTACTTGGGATGTGTTATATTGACAAACTCCAATTTTAATTTCTCCCAAGTCTTGTTCAATGATTTGGTGATAAACTTTGACAATATTAAAAAGAATAAAGCTCTTTTATACATCCTAGGTTATTGAGTGTTTACATTCAATCCCAAGTTTGTGAAAAAGATGCTACACAAGGTGTTATCTGTCCTGTTGGCAGTCTCACCCATGAATCTTTTACAAGAATAACAAATCAATCAAATGTTTTGAAAACACAAGCAGAGGGGGATGAGAAAATTTTAAATTCTCAAACATCACAAGCTCAACCCACTGCTGCTGAGCCCACTGCTCCTGGTGATCATGGCATTACAACTAGTGCTGTGAAACCCATACCAGCCACTTCCAAAAAGAAACCTTCCAAATCCAAAAAGCCCACCAAAACAAAACCCAAAAAGGTTACTGTTAGGATCTAAGTTTGAATTGATTGTTGTTTTTGTTTCAAATAATGGAAAATGATTGAAAACAGAGACTAAGTGCAGCGGATTAATGGAAAACTTTTACAACAATCAATTGGTCGTTTGTTTTCATCACCATCTTGCTTTCAAGTATTTAAACTATTGCAAGTGATTCACAAACTCCCCCTTAGCCCAATAATGATCGTTTGATAGTAAGAAATGAAAAAGATATGCGAAATTGATCTTTTTAAGAAGACGAGTAAAACTATTACAATGAGCGCCTATTTATACTAACCATCTAACCACTGATCATCTTACAATGACATCATGGTTGATAGTGACAGCTAACAAACGTAACTAACTATAAGCACTGCTAGACTAAAGCTATCAGTGCATAGCACTGTTACATTGTTTTAAATAAGACTAAACTAAACACTGCTGGCCAACCTCTGATCTTGTACTCTTCTATCAGCGGTTGGGAGTTTCTTATGTTAGAGGATTGGTAACAATGTTCTTTATTGAAAGCAGTAGAAACCTATCAGTGGGTAGTAACCTCTGATAGCTGGACCAAAGCTCGGATGGTGTTGTTTGACTTTGTATCATCTGTTCCTTTCCAAAGGTTCAATCCCAACAATCTCTCCCTGGAACAGATGATGCCAAAAACACCTTACCTTATTCTTGATCTTTATTCCTTAGAAAGAACTCTCTTATTTGACCTTTGAATTGTAGCTCAAAGTTAAGAGATTCTAAGTCATCAGCATCCTTCTCAAGTTCTAAACTTAGTAGTTCGTGGAAGTCTTCTACTGTAAGCCCATAAGCAGCTTCCATGGATAGTTTAGTGACCTTACCATCAGACTTGATCACAGTTAATTCGTGGGTGTCTTTGTTGACCTTCCACTTAGAATTTTTGGGTCTGAAGGCTTTCTTGAAGGAGCTTTTATTGCTGAGGATAGAAAGGGAGCTACTCTTGTCAAATCTTCGGCCAACTTGGCACTTCTATCATCTGTTGGATAGTCCATCATATTCTTGATTCCTTCTTCGATAAACACTTCCTCAAACTCTTTGTCAACCTTCTCAGACAACTCCTCTTGCCTTTTTCGTTTTACCAAAGCAAGTGTGGACTGGACAGTTGTTGAGCTGGGCTTTTTAGAGAGCCGGGCTTTAAGAGCAGCGTCTTCTTTGGAATAATCAGGTTTAGGAGGCATTGATGGATCATTTTTCCTTCTAGCTTCAAGCATTTTATATGTATCCAACACTCTTATCTCCCCCCCATCTCATCACCTGATTCTTTGACCCATAGTGATTTTGAATTAGCTCTTCCTTCATTCTTCTGAGCTTTAGGGTCTTTTCAGGTACATTCTTCTTGTATTTTGTTCCAGTCTGGACATGTGGGTTTGTTGTGAGGATCTTTTGATTGTGCTTCTATTCTTGCATTCTCTTCTTGAAGCTCACTCACAGACCAATCCTTGAACTGTACTCTTCTAGCAGCATATTTCTTTGTTTCCATGATGTGTGAGATGTAATTTTCTTTCAAGAGTTTATCTTCTGCTTCAGAAATTTTATTTGATAAATTATTTGAGAATCTTTCAAGGGATTGGACTTTGCTCAATTGAAACTGGAGTTGATTCTGCACTTCTCTATCACTTTTGCCTTTAGACAACTTCTTAGCAATATCCTCTGCCTATTTTTCTTTGAGTGCTAGATACTGATCAATATTTGCAGGCTTTGGGTAAACTTGAAGTGAAAGGAAGTGTCTTTTGTCTGGATCTTCTTCTTCATAGAAGGATATGATTTCTTTCTTGACTGCAGGCAAATCAAGAGGAAATTTTATAGCTGCAGGAATCACTTCTTTTGATGGAGCAGATGTTTTGGTTGAAGAGCAGAGGTTAGATTTAGCATTGGTGCAGATGCAAGAGGCAAAGGAGTAGGGATCTTTTCTTCATTTATGACCTTTGTAACTTTTCACCTCTTAAACCTGATCGAAGGTGATGATGGATGACTTGGAATTCTTGGTGGTGTTGGTAGTTGTTGTATGGAAGTAGGAAAAGTGATAATGGCAGTGGTTGTGGTAGCATCTACGACAACCTCTGCTGTGTCAACAGATGTTGGCACAACCGTTGTTGTAACATCTGTTGAGGTGGATATGGGTTTTGTGTGAGAATATCTGGTTGATTTTGTATTGGCAGAGGTTTTTGTGGTTGGATTGGTAGCATCTTTAGTTTTGAGAGGTGTGGATTCTGGTTGTCTTGCTTTTGAAGAAGATCTCCTCTTTGTTGAGGTACCAGTCTCTCCCTTTTCTAACTGCTGATCAATATTTTTCTCAACCAGCACCTTGCCTTCATCAAGCACAGACTTCTTATGGGACTTCATTGCCCTTGCCAAGATATCTTCAGTTAAGTCTGGTTTCTTTGAACCATCTGGCTTAGGGATATTCACTGTAGGCCTTGCCTTTGAATCAACCATCTTCAACTTATGGTTACCCAAAAGTTTCTCCCCTTTTTGGCTTCATCTGGAGTTACAAAAATGACAGTAGGAGGAGATGTACCAGTGGTGGTGAGCAAGTGGGCTTTGATTTCCTTGATATCTGCAGCAGTGTCATTATATCTTGCATCAACCATATTCTTGAGTTCCATCATCTGATGCTTATGTTTTTTTTTCCAGGAAGTGTTTCTATTGTTGAAAGATTGGAGATATTATAGATTTTAGCTCAGCAGTGGTTGAAACAGGGGTTTGGCTCTGTATGGTAATCAACTATTTCAAAAGATCTTTTATTTCATCAAAGTGCTTTCAACCTTGGTAACCCTTTCCGTCAATTCCTGATATTTTAGCTCATCACCTAACTTAATAGGATCATCTGAACTCCTACCTGATGTGGTAGTTGTATCTAAGATATCATGAACAAGTGGTTTACCACTTGTTTCAATCTTAGATACCCATTTGTCTTGGTTCTGGGGACTTTCCACTGGAGCAGAGGTTACCTTAGTAGCCTCAACAGTGGTTGCCTTCAACAAGGTCTTAGCTATGTAAACACTGTCCAATTGAGAACTTGGGAGTTCAGCAATTGTAGTGGCTGCCATTTTTGAACTATCACCAAGGGTTACATGTAACCCAAGGGATGGAGCATCTTCATTTGCTGTTGGGCTAGCATGTAGAAATAAGTAAGACCCAGCCTCTGGTTGAAGTATATTCTCATTAATGGGTTGGTGAGAAGTGCTAGATAATGCCTGCTCAATTTCTATTGCATTCAACAAGGGTAACATGGTGGGTGGTAAAGATGGAATTGGTGAGAGTGGCTGTGTAGAAAGCGACATTGCCCTGGGAGAGGGGCTGTGGAAGATAGAACCAAGTGATCCTAGAGCTTCATAATTAGGTGTCCCTGTGCCTACAACCTGATCCTTTTGTGAGGATGCAGGAGGAGTTTCAAAGCTGGTTTGAGATCTTTCTACCATCTGCTGGGAAGAAGTAGCAGTAGTGGTTGGTGACTTTGGTGGTGTCACTGGGTTTGCCTCTGGGATTTCATCTTCCAGAGGACCCTCTTTGGGTTTGGTGGGTTTTCGGGATGCTCTGGATGGTTTCTTTTTCGAGATTTTAGGTGTGGGTTTCAGAGCAACGGTTGTGTTGCCCTGATCACCTAGAGAAGTGGGCTTAGCAGCCGGAGGTTGAGCTTGAACATTTTGTTCTTGTAAAATAGGCTCAGCCTCCTCTGCTTTTGTTTTGGAAACTTTATCTTGATTTGTAATTCGTGTGAACGTTTCATGGTTTAGGATGCCAGCGTTTGTAACTGCGCCTTGTTTACTTGCGTTTGATTTGAACTGGTCTTGCAAGTAAACACTCATGAAACGTGGATGTATGAAGAAAGCTTTTTGTTTTGAAATATTTTTAAAATTTTTTACAAGATCATTGAACAGCACCTGGGAGAAGTTAAAATCAGAACCAGTTAAAATTGCAAATACCAGATACTGCATGTTCAATGGAATCTCATTGAAAGCAGTTGTTTTTGCATAGACACAAGTAAGTAAAGTGTGGAAAAAGAATTTCATCTCTACAGGAAAATTAGGTTTAAAGATGGTCATACCTTTCAACTTTCATGTGTATCCTCTTTCAACAAACTCATGTTGCATCTCCCTCAAAGGAAATGATACCGGATGTTGCATATCATTTAACATGAAGACTTGGGAGATAGATTGTGGGCTAATCTGTAATTGTGTGCCCCCTACTTTGGAAGTAATGGAATAGGGCACATCATCAGCGGATGAGTGGAGTTTAGCATTTGCCCAAAATTCTTTTAAAGAATCGATATAAACAGGGGCTTTGACTTCCAACATGTATTTGAATTTTAATTCTTTGAGAATTCGGATCATTGGATGATAACGAATGTTTACGTCGGTTTCTTCAAGAATAACAGTGTAATTGTGTGGTGTTTTGATGATGAGGATAAATGGGGGTTTTTCTTGTGTTGATTTCTTCTTTGATTTGGTTTTTGGAGCCATGATTGTTGGATGTTTTGTGAAAGATGGGCTTTGAAAGATTTGAATCGCACAAGAAAGATTAAACCTCTGTTTGGAGATAAAACAGGGTTTTATAGGGTTTTTTCAAAAAGTGCCCTTGACGTGGCGTCTGATGCAACATCTGTCGAGTAACATATGTCCACGTGTAACCTCTGTTTGACAATGGAAAACGGTTGTTTTGGCTAACCACTGTCAGAGTAAAAACTACCAGTGGTTGTGACCAATTTTAAACACTATCAGAGGTTTGCATCAGTGGATAGATTTTTCTAACCAACGGTGTTTTTGTGCTATCAGAGCTTTGAACAGACTTTAAGGATTTTATTGAAAAATCACTTTTAACTATTTTTGAGGATGAATTTCTGATTTTCTAAAAACATTTTATTGCTATTTACACATGGATCACAAGAAAAGTTGTTTTTAATCCATGTTTAGCATTCCAAGCCTAGATAT
This sequence comes from Scalesia atractyloides, assembly GCA_947069175.1. Lineage (NCBI taxonomy): Eukaryota > Viridiplantae > Streptophyta > Magnoliopsida > Asterales > Asteraceae > Scalesia > Scalesia atractyloides. The sequence continues at coordinate 50,480,183 of CAMTDV010000025.1, forward strand.
CAAGCTGTCAAATGTGGAAGCATCAAGTGCTTTTATCAACACATCTGCTATTTGATCCTTGGTATGGACATGTTGTAAAGAAATCAGACATTTTCCATAGCAATCCCTCACAAAATGATTTCTGATGTCAATGTGCTTGGTGGTGGAATGTGAGACTGGATTTTTGACGATGTTTTCTGCTGCTTGACTATCAATTTTGAGAGGAGTCCTCAAGGCAGTCACACCAAAATCCAAGGGTTGGTTTTGAAGCCACAAAATTTGAGTAGTGCAACTTGCAGCAGCTATATACTCTGCTTCAGTAGTGGATGTGGATATTGCAACTTGCTTTTTGCTTTGCCAAGACACTAAGCAATCTCCTATGAATTGGGCTCCTCCAGATGTGGACTTCTTAGTTGTTTTACATCCAGCAAAATCACTATCAGAATATCCTGCAAGCTCAATGTTAGAATTAGCTGGATACCAGATACCAAGTGTGGGAGCACCTTTTATGTATCTGAATATCCTTTTTACAACAATAAGATCTGATTTTCTTGGCATTGACTGTGATCTGGCACGGACACATGTGGCAAACATAATATCTGGCCGTGATGCAGTTAGGTACAATAAAGACCCAATCATGCTTCAATACAAAGTTTGATCAACAAGTCATCTTTGCCATCTATACTGACTAGCTTGGATGTTGCCATGGGTGTGCTGCAAGGTTTACAATCATTCATATCAAATTTCTTAAGTAGTTCTTTCACATACTTATTTTGATGAATGAAAGTGCCTTTTTGCATTTGTTTGACTTGTAAACCAAGAAATCATTGCAACTAACCCATTACACTCATCTCAAACTCTGCTGCCATGAGTTTTCTGAACTATTCACACATGGCAGTGCATGTGGATCCAAAAATGATGTCATCCACATAAATCTGGACAAGCATCAAAACTTTTCCTTTCCATTTTAAAAATAGGGTTTTGTCAATCCTACCTCTGGTAAAACCAATGGATAAGAGAAAAGTAGATAGAGTTTCATACCAGGCTCTTGGTGCTTGTTTTAGGCCATACAGTGCTTTGTTTAACCTGTACACATGATCAGGATGGATGTGATCCTCAAAGCCAGGAGGTTGACAAACATATACTTCTTCCTTGATCTTTCCATACAGGAATGCACTTTTGATGTCCATTTGATACATCTTGATGTTGTGTTTAGCAGCAAAAGCTAAGAACGGGCGAATGGCTTCCAGCCTTGCGACTGGAGCAAAAGTTTCATCATAGTCAATCCCTTCTTCCTGTTTGTAGCCTTGAACCACGAGCCTTGCTTTGTTTTTTACAACAATACCCCTTTCATCAGTTTTGTTCTTAAAGACCCACTTTGTGACGATGGGACTCACATCTTTTGGCAGTGGTACAAGTTCCCAAACTTGTTGTCTCTTGAATTATAGGAGCTCTTCTTGCATGGCTTCTACCCAGCTGTTGTCTTTCAGTGCCTCTTGATACTTGACAGGCTGTGTGAGTGATAGAAATCCAGCAAAAAGACAAATGTTTTGGGCTTGGCTTCTTATGAGCACACCCTCATTGATGTTGCCAATAACTTGATCCAATGGATAGCTTTTAAGGAATGTCAAATCACCTTGATATGGGACAATGTCATTTTGAGGTGAAGCTTGCAAATGTGTATCATCTGAGCTATCCTTTGTCAGTGAATTTGATGGTCCAGCCTCCGATTGGATTGGTGGTAGAGGGATTGGTGGTATGGGAGTGAGAGTGTTTTGATTTTCGCCCATTTGTAGTGGACTTTCATCAACAGATGTTTGAATTTGAGAGCTGGCAGAGGTTTGAGTATTAACCATTGTTGACCTGGCAGAGTTTTCACCATTGTTACTAACATCTGCTCCTCTGCCTGTAGGATTGATTTTGAAACTTGGAAGAATACAATCATATCCTTGCTCTTCAATAGATGATTGTGGAGTACCTGCAGGGCTAGTCTTGATAGACACATCTTCAAATGTAAATTTAGATAAATCAAATAATTCAGCATGTCCATTTGCTGGGATTTTCAAAGATGAGAGTTCATTGAACTTCACATTTAGAGTTTCCACAACACACTTGGTCCTAGAGTTAAAAACTATGTAGGCTTTGGCAGTGGTTGAGTATCCCAGAAAATAGCCACAATCAACTTTGGCTGCAAACATGGATATTGAATCCTTGATGTTTAAAATGAAGCATGGGCAGCTAAAGACTTTGAAATAGGAGATCAGAGGTTTGATTTTGTAGAGCAGTTCATAGGTAGTCTTATGATGCCTAAGGTTTATCAAAACTCTGTTCTGGACATAACAAGCAGTGTTTACAGCCTCTGTCCAAAAGGACAAGGGTAAACCTGAGTCTGTAAGCATAGTCCTTGCTGATTCAATTAAAGTTCTGTTTTTCCTTTCAACAACCCCATTTTGTTCTGGAATTCTAGGGATGCTATATTGCCTAACAATCCCTTTTCACTCACAGAAGGGATCCAACTCCTTGTTCCTAAACTCTGTTCCATTATCATTCCTAAAGATTTTTACAGGAAGGTCAAATTGCTTTTCAACTTGTTTAACAAAGTTTTGCAAAATGTTTGCTGTTTCATCCTTAGTGTGTAAAAAGAAAGTTTATGTGAACCTGGAAAAATTATCAACTACTACCAGACAATATCTTTTGTGTTTTAAGCTCATGTTTTTTACAGGTCCAAACAAGTCCATATGAAGCAACTGTAAGCACTGACTTGTTTTGGACTCTTCAATTGACTTGTAAGAGCTTTTATGTTGTTTACCTTTTAAGCAGGAAACACAATGCTCTGCACAAGTGAATTGTTTGTGGGGTAAACCTCTAACCAGATTTTGTTTTGAGAGAGTGGAGATAGTTTTTAGATTTGTGTGTCCTAGTCTTTTATGCCATAGCTCTGTCTCTTTGTTGGATGCAACTGAGAACAGGCATGCATTTGACATAGGATTATCTTTTAACATATCAACCACATACACATTTCCTACTCTATGAGCAGTCAGCTATATTTGCTCTCTGCAATGATTTGATCAATCTTTTTGACAACCTCTGGCCCTTTAATTTGGCAAGTTTTCTTTGTGAAAAGGAACCATAACCTTTATCACTCATCTGTGAAACACTTAAGAGATTGAATTTTAAATTGTCAATGAGATTTACATTTTCAAACTTGAGTTTTCATGCTGAAACACATCCTGATCCTACACCTTTCCTTTTGAATTATTCCCAAAGGATATATCACCCCCTCCATGAGCTTTAAAATATCTGAGCAGGGCTTTACATCCTGTCATGTGCCTGGAGCCTCCACTATCTACATACCAAAGACTGTTAAGGCAAGTAGAAGCTCCCTGCACATGTTTTGAAATAATTAGTTCAGGTGTGTTTCCAAAGCCAAAATGGCTTTGGATGGGGTATCAGGTGGTCTAGAGTCAAGTTCAGACTGATGGGGATCAGACTTTTGTAACCACTGCTGTGAGCTACCTCCTATCAACTGTTGGTAACCATGAGGATGCCTATTTACCCTTGGCTTAGAAAACTTTTTGTAAGTCTCATAAGTCATAGGCACCTTTTGGTAATTAGGTTGGCTTTTGCCTCTTGGAAACTGGTTTGATGGAGGTGCATCTGTTACTTGAATATCTCTGCAGACAGAGGTTTGATTTAAAGCTTTGGTGACAGATGTTTCATATGATTTAAATTTTTGTTTTGAAAAATTTGAGTTTTCTCTTTCTAGAGCTTTTTCTCTAATCTCTTTTACCTTTTGGTGATAGGTTTTGAGATAGACACACTCTTGAGTTGGATGATTTGTTTTGTTGCAAATGGTGCATCTAGGAGATTTAGGTATGACACAAGTTTTTTTTATATCATTAGCTTTCAAAAGAAAACAATCTGCTGTATCATGATATCTCTTTTCACAAAATTCACAAAACAAGTGTTTAACCTTTTCATTCCTTCTCCTATCAGACTTTTTGAGAGCAGATGATGTAACCCTTGCTTGTAAGTCTTTGATAGGGATCACCCATGCCTTTGGTGCTTTAATACCATCAAGAGTTGAAAAGTCCATTGGCTTAAAGTTTTTCAAAATATCACACTCATCTGACCAGGTTGGTTTAAACTTATATTTTTCAATTTCCTTTTCTTTTGGTGAGACCTCTGATTTTTCAAGAACAATTTTGTTTCCTTCTTTGTCAGTGATTTTAATTTCTTCGCCAGCCAAATTTGTTGTGACTATTTCAACAAGCTCAGAGTCAATTTTTGCAACATTTTCACAAGTAAGGTCATATTCCCTAAAGCCTATACCAAACTTTATGTTGCTCTTGACTTGAGCATCAAGCATAAGCTCATAACTTTTGCAAGACTCTACCCATTTTTCACAAGTGATCTGGGTAGATTCAAGCTCCTGTTTGCAAACCTGGTATTTTTCTACCATAGTTTGGAGCTGGTATTTGGTTATGCTTGATTAATGCCTTAGGCTACTCAATTCAAAATCTTTTTCACTTAATTTTGTTTTTAACTCTTTCACAAGTTTTTCAAATTTAAGTTCATCTTCCAAAATTTTGTTTCTAATGTTTTCATTCACCTTTTTTATGTTTGCAAAAGCAATAATGCATTTTTCAGAACATAGATCTTTTAGGATATGAGGTGATACCTTCGAAGCAGCCATAAGAGCACAATCACATTCTTCTTCACACACCTCTATGTCCCATGGGTCAGATAGATTATATTTTTCAGCCTCAACAACATTCATTTCAACCACAGGTGTGACTTCTGGTGTAACCACTGCTTCACAACATTCAACCACATCAGATTTTGACTCCTGTTCCGTAGACTCATCACCTTCAACTATGGTCTCAAAAGCCATAAAACATAAGTTTTCATTTTCAAAATCATTTTTGGCTATGAGAGCAAAGTTTTCATCAGTTAAATCCTCAGGCAAACTACTCCAGTCAACAAAACATTGGGTAAAGAAGCTTTGTTGTCTAACCTTTGCTAGTGTAGCAGTGATTTGAATAGTTTGGGTGATATGTGGAGCTTGATGCACTTGCACTTGAGGTGGTTGAACATATTGAATCTGTGGAGCAGGGGTTTGGACATAATAAATAGGGACAGTTGTTACAGGACTTGCAAAATGGGCAGTGTTTTGCATTTGATGTGCAGGGGTAAACTCGGAATATTGAGCAGTGCTTTGAGGATTTGTGCCAGGATGAGTTACCATTGGTCCTGCAGATTGAGTTCTTCATTCCCTGGCAAAATGTCCCACCTATTGTACTTGTAACATTTTATCTTTGATTTATCTAACCCAACTTTTAACCTCCCATGCAATCCTAGAAACCTCCTACCAGTTCTTTTGTAAAACTTACTAGCCCTGACACTCAAGAGTGCCAACTGGTGTAGGATGTCCATTTCTTCCAAATACGTGGGTTTAAAGTGTTGTAAGTCATTCATCTCAAAACTCAGATTGTCAGAGGTTTGGCTTTCACAATTTGCAGCAAAAGCAAAATTGGGTGTACTAGGATCAGAGTTGAAATTGTTTCCAGAAGTTATGTCAATGTAATGATCAAAACTCTGATCCTTTCCACGACCAGACCCCTCGTCATGACTATAGAGAGCAGTGTTTCCCAATGTATAGTCATCAGTCACTTTCCTAGACTCTTGAAGCTTCTTTTTCTGGTTCAACTCTCTCTCATAAGTGAGAAGTTGACCATGAAGCTGTGTGAGGGTCATTTCTTAATAACCAACAGATGTTCGAGTGACATAAGCTATTGTCTCCCATTTTTCTGGTAGTGATCTTAAGAAACGACTATTGATAGTCAAATTAGGAAAGCTCACATCTACCAGTTTTAATTCGCTTATGAGACAGCTGAATCTCTCGAACTGTTGGGTTAGTGACTCACCTTTTACATGGCAAAATGTTTCATACTGCTGATTCAAGACTTCTCTATTATTCTCGATCACCTCTTAAGTACCATCGAATTGCTCTTTAAGAGCATCCCATAACTCCTTAGCACTATTACAATGAAGTAATCCCGCATAAATCTCATTGGGCAAAGCTGAAGTATCTATGCTGAAAGCCTTAGCATCCAATTCGATTTTGAGGAAATCATGTTCAGAGTAATTTTCGAGTTTTTTAGGGACTTGAGTGTGGGGATCCTCTGTGCTTGGAACCATGGGAACATGAGGTCCAAACACAACGGATCTCCAACATCTGATGTTCTGTTGAGCGAGAATATGACCCATTCTACGTTGCCAGATAAAATACTCATTTCGTTTCAACATAGGTGGTTTAAACATGGAACCAATATTTGAATCTTGTGTGTTTTGTGCCATTTCTCTTGTTTACAACAGATTTGTGTTTTAAAAAATTTTGTAGTAATAAAACTCTGTATTCAAGCAAAACTTATCAAACGAAATTAGCAACAAAGAGCTGATCTGTTCAAATCAATTTGACGTTTAAATCAAAATCGATTAAACAAGCTCTGATACCAATTGTTAGGATCTAAGTTTGAATTGATTGATGTTTTTGTTTTAAATAATGGAAAATGATTGAAAAACAGAGACTAAGTGCAGCGGATTAATGGAAAACTTTTACAACAACCAATTGGTCGTTTGTTTTCATCACCATCTTGCTTTCAAGTATTTAAACTATTGCAAGTGATTCACAAACTCCCCCTTAGCCCAATAACGATCCTTAGTAAGAAGTGAAGAAGATATGTGAAATTGATCTTTTAAAGAAGACGAGTAAAACTGTTACAATTAGCGCCTAAACACTGATCGTCTTACAAAGACGTCATGGTTGATAGTGACAGCTAACAAACGTAACTAACTATAAGCACTGCTAGACTAAAGCTATCAGTGCATAGCAGTGTTACATTGATTTAACTAAGACTAAACTAAACATTGCTGGCCAACCTCTGATCTTGTATTCTTCTATCAGCGGTTGGGAGTTTCTTATGTCAGAGGATTGATAACAATGTTCTTTATTGAAAGCAGTAGAAACCTATCAGTGGGTAGCAACCTCTGATAGCTGGACCAAAGCTCGGATGGTGTTGTTCGACTTTGTATCATCTATTCCTTTCCAAAGGTTCAATCCCAACAGTTACTCTGGAAGATGAGATCCCAGATATGCCCGTGACAACATAAAAGTCACCTGAAACCAATGCTGCTACTTTCTCGCAGCAGTTGGAAAGATCTCCACCTACTAGCCTACCTCCTCTTGTATCCTCACAAAAGGATCAAGTTGTAAGCACATGGACACCAACTTATGAAGCACTAGATCCACTTGGATCTATCTTCAACAACCCTTCTCCTAGGGCAATGTCGCTCTCTACTCCACAACCATCTCCACTACAAATTCCACCTACTATTTTACCTCTATTGAAGGCACTTGACATTGTTCAGACACAAACCAGTTCCTCTCAATCACCTATTCATGAGAGTTCACCTATACATGTGACTGAGTCTGAGCACAATGTCATTGCTAACCTATCAACAGCTGAGGAGGTTACATGCCTTGGGTTACAAGTAACCCTTGGTGATATTTCAAGTGAAGCAGCCACTACAATTGTAGAACTTCCTGTTTCTCAATTGGACAGTGGTTACATTCCTAAGACTTCCTTGAAGGCAACAACTGTTGAGGTTATAACTGTAACCTCTGCTCCAGTTGGAAGTCCCCGTAACCAAGAAAAAGGGGCATCTGGTTCCGCTGATATGGGATTTACTTCCATTGAAGTTCCAGATACAACTACCACTGGTAGGAGTTCAGATAATCCTATTAAATTAGGTGATGGGCTAAAGTACATGGAATCGACAGAGAGGATGACATCAATGGAATCATCAATTGATGATCTTAAAATCCATGATGAAACAACTCCTGCAAAACTCTCGAAGTCAATCGCAACCATCTTCATCTACACTACAGACTGCTGATGAGCTATGGAACATAGTTCAAACTATCATAACAGTTAAAAAAAGATTGGAAGATATTTGAAGGTCCTGATCAGGCGGCTCTAGGCAGAAGTTAGTGCGCAGTATGACAGTTTCGGTAGAATGTTATTAAAAAGGAGTAGAAGCAGCGGAAGTCATATGTTATTCATTCATACCGAAAGAGTATACATCTTGTTAAGCTGCCGGAGTTTTGGAGAAAATCCTACACCACCTCCCCGTCCGGGAGCGCAAAAACTTACAAACAAATGAACACTCGACCCTATATATAGGCAACTATGCAATTCGTATGAACTGGATAGGCTCACTTCATACTAAGTGACACCACTTCGTACGAATTGTCATTCATATGAAGTGACTACTTTATACGAAGTGACACTGTAAATTCCATTCAGTTCGTACTCGAGTCGCGTGTTCGTATTTAATCTATACAATATTCAACACACGCTCTATTTAGCCTATTCGAACAGTGATGGACACAAAGTGCATTAACAATACTCAACATGAAACACACATGAAACTTATAAGAGAAATGGTTGATGCTAGATACAAGGATACACAAGCTGAAATTAAAGCCATCAAAGACCATCTGTTGAAAATCACTGGCTCTACCCCTACTCCTGTCTTTCAAGAGGAAATTGTTATAGATGATGCCAAAAGGGGGAGAAAGACTCTATGAGAAAAATGCAGCCTGGTTCAACAACAAAACCTAAAGAGTCTGAAACCACTGCTACAACATCTGATGCTACTCCCAGAAAAGAGATTGATGAGGATCTAAATAGAGAAACTGAAAAGATAGCTGAGGATAAGCAGAAAAGACTAAAAAATCAAGAAAAAGCTTGGTTAAACAAAAATTGGATCAGCAAAAGGAAAAAGAAGACATGGGTACTTCAAGAAAGAAGAGGCCAGCTAGAAAAGCAAGGCAACTAATCTCCACCACTTCTAATATCGCTGCTGATGTAGTTCAAACTATATTCTCTGTCCAAACCAAACTAAACTCACCACCACATCTGTGACAACTGTGAAAAATCCCGGTAAACTTTGATCGGTACAAGTCAGTGGTAACTGGATGTGATATGTATATCATGATATTGGTGGTGATTAAGTGTGATGATGCGAATTCTGAAACATGTTACCCTGACTATAACAGGAGTATATGCAAGGTAATTACCAAAAACATTACGTTGACGCTATGCATCACTTACATAGCAAGACAAAGTCGTGAATCGATTGACAACTCTGGGAACACGTCATGGTTGACATGACACTATTAAGGGCCAACAATGTGAGGTTAGTGTCCTTAGTCTTTGAAAACATGTTAAACGGGAACTTGACTTTAACAACGCATTAAACAGTCGACCATGATTATTAGGCCAACAGCAGGGCCCTTTAAGATTCCGAGTTCACGAAACATCTTAGTTACGAGCCATAGACTATGAAATAAGAGTAGAAACAAATCAGAGCTCGGGCACGCAAAACGAAGCAGTCCCGGTTAGGGAAACACCTTTGCGTTAGGAGCAATGAAAGACAAACCAAACATGCAAGGAACGGCCAATCAAGCCTAAAAACACATAAACTAACCCAATACGAGGCTTTTATGATTAAAACGTAACTGGGTTCGGATTTCAAGACGGTTATGCATGGTTTTTAAAACCGAGTCTTTTGACATTAAAAACGCAAAAAAGGGAGTCTGCTTCGCAAATCGGGGACGCGTGTGGGACCCGAAAACGAACCTAAACGCGCCACCGAAGACAAACATCATCTTTTAACACGAAAAACGAAGCACGACAAAGCAAGAGGTGGGGTAGGGGCACCCCACTTGAACCGCCCCCCTTTATATAATATTTTTTTTCTTCTCTTTTTCATTTTTTCTCTAATTTTCTTTCAAGTTTCTTCAAAGATCTGCCAAAAACCTTCAAGATTTAGCTGATTATCACCCAAAAACTCCATTAAATCAAGGTAATCTTACAAGTTCCAAGTGGCTTTAGATGCGTTTTCTTGATTAAACATGATTTATAACCAAAAAACCCTTTTTAATCCATGATTTTGGAAGGTTTAAACAAGGGTCTTGGCTGCATAAGAACATCCCATGAATTCCCTTGTGTTATATGGTAGCCAAGACCACAAAAATCCAGCTTTGGATATCCTAATCAACCCTTAATTGACTGAAATTGATTAACAATGTTATTAACCGAAAAACCAGAAACAAGGCTTGATTAACTTGGGTTATGGAATGGTTTGATTATTCTTGGTATTTAGGTACTGAATATGGCTCACAACCACTTCTGGACTCAAGAAAAACACTTGGAATCGAAGAAATCGCTAGGCATATCACCCGAAACTCGACTCTAGAGTAGGCAGAATAATGTTTGGACAATAACTTGATCCGAGGGTATTGTATTGAGCTGACATTTGGTAAGGTGATGTAGGGTATTGGCAGGAAGGTCCACGTAAAATTTAGAATTTTTCAAATTTTCTATGATTTTTGGCGTTTTGACTGTTTTATTAAAAAATCCAGAAAAATACCAAATAGAGTCAATAAATCACTAACATTTACATGAACACTAAGGAACATATGGGAAAGGTTCTGGGATGTTTTGGAGTATATTAGTTTGGTTTGGATACGGATTAAAAATCCGCGTTTTTATGAGTTTTGGTAGCCGGAAACGCCCTGAAACCAAATTGGAAAAATCCCAATTTTTTACAGGGAGAGGCTACACATGTAAGGAAGTTCCAGGAATATTTTGGGAATTTTTGGACATCGGATGTACACAAAGTGAATTATTCGGTTAAGTACTATTTTACAAATGATTTATTTGAAAAGTTAAAATAGCTTTATAAATTCCCAAAATAATTTTATTGGAATCTATATATTTTTACTGAGTTCTAAAAAAATTTCCAGGATTATACGAACTATATAGATTAAATGGGATTTTTTGACTTTTAAAATGCTTATTTTAACTAAATTCGGCAGTTTAAGGGACAACGAACCTGCCGAAACTGGGAACGGACCAAAACCTATTTTGACTATAAATAGAACACTGGGAGTATTTTGGAGGTTCTAGGTCATGTATAAAAAATGTCTTGTGTAAACCAATGTCCTGTATAAATTAATGTCTTGTGTAAACCATTGTCATGTATACACCAATGTCTTGTGTAAACCAAAATGTCTTGTATAAAGCAATGTCTTTGAATAAACAAAGATTTTTGTTTAATCAAAAGTTATGTCTTAAAGACCATCCCCTTTATTGTAAAAACATATGTTAGGATTGTTGGCAAATACATTCAAACCTTGTTGACTGTCGGATAAAACCTTATAAAGATAAATGTTTATCAAATGTTCAGCGGATTATGTCATTCCCTAGAGTCATTTCCAAACAAACCTAGGAAGCGGGAATGGGATTGTCAATCCCTTGATACCATTACGTACTACTGGTTGGTGTGATCAATGTTAATGAATGTATCATTGTATATTCAACGCACCAACATGTCTTGAACAATGTAAGTGTGACACCCCGCGAAAACGCTCAACCGCACTAGCTTCGTCAGTAACTGTTCGCAAATTTCGGGACGAAATTTCTTTCAACCTGGGGATTATGTGACAACCCGTACTTCCGAGGTTAGCACCGTTCGTTTTCGCATTCATAAATTATTTGTTTTCTTTTCGTCACGTGTTACTTCTCCACGTCTCATAATTTATCATAGCCTATCTTATTTATTTAAACATTGAACGAGCTATATATAATTCGAAACCAAATTCATATCTTGTTGAACTGACCCGAACCGTTTGAACCAAAGCATGTGTCTCGCATGTCGATCCGACCCACTCGCGAAACCCGAAACCTATGAGGTTCAAATCATATCGTGTACCATATATATATTTTACGTTACTCATATATTATACCCATATATTGTTACTAATACATTATACCCATATATTAATTATTTAAGTTTAAAAAAACAATATTTAGTGTGTATTTTGAACCAAAAATCATTGCCATGTTCCCTGTACGTTTTTTTGTGCAGCCCAATCAACCATCAACCCACTTCTTTGTAGCAATTTGGCTCATACACACACACAAGCCTGACCGCCCTCATCCTCTGTCCTATACATACGTATGCATGATTTTATGATAATACTTTAAAATAAACCCTACCCTTTCCTTCCCTTGGTGTTTTATGGCAACAGCAACCCCCCCCCCCCCCCATCGTTGCGACCTACCTCTTCCTAGGTGCTCTCTCTCTCTCTCTCTATTCGTCTCTCGCATCTTTTATGGTAAGTGTATATGTTTGTATTGAATTGAAATTTGCTGATTTGTGATAATATGTATACTGATCATGTATGTATTTGTGAGTGTCTGGGCTGTGATCATGTCTAATTTATGGTTTGAAGTGTTACGGATTAAAGTGTAGCTTAGGGTTTGTGGAAACCAAGTATTGATGCGTAATTTAGTCGAATCTTTCGTATAGGCTTATGAATATGGTTAGGGTTATATCTTTGATGTTTGAGCATGGTATACATGATATAAAAAACTTATAATCTGCTGTAATTAAATGTTTTGGGTGGTTGGGTGCATTATTTATTAGATTGGGGAGGTCGGACAGCGAAATCAGAATCTGTCCGATAGCTACAGCCGAATTTAATCGGCTGTAACTGGGTCATAATTTATTGAAATCTGGGTTTTCTTGAGTCTATAACGTTCTATTTCGAAATATCTTCTGATGGCACTGGAATCATGATTTTTGGACGTCGTTTACTATTTTAAATAGTTTATTTCGTTTCAGCAATTAAAGCTGCGTTTTTCTGCAGATTTTTCGTGCTATGTTTTGAGTCATAATTTAGTGTATAATTAGAATTAGATCATGACATTTTTACAGTGCATAACCTTATGTGTCCGTGTGAACCTACAACTGGAATTACGTCGATCGGATAGCTGAGGATTTTTAAATGAATTTTTCCGTAAGCTGCAGTCAGAAAGTGACGAATCTGATTGCAGCTTAGTAAAAGATTTTTTTTTAATTTTTGGAAAATAGTTAGACTCTAAAATTTTAATACAATGGTCTCTGGTTCGATTGACACGCTCTGTAATTCTTCAGGACCTATCCGGTGCCCGAACGGTCCCGATTAACGCACCGCAAATTGTCCGAAAATGCACTTAAAAGCTGAATTTTGTGACAAGATTTATTATGTGATTTGTGACGAAAATGTACTCGCTATTTCGAATAACGACACTTTGCATGCATGTGTGTGTATATATATTGTAATATTCTACGTGCTATGTGTTAGATACGTGTAGGATCCGCGACTCTATGTGAGTTCACCCACTAACTTTTAACCGGTAATCGTGTTAGGACGTGATTGACCCATTCCACTTCACACTGACCTTCCTCTTTTAAACGAGTAATCAAAGGTGAGTTCACTGCTCTTTTACAAGCATGCGTTCCGAGGGAACAAACAAACTATTATTCCTTGGAGGAATACGTTTACGAAATAACTATTCCTTGGAGGAATACTTTTGGCAAACGTTATACTTTAAATTTTATGTTGGATAATCTACTGACCTCTATCACTTAAGTCCCATCTTACTACCGAACTAGTTGCTTGGAGGGCAACGGGGTATTAGTTGATAGCGCTATTAGGCTTGACAACCTCACACCGTACCTGGGAGAACGGGCGTGAACTAATGACCTTAACCACATGATCTCAATGTTCATAGGCATTGGGGAAGGGCAACAAACTGAAGTCACTACGGTATTGAGTTATTATCAACATATCTTTAAACTAAACACCAACCGGTTTTTGTTAAACAAAATTGTGAACTCACCGGCTTTATCGCTGATACACCTTTTCTCCATGCTTGCAGGTCGTTAGGTAAATTTTGCATGGGAACTTGCAGTCTGAGGAGCTTGGAGTGTCATGAGGCGAGGTTACGTGATTGCGAACAATAAAATGTTACATTATGAGATATTTTGATTTTAATTGTTCGAGATTTTTTTTACACTTGCTTCCGCTGAACAAGTACTATTTTGAATTACTTAATTTATAAGTCACTTTTCATGTTGGTTATGATGACTTGTGTTGTATTATTTACTATTAGTTCGACATGATTAGTGGCTAGATCCTGGTACGTCACACGCCTCGTGGTAAAACCCTGCAGGTGGATTTTTGAGGGTATGACAATTTGGTATCAGAGCCACTGGTTATAGTGAACTAGGTTTTAAAAAGTTTTTTTGTAAAACCAGACTATAACCGAATTAGTTCCGAAAACGACCATGACACTGCGCTCCAGATTGCAAGGTTCGTCTTTTAATATCGCATACACTATACATTTAGCATATACATACGCATTGCATTGCACATAGCCACACACACCACATTATAGTACGAATTCATGTATTACCAATTTATATTATCATGAATCATTAGTATGATTTTACTTTTAAATCTTTTCTGATCTCCATCGTTTTGACAACACTTTCTTTTGACATTCAAATATGAGGATCTCTTGATACAAGTTAGGAGGAATTGGGGTAAACATGCAAATCGAATTATCATTACGGGTGCACTCGTAATATTAATTGGGGGGGGGGTGCATGTGAGTCCCAATGAGACCAAGCGTGTGTAAAGGGATTCTGACCTATTATCCGACACAAGTGGGGATTCAGATATCCAAAGGAGCCATAGCGATGATGGACTCCTACCTAATCTTGAATCATACTCTCTTCACACTTCTTGTTTACTTGTACTGAACATGGAAATAATATGTGCTACATATTTTTTATATATCGGCTCCAAACCTCTCTTGAAAACCAAACACATTGAGGAATTGGCTGACGGACAGCCAAGTGAAACATCCCATATTTTTATGCTGGTTGCAAACTCGATCTTTAGGTCAGGAGTTTGATATTGACCTCCTTCCTATTACTCTTAGTAGTTTTGATGCAGTCATGTTAACTCGTCTTTCACTCTCCTGTGACAACTTAGCAAATTTCGGGATGAAATTACTTTCAACTTGGGGATGTTGTGACACCCTGCGAAAACGCTCAACCGCACTAGCTTCGTCAGTGACCGTTTGCAAATTTCGGGACGAAATTTCTTTCAACTTGGGGATTATGTGACAACCCGTACTTCCGAGGTTAGCACCGTTCGTTTTCGCATTCATAAATTATTTGTTTTCTTTTCGTCACGCGTTACTTCTCCATGTCTCATAATTTATCATAGCCTATCTTATTTATCTAAACGTTGAACGAGCTATATATAATTCGAAACCAAATTCATATCTTGTTGAATCGACCTGAACCGTTTGAACCAAGCATGTGTCTCGCATTCCGATCCGACCCACTCGCGAAACCCGAAACCTATGAGGTTCAAATCATAGCGTGTACCATATATATATTTTACGTTAATAATATATTATACCCATATATTGTTACAAATATATTATACCCATATATTAATTGTTTATGTTTAAAAAAAACAATATTTAGTGTGTAATTTGAACCAAAAATCACTGCCATGTTCCCTGTACGTTTTTTATTGTGCAGCCCAATCAACCATCAGCCCACTTCTTTGTAGCAATTTGGCCCATACACACACACAAGCCTAACCGCCCTTATCTCAAGTCCTATACATACGTATGCATGATTTTATGATAAGACTTTAAAACAAACCCTACCCTTTCCTTCCCTTGGTTTTTACGGCAGCAGCAACCAGCAACCCCCCCCCCCATTGTTGCGACCTACCTCTTCCTAGGTGCTCTCTCTCTCTCTCTCTCTCTATTCCTCTCTCGCATCTTTTACGGTAAGTGTTTATGTTTGTATTGAATTGAAATTCGCTGATTTGTGATAATATGTATAATGACCATGTATGTATTTGTGAGTTTCTGGGCTGTGATCATGTCTAATTTATGGTTTGAAGTGTTACGGATTAAAGTGTAGCTTAGGGTTTGTGGAAACCAAGTATTGATGCGTAATTTTGTCGAATCTTTCGTATAGGCTTATGAATATGGTTAGGGTTATATCTTTGATGTTTGAGCATGGTATACATGATATAAAAACTTATAATCTGCTGTAATTAAATGTTTTGGGTCGTTGGGTGCATTAGTTATTCGATTGGGGAGGTCAGATAGAGAAATCAGAATCTGTCTGACAGTTACAGCTGAATTTAATCGGCTGTCACAGGTTCATAATTTATCGAAATCCAGGTTTTCCTGAGTCTATAACGTGGGTATTTCAAAATACGCTTCTAATGGCACTAGAATCATAATTTTTGGACATCGTTTACTATTTTAAATAATTTATTTCGTTTCAGCAATTAAAGCTGCGTTTTTTCTGCAGATTTTTCGTGTTATGTTTTGAGTCATAACTTGGTGTATAATTAGAATTAGATCATAAAATTTATACTGTAGATAACCTTATGTGTCTTTGTGAACCTCTAACTAGAATTTCATCGATCAGATAGCTGAGGATTTTTAAATGAATTTTTCCATGAGCTGCAATCAGAAAGTGACGAATCTGATTGCAGCTTAGTAAAAGATTTTTTTTTAAATTTTTGGCAAATAGTTAGACTCGAAAATTTTAATACAATGGTCTCTGGTTCGATTGCACGCTCTGTAATTCTTCAGAACCTATCCGGTGCCCGAAAGGTCCCGATTAACGCACCACAAATTGTCCGAAAATGCACTTAAAAGCTGAATTTTGTGACAAGATTTATTATGTGATTTCTGACGAAAATGTAGTCGCTATTTCGAATAGCGACACTTTGCATGCATGTGTGTGTATCTATATTGTAATATTCTACGTGCTACGCGTTAGATACGTGTAGGATCCGCGACTCTATGTGAGTTCACCCACTAACTTTTAACCGGTAATCGTGTTAGGACGTGATTGACCCATTCCACTTCGCACTTACTTTCCGTCTTTTAACCAAGCAATCAAAGGTGAGTTCACCGCTCTTTTATAAGCATGCGTTCTGAGGTAGCAAACAAACTATTATTCCTTGGAGGAATACATTTATGAAACAACTATTCCTTGGAGGAATACTTTTGGCAAACATTATAGTTTAAATTTAATGTTGGATAATTACTCACCTCTATCACTTAAGTCCCATCTTACTACCGAACTAGTTGCTTGGAGGGCAACGGGGTATTAGTTGATAGCGCCATTAGGCTTGACAACCTCACACCGTACCTGGGAGGACGGGCGTGAACTAATGACCTTAACCACATGATCTCAATGTTGATAGGCATTGGGGAAGGGCAACAAACTGACGTCACTGTGGTATCGAGTTATTATCAACATGTCTTTAAACTAAACAACAACTGGTTTTCGTTAAACAAAATGGTGAACTCACCGGCTTTATCGCTGATACACTTTTTCTGCATCTTGCAGGTCGTTAGGTAAATTTTGCATGGGAACCTGCAGCCTGAGGAGCTTGGAGTTTCATGGGGCGCGTTACGTGATTGCGAACAAAAAACATTACATTATGAGATATTTTGATTTTAACTGCTCGAGATTTTTTACACTTGCTTCCGCTAAACAAATACTATTTTGAATTGCTTAATTTATAAGTCACTTTTCATGTTGGTTATGATGACTTGTGTTGTATTATTTACTATTAGTTCGACATGATTAGTGGCTAGATCCTGGTACCTCACACGCCTCGCGGTAAAACCCTACATGTGGATTTTTTAGGGTGTGATAGTAAGCATGTCATGAAAATGTTTTGAAATTATGTACTTGGAATACTAAGTCAATAAACTAAGCAAAAATGACTTTGAAACCATGTGTACTTATGCTAAGTCAATATACCATGTAAAATATCTTTGAAACCATGTGTACTTATGCTAAGTCAATATACCATGTAAAATATCTTTGAAACCATGTGTAGGTATACTAAGTCAATATACCATGTAAAATGTCTTTGAAACCATGTATTGTATGTACTAGATAATCAAAACATGTATAATATCATGAAAACCAAAAGTAGTGATAGGCACATATGAATCACCCCAAAACATTTAACAAGACTAGGAAAGAACACTTACTTGTGCTCCATGGAAGCTTAGAACATCACTAGGAGGCCTCTATAAGCAGAAGCAAGCTCCAATAGAAGAGAGAAAGAAGAAATGAAGGTGCAAGTTGAAATGGGAAAAAGTCTTGGCTACTTATAGTGAACTTGAGCTCACCAAATCAAGCCAAGTGTCCAATGAGGTGTTATGGACTGATTAGTGTCATCACACTTGTCTAAATGAAGTGAAATGTGGCAAAAATCGCAAGCTTGGTTGCCAAGGAACGAGCCTGTGAAGCTGCCAAGTTGCAACCAAGGAGATGTTGAGCTGGGGACCCCATACGGACAGTATGGACTTAGGTCTTACGGTCCGTCAGGCCCTGGCAAGGGCAGAAGTTTAAAAAAATGGCTGACTTGGCCCATGGACTTGTTTTGTCGCGTTTTATCACTTTTAACCCCTTTTAACTTAATTTTTTGGATTTATAAAGGTGTTAATTACGACGAACACTATTGGTTCATTCGGTTGTACGGTTGTATTATGTCCAAAACTTAATTTTTTGGATTTATTAAGGCATATGTGAGTTGAATTATGTCCAAAAATGTCATGGATGTTGGTTCATTCGGTTGTACGGTTGCGTTTTTCGCTTAATTACGACGAATACTATAACGAACACAAAAACGATCGAAATTGTGCAACGATTGATATTTTTGCATTCTTATCAATAAAATACAAGATTTTATTGATTACAAAAAATTTTGGATATGTAAATATGGTTCGTATTAAAAATCCGAGAATTGGCAGACTTACGCAGTTTGTCGCAAATAGTCCCTGGGGTTGAATAAGCATGTTTTTGCCATACCGAACTCCTCAAAACTTATTTCTAAGTTATATAAAGAGTATTTAGAGTATGTTTAGCTTATGTCCTTATCCCGGAATGTATGTCAAGTTAAACTGATTACGTTTGCGTACCAGTTTACGATTTCACTTCCAGAAAAAGGTTTTAAAGATTGAAATTAAACAAAGATTGAAAATGCACGAATGTCATAAATTTATACAAATCTTGGAAATAAAACACAAGGTTTCATTGACTATGAAACTGTTTAGAGTTGTACAATGATTGAAAGACACAAACGTCACAGTTGGCAATCTTTAATATCAACCAGTGCCTTTTTACTTACATTCCATTTGTCAATGGTGAGATGCAATTTAGTGTTTTCAATCTCAGATTTCTCAAGTTTCTCGGTTAAATCATTTATAATGAAATCTTTTCTGAAAACGAATTCTTTTAACGTTTGCATTTCAGCTAAAGTTGATTACAACTTTCTCTGATATGCTGCGTCATTTTTTTTATTCTTTACTAAATTGCAAACCTCTATCTTTTTCTCTGATTAGGTCACGGTTGAGTGGTTTATAGTGAGCCACGATGTTAACACACAGTTTGGAGCAAAGTTTGACTTTAAATTCATAGGGTATGATGTTTACCAAGTCTTTCTCTTCTTTCTCTTTAACGGATTCGACTTTCATTGCTGAAGCGGGAGCTTGATCTTTTTCCTACTTGAAGCTGCAACCGGCCTCTTGAGCTTTCTCCTTAGACTTTGAAATTTCAGCTTCATTCTTTCCTTTGCCAGCTTCTGTAACATTCGTCGAAAAACGGGTTTCCAAAACCCGCTTCGTTTATTAATCGAATATCCAGTTATAATTTTCATTGCATATTTATTGCTCAAATTAATTTTAAACGATACATAATTAATAAATATATTAGAATTTAAAAACCATAATTAAAAATTAATAATAAATAATGAATAAAAAATTAATGTAGACGCCGGTTTCGAACCCGGGTCTCGCCTATAACCAAACACACTTCACACCACTCCGCCACACGCATTTATTGATAAGACTCTAAATTAAACAAAATTAATACAAGTCTCGAAATTTAATTCCTGAACACCCGCCCAAAGTGACGGCACCCAGTCAATCGGAAATCACCAAGATTTCCGATTTCCGTTTACTCTTCAATTGATCACGAAACCGACTCTCAATCATGCATCTAGACTCAAATCGAGTCAAACCGCGTTCAATCCGTTATGCAGACAACTTGCGCATACCCGATTTAAACCTGAAGTTTCAAAAACTGAAATTCAACCTCTGTGATCCCTTTTCAATTATAAATAAAGGGCTTAGGGAACCCATTCGACTGCACAAACACTCTCCCTAATATCATATCAACTTTTATTCATCAGAAAGCTACGCAAGAGAAACTAGCAACTCGTCGGAACCTCGCCGGAAAACCGAATCTATCCCATTATTGCTTTACTCTATAAATAAGACTTCTAGAGCTTCGACAGAAGTCACCACACTCACCTCAAACTCCCTGTAGAGCATCTGTCGCAAGTTAAGCTTCGCCGGAAAATTGGAACTCGCCGGAGTTGGTCACCGGAATCATCCAAGTTCTGTTCTCCAGTGGGTATGAACCTTTAAAACCTTTTTATGTTCATATTTAATTCCGTTAGTTCGTAAACCAGTAACCAGAATTGATAAGATAGATAACAGTCGAGTTATGTTTCTGGGTATTAATTCGATTGAAGAAGATGAAGCCAGTCAAAATATATATGTGTAATAAAACTTGGTATTTTAACTGGGTTAGACACACAGTCCAGCGGTGGACTGTGTGCAATTTCAAAAGCGTACATCTCGGGTTCGAGCCACACCTGTTTCGACTTTCTGAAATAAAACCAATCTTTTTTAAAACCTATTCAGATCATCCTTCAACATGTATATAAATATAGTATAATCCCGGATATTGATGGGTTAGACACCCAGCCCAGTTGGTCGGGCTGGGTGCAAGTTAAATCGATGGTCACGGGTTCGAAACATGTTCTGCGCGTCCGGTTCAGGCCAGTATAAACCTTTTTATTATTCCAGATTTAAAACAGTAAGTATATAAATATAATTAAATCAGAAATATTTCGGGTTAGACACGTAGCTCAGTTGGTAGAGCTGCGTGCACGTGTACGAGAGGTCACGAGTTCGAACCTGACTCAGCGCATAGAATAAACAACAGTCCGACCGGTCAATGGTCAATGGTCAACAGTCAACAGTCAACAGAGTCAAAAAGTCAACATTTTTTTTATTTTTTTATTTATTTAATCAGAAAATTATTTAAAAATACTTAAAAATAATATTTTTAAAGTTAGAAAATGTCCTTAAACTCACAAAAATAAATCTAAAAATCACATTAAGAGTACGAATTAAAAGTATTAATTTACCGAATCATTTCGTTATTATTTTAGGTTAGTTTTCCTCGTAGATCAATTCCTAAAATTCGTGCGCATCCAACGTCATCAAAGAAACGCACCCACTGTGAGTGAATCCTTACAAATTCCCCTTTTTATTCATGTTTTGGGGTGTATCATGTGTCGCTCTAATTATTTCGTTTATTCAAACTTGTGCCATTACCATTATATGACCTAAACTTACGATGTAAATATTGTTTGTTGTGATACGTGTTTACATTTTGTCAAGTTGCGTGCAAATCATTCATTAGGCCCATCAGTTCCTCGTGGGAGACGAGTTGAACATCGCGTGCCTCATTAGATCGGCTCCGTTTGATTGAGCCTTGATCTCATTGTTCATTCATTTGGTGTGTGTGCTTGTGCATTTATTGATATTATGTGTTTTGTGATTAAATTTACATTTACGTTTATTCATATTTGGTTATGCACAATTTTATTCAATTAACCAACATAACTAATCCTTTCAAATATTTAAATAAGCTTCACTCGCCAACTTTTGTTGACCCAAAACCCTATTTTACACATGATACAGGTGATCCGGTTGAGAAAAGAAACACATAGGATGGCCTAGAAGAATAAACAAGTTAATGCCTTGGAATGAACGTTTAGTTTTGTTTTCCTTTGCAATTGTACTTTGGTTTGTAATTTGAATGAAAATGTATTTGAACATGTTGTGTTTTTATGTTTATTGTAACTTCTTCTTTAAAGAGAAATAATAAATATGAAACTTTATAGTAAATGTCATGAGCTTTGATGAAAACCCAATCATGCCCAGACTACCATTTTCCGCTGCGGGTCAGGGTGTGACAGATTGGTATCAGAGCTTTTGACTATAGGGATATAGGATAGGTTATTAGACCCTTAGAGCCTATACTATAGTTGATTAGATTTTAATTGTTTATGTGGTTACATGCAAACTCATGATGTTTATTTGTTTCGTATTTATTACACACACAAATGCATGCAAACACTTCCACTATCATTTTGTGTGATACTTAATGGGTTATATTTTTGTCAAACATAACATGCTTACATATACATTCATCACGCATATTTCAATGTTCACATATTCAAATCATCCTCATATTTCATTTATTCAAGACTTTGTCGCAATTTTCATTTTTCAATCTCATCAAAGTGAGTTCTACGACGGGCATGTAGTAACTGTAAGGGTACAAGTACCGTAGTCGGAACGTCCTGTCTAGGTTGGCATTCGTATAAATCCAATATAACGGACCAGTTTGCCTACCTGGGGACTAACGATGAGAGTACGAAGGACCTATTAGGCCAAAGCATGCCACACC
This sequence comes from Scalesia atractyloides, assembly GCA_947069175.1. Classification (NCBI taxonomy): domain Eukaryota; kingdom Viridiplantae; phylum Streptophyta; class Magnoliopsida; order Asterales; family Asteraceae; genus Scalesia; species Scalesia atractyloides. The sequence goes on from CAMTDV010000025.1 coordinate 50,502,743, forward strand.
AAACGTCGTTCGAACTAACCCCACTTTGAGGTGTCACCGTGTCCACACCTGGATTCACTCCGAATTTCATACGTTACATACATACTTCTCGATTTTCTTTGGGTTTTAGTGTACGTTACCAGGCTAACACATGCGAACCATATGAAAGACCCGGTAATCATGGGGACCACATGATTACGAAGGTGAAGTATGGCGGCATGCAAGGCCCAATTACGAGAAAAAGCCCAAGACATCCTATGGATGTAGTAAATTATTATTCTTCATTTGTTTTATGAATGTTCATTTCTAAATACGACTCATGACACCTAAAACGTCAAACTCATACTCTTGATACGTATTCCTTGTAGATGTCTTCTAGTCTCTCTCGTAGAAAAATGAGATCAGGAAAATCCCGCGAGCGTATGGCTGCCCAAATCGCTCAACAAATGGCTGCCGTAATACCCAACATCGTAGTTCAAGTTCAACAAGCCCTTACCGCTAATCCCGTCAACCCAATTAACCAAGAAGATCAAAACGTTGTCAATCCTCCCCCAAAAGCCACTAAACGCACCTTCAAGCATTTCAAATCCTGCGATCCTCCAAAATACGAAGGGACTGAAGGTGTCACCGCTCTCCTCCATTGGTTTGAGGAAATGGAAAACACTTTTCTCAATTGCGACTGCCCCGATGATCGCAAGGTGCGATATGCTACCGGTCGTTTGTTTGGAGTAGCACTTACATGGTGGAATACAGAGAAGGCCAAGCGAGGTGCTGAAAATGCTATGACTTTGACTTGGGAAGAGTTGAGGTAAATCATGACAAGACGTTTCTGTCCAAGAAGCGAAATCAAGAAACTAGAAGATGAGTTCTACTCTTTGAAACAAAAGGAGGGCGACCACACCACATACAACAAGAGATTCCTTGAGTTGAATCAGATGGTCCCCAACTTGTTCACTCCCCTCTACCATTTAATCGAGCACTATATTCGAGGTCTTCCTTCAAAAATTCAAGACCCTGTAATAAGTACCACACCTGCAACTTTGGAAGCAGCAATGGAGTTAGCTACAGAGCTCACCGAAAACCGCATACGAAATAAAGACTTCACGGAGGAGAAGAAGAAGGATAAAGCATCAACCGAAACCTCGAATCCCTTCCCCAAACCACTCCTAAGAGAAAACGAGATGGGCAAAATTTCGCTATCACCCAACACAATCAACTAGCTTCACAAGTTGTACCCCTCCAAGCTATCCCAATCACTCAAGTAGCACCCAACTCTACTTACCCAAATAAGAAACCTTACATTGGACCTCACCCTCAATGCAACACCTGTTTTTATCACCATCCATCTACCTTACCTTGTCGACTGTGTGCAAATTGTGGGCGTTATGGTCATTTGAGCAAAACTTGTCGCGTCCCTCAAAACCAAGCTTCACCCCCTACTCAAAACATGATCCAAACATATCAACAACCCCAATACCCCATGTTTCCATATGTTCGAGCTTGTTTTAATTGTGGCAACCCTACCTACTTTAGAAACACGTGCCCCCGATTGGTTAACATCATAAACGCCCAAGCTCAAGCAAATCAAGCAAACCCAGCACTACCACCAGCAAGAGGAAGAGCTTACAACATCAACGCCAATCCTGTTGAAGATAATAACGACCCAAACAAATCACCCAACTAGTTTTCCCTCACCAAGAATCAAGACTCAACTCCAATCGTCTAGTTTTAATGTTTTCTTTATGTTATCTCAATCTTTCCTTATCCCAGTTATAAATTGGGAAGTTATGTATCCAAGGATTGTAATGCAAATTGATATTTCAGTTTTGATTTATACTCATTGATTTAACATTCATACATCTCGACGTACCTCGATCTCATCATTTAAAGAAGTTGGGTTGTGTCTCACTTTTACATAGACTAACCCCTTCATCATAACAAACGAGAGAGGTACTGTCATCATTCAGTCATGTATCCTTTCAGAATTGAGACTCAAGCTTTGGCTGTTGTATTTGTTTTTGTAGATTTTAGAATCACATAGAACTAATCATAACTTACTGATAAAGCCAATGAAAATTTGACAAGAATATGGTGGATACGCCGCTGGTACTTCCTATATATAAGTATTCTTGTCAAAGGATCAAAAGCGTTGTCAGGCGGTTATGAAAAGTTCCGTGTAGGTTTTAGTATCGTCATGGTTGAAGTTTTGTTTTATGATATAACCTTACCTTTCCAAACGTATCAATTCCCTCAAAACTCTTATGCATAAAAATCATGCTTAGTCAATCAACTCTGTTTATCCATGTTCTGCATTCTTATACTTTAGGCATCAAAAAGCGATTCCTGTAGCAGGGTATTCAACCCTTACTAGGAACGTTACCGCCTCAAATAAAATTTAAACTCTCACCCTCTTCTAATTATGTAATTGTCAAATTAAAACACCCACCCTTCAAGTCAAATATACCACTACTACATAAATTTCGGGACAAAATTTCTAAAGTAGGGGATACTGTAACATTCGTCGAAAAACGGGTTTTCAAAACCCGCTTCGTTTATTAATCGAATATCCAGTTATAATTTTCGTTGCATATTTATTGCTCAAATTAATTTTAAATGATACATAATTAATAAATATATTAGAATTTAAAAACCATAATTAAAAATTACTAATAAATAATGAATAAAAAAATTAATGTAGACGCCGGGTTTCGAACCCGGGTCTCGCCTATAACCAAACACACTTCACACCACTCCGCCACACGCATTTATCTGATAAGACTCTAAATTAAACAAAATTAATACAAGTCTCGAAATTTAATTCCTGAACACCCGCCCAAAGTGACGGCACCCAGTCAACCGGAAATCACCAAGATTTCCGTTTATTCTTCAATTGATCACGAAACCGACTCTCAATCATGCATCTAGACTCAAATCGAGTCAAACCGCATTCAATCCGTTATGCAGACAACTTGCGCATACCCGATTTAAACCGAAGTTTCAAAAACTGAAATTCAACCTCTGCGATCCCTTTTCAATTATAAATAAAGGGCTTAGGGAACCCATTCGACTGCACAAACACTCTCCCTAATATCATATCAACTTTTATTCATCAGAAAGCTACGCAAGAGAAACTAGCAACTCGTCGGAACCTCACCGGAAAACCGAATCTATCCCATTATTGCTTTACTCTATAAATAGGACTTCTAGAGCTTCGACAGAAGTCACCCACACTCACCTCAAACTCCCTGTAGAGCATCTGTCGCAAGTTAAGCTTCGCCGGAAAAATTGGAACTCGCCGGAGTTGGTCACCGGAATCATCCAAGTTCTGTTCTCCAGTGGGTATGAACCTTTAAAACCTTTTTATGTTCATATTTAATTCCTTTATTCGTAAACCAGTAACCAGAATTGATAAGATAGATAACAGTCGAGTTATGTTTCTGGGTATTAATTCGATTGAAGAAGATGAAGCCAGTCAAAATATATATGTGTAATAAAACTTGGTATTTTAACTGGGTTAGACACACAGTCCAGCGGTGGACTGTGTGCAATTGCAAAAGCGTACATCTCGGGTTCGAGCCACACCTGTTTCGACTTTCTGAAATAAAACCAATCTTTTTTAAAACCTATTCAGATCATCCTTCAACATGTATATAAATATAGTATAATCCCGGATATTGATGGGTTAGACACCCAGCCCAGTTGGTCGGGCTGGGTTCAAGTTAAATCGATGGTCACGGGTTCGAAACATGTTCTGCGCGTCCGGTTCAGGCAGTATAAACCTTTTTATTAAATAAATTCCAGATTTAAAACAGTAAGTATATAAATATAATTAAAATCAGAAATATTTCGGGTTAGACACGTAGCTCAGTTGGTAGAGCTACGTGCACGTGTACGAGAGGTCACGAGTTCGAACCTCACTCAGCGCATAGAATAAACAACAGTCCGACCGATCAACGGTCACCAACGTCAACAGAGTCAAAAAGTCAACATTTTTTTATTTTTTTATTTATTTAATCAGAAAATTATTTAAAAATACTTAAAAATAATATTTTTAAAGTTAGAAAATGTCCTTAAACTCACAAAAATAAATCTGAAAATCACATTAAGAGTACGAATTAAAAGTATTAATTTACCGAATCATTTGGTTATTATTTTAGGTTAGTTTTCCTCGTAGATCAATTCCTAAAATTCGTGCGCATCCAACGTCATCAAAGAAACGCACCCACTGTGAGTGAATCCTTACAAATTCCCCTTTTTATTCATGTTTTGGGGTGTATCATGTGTCGCTCTAATTATTTCGTTTATTCAAACTTGTGCCATTACCATTATATGACCTAAACTTACGATGTAAATATTGTTTGTTGTGATACGTGTTTCCATTTTGTCAAGTTGCGTGCAAATCATTCATTAGGCCCATCAGTTCCTCGTGGGAGACGAGTTGAACATTGCGTGCCTCATTAGATCGGCTCCGTTTGATTGAGCCTTGATCTCATTGTTCATTCATTTGGTGTGTGTGCTTGTGCATTTATTGATATTATGTGTTTTGTGATTAAATTTACATTTACGTTTATTCATATTTGGTTATGCACAATTTTATTCAATTAACCAACATAACTAATCCTTTCAAATATTTAAATAAGCTTCACTCGCCAACTTTTGTTGACCCAAAACCCTATTTTACACATGATACAGGTGATCCGGTTGAGAAAAGAAACACATAGGATGGCCTAGAAGAATAAACAAGTTAATGCCTTGGAATGAACGTTTAGTTTTGTTTTCCTTTGCAATTGTACTTTGGTTTGTAATTTGAATGAAAATGTATTTGAACATGTTGTGTTTGTATGTTTATTGTAACTTCTTCTTTAAAGAGAAATAATAAATATGAAACTTTATAGTAAATGTCATGAGCTTTGATGAAAACCCAATCATGCCCCGACTACCATTTTCCGCTGCGGGTCAGGGTGTGACAGCTTCAACCTGGTTATGTTGACTATGCTTTTCAGACCTTTGTCAGCGGACATCTCTCCTCTTTTGCATCAGCAGTTTCTTCTGCCCAATCATAATCTTCTACCACCATGGCCTTTGGGGTATTATCAGCAGCATTCTCATTTCCTTTAATAGCGATTGGCTTTCTCGCTGGGGCAGTCTCAGCATTCTCGTTCTTCAGCAGCGGACAATCTCTTTTTAAGTGACCCAAAATTTTGCAATTGTAGCATCGCAGCTTTGACTTGTCGAAACCAGCTTTTCTGAGTGACAATCTCTTTCAACTTTAAGGTGATCATAGCCATCTACCACTTCAGATCCATTTCCTGCATGTCATCTGGATCAACTTGGTACATATCTTCAGCCGAAAGGAAATCCCATTTATGTTCACCTGACATAAGAGCCTCATAACTGCTCAAGAATGTGTTAAAAAGTGCAACATGTTCACTAGAGATCTTTAGTGCTTGAGCATCACCGACCACAGTAGCTTTCTCGTTGGACTGTGGAGCCTTTGCAGAGCTTGCGGAGGCGTTAAAGTAAGATGCGTTAGCACTTTGAGAACTTGAACCACCGAAGGTTGTGGGGGCGAGGAATGCCATGTTCTTGGGCATCATGACAGGACCAGATTGAGTAGATTTTTGTGAGTATCGCGTTTGATTCATCTCTCTCTTGAGTGCGTCCGTTTCAAAGGCCTTAAGAGTATTGATTAGATCTGAAAGAGTGATTGGAGTTGTGCTGGTTAGGAAGGTTCTTTTGATCATCACGCACTGTAAGCTCCATTCTTTTAGCAACTTTCTTCATTTTTGTTAACACATTTAGAAAACGGCTGATGTGATCTGACACACTCTTACCTCGAACACTTCCAAACATATTGTATTCTTTCTGAACCATATCTATCTTGTTATCCATCAGTTCTTGGTTGCCTTCATAGTGATCGATAAGTGTCAACCATAATTCATGAGCTGAAGTGTACTCTTCAACAAGTTGTTGTCATCCTTTGAAAGAGCCATTATTGATCCAGCGTGAGCCCGATGGTCACATTGGATCAATGACCTGTCTTCGACAGTGAAGGTTGAGGATCTTCGTTAATTGTACAAACATCATCACGAATTACCATAGGAACGTGGGGTCCTACAGTGACAGACATCCATTGGAGGCCTAGTTGCGGTTCCAGTTTCAAGCTCAGCTTGAGCAATGGGATTCATTTGATTAAATGACATTTTAATTTGGTTTTAAGTTCAAATTGCTAATCAGAAGTTAAATACGCTAGATTTTAAGTTACTAGGCACAAATACGCTCAATTTTCTCAAATACGCTGATGGATCACGTCTTTGAAACAGAGAAACGCTCGCAATTACGCTCGAACACAAATTGTTTCTTGGACCAGACACATACAACTCTGTTGACAATCTACGCTGACAAATACTTAGGCAAATACGCCAATAGACCAACAACTAACAGAGATTTGGCTAAATGCGTCGAACACCGTGATAAAATCGCAGACGATGTAAACCACTGACCCCGAAGTCGCCTTCAGATAAATATGCCGACACTAATAAAACGTAAAAGACAAATACGCTGTATTCAAACTGTTATGCGCTATCTTCAACAATAAATACGGCCAGAAGGGTTTTAGTACGTACAAAAATCCTATAATCACACAAAAACAGCATCATATGATACTCTAAACACTGATTAACAACTACCCAATCATTAAACATACCAAATCAAGCCATTTGATCACAAAACTTTTGAGAAACTTTGAAAACTTTGAAAAACTTTTGAAAACCTGCAAAACCTTGAAAATCTTAACAAATATCAGTTAATCAAGAGCACAAAGGCTCTGATACGAAATTGTGAGTCCCAAATCAACTTCAGATCACAGTGATGGTGATTGACAAACACCCAAACACCTATAGATTATGTGTTTGAATGATTTAAGTAAGAAAAACTCAAAGAAACATAGATAAAGGTGAAGAATATTGTTCAAGATGCAATCCCATAATGATATGAACAATCTATGCTCTTGGATGTATGATAATCAACATTCTAATAAGAGAAACAAGCACAAAACAATAGCAAAATGACCTTTGTCCAAGAAACTTGGAACCAAAGGTTTCATAGGTTTCATATATATAGTAACAGACTACCCATCGTATTTAATAAATACGCTGGGACTACACATACGCAGGGTCTAGTACAAAACCCTCTAATTACACTTTCAGCCCTTCTAGTTTCACTAACTATGACATTTAAGCTGCTAACTATGAAACTCAAGTATCAATAGTCTCAAAACGTCCTAACACTTTCCATGACGCAAATGGCCAAGAAAATGTGGATGGCTTCTAGTCTTGTGACCGATGTGTAGACCTCTGTGTAATCTATACCCTCTTGCTGATAAAATCCTTTGACAACCAGTCGAACTTTAATGCGTACAACTACTCCTCTATTGTCTCTTTTACAAGACCCATTTAGTATGATAGCTTTATGATTATTCGGTAGGTCAACAAGCTTCCAGACTCCAATGTTTTTCAAACTGTTGCAGCTCCTCATGCATTGCGTTTACACAGCTCTCTTCGGTAAGCACTTCTTTGTATGTTTTCGGCTCAACCTGTGAAATAAAGCAACTGTATAAGCAATTTTCTTGAATAGGTGCAATCTTAGAATAAAAACAATTTTAATCCTGGTTGATCGATTGCGCGTTTTCACTCCAACTTGAAACTCTCCAACAATGTTCTACGAAGGGTGGTAAGACAAGTTCCTCAGCAAAACTTCATTTTAGACACTTACTTCATTCTCCAGAGTCGTAATATTCTGTTCAGTAGCTTGATTATTTGTGGATGCTTCATTCCGCATATTGATTGAGTAAATTTTTGATCTGCTCTGGACCTTCATCGGAGCTGGATCCATCATTCTCATATGTTGGCTCACAATCAGAATTCAGAATCATCTGATTGGACAAAAGAAGGTGTTGTCTTGTTCACATCAGGTTCGACGACCAGTTCTTGTTGAGTATTGCTCGGACCTGCTTAAGAATTGTTTGTACCAACTTGTGATTGAGAAACCACTATTGGTCTTGGAACTTGTTCTTGATTAGACGCTTGCTGATTAGAACTTGTTCCCACAAACTCTCGTAGTTAAACAACCAAGGATCACCAAGTTTCTGTGCCGGTGACGTGTATCTATGGCAATCAACATGTTAAGCTAGAATAACCCGATTTATGCTAGGAAGATAAATCCTTCTCAGAGAACTAGCATATCCCACGAAAAAACCCCTCTAGATACTTATCTCCGAATTTACCATCCGGGTTAATGACTGTGCACGGAGATCCAAATGGTTCTAAAAATTATAAATTTGGTTTTCGCTGATTAAGCAACTCAAAGCATGTGTTCTTATGATCCTTGACTTTTAATAGTCGATCAAGCATGTAACAAGCAAAGGCAACGGCTTCGCTCCAAAATTTGATAGGCAATTTAGAATCTGCGAGCATTATGCATGTTGTTTCAATAAGAGTTCGGTTCTTTCTTTCAGCACTACATGCAGCCATACAAGGACCCATGAATGGGGCTCGCCCGTACCCGATAGACCTACCACTCTTGTTCCGTGATCATATAAAAGAGTAATGGCGCTTAAGAGATACCCTATTCGCACATGATCTAATATTTCATTCCACACTAAACCATACCATCGAAGCATGCATTCCCCACAAGAGTTGAAAAACCGAAAACATTTAAAAGAAAAAGGGGGACATGGACTCACAGTTTTGTGTTCCAAAGGAAGTATGTGCTAGGGAGCGGGGAGTCCAAATGCATAACAACCTACAAGTGTTCTAACTCGTTAGACACTTAGGTCTCTCCTAGACCGTGTACGCGTTGTTCATCTTGAACGTTATTGTATTTATATTTGTTATATATTTAGAACCCTTGTGTATTTTAATATGTTGCCATTTGTTTCATGTGTTTGCTTTTAATATATATGTATATATATATACTTCTTATATATATATATTATGTATTGATAGTGTGTACGAACGGGCCTTGCCCTTGGTGAGTCTTCGTGCTTCGCACGAGCATAACTGGGCCTAGCCCTTGAGAGTCTTTGTGCCTTGCACAAGTGAGAATGATCCTGTCTCATTTGGGTCTCTGTGATCCACACGGTGTGAGTGGGCCTAGACCATTAGCGTCTCTGTGTCGCGCACGGTATGAGTTCGTTATTCATGAGTCATATATATATTCTTCCAATTTTTTTTAAGTTCCGTGAACCCCGTTCACATGTATAAATACGTTCGCTTCGAGTGAGTATATTTGTTTCACATATATATGTATATATTTTCTTGATATAATAGTTAAAATATTTATTTTTAACATCGTATTTAGTTGATGTACATGTACAGAATCCCATGGTATTTATACACTTCAACAAGTGTATTTGAGTACATCACCATGTACTTAAGTATTTAATACGTATACGTATACCGTATATATACTTGTATTTATATATTTTTTATTGGTGTTTATGTCATATTTATACGAATTATGTATATGTACATTCCTTGTGTTCTTGCAATTCCACCAAGTTATTTTTGTACGTATTTCATACGTATTAGTATACATGTATAGTTATATTTTTACACTTAGTGATTATTTACTTTATACTTTCCGGAATTATAAGTGTTGAAATATATTTGTGTTTCCAATGTCTAAAGAATATATTATTTTTAGAGTTTCGTCGTAAAAACCGAATATATATATTTTCGTGTCGAGAGTGACCAAATGTCATCCATGATATGTGCACACTCCTTGTTAATAACCGAATATATATATATTTCCGTGCCAGGGAGATCGTTGCCGATGACGACGTATATACTTCGTTAGAGCGTTTATTTTATATTTCGCATCGGTTTTGGATATATATATTATCGTGTCAAAATATAGTTATAATACGGTTTGTCTAGTGTTTGTTTGTCCGTTGTGTGCATTTCGTTGAAGGGTATAACACAAATTTGTCCGTATACATATTTTTTGTGTAATAAATCTTCCAAGTATTTTGAGGGTTTACTTTATATGGTGTGTATTTGTATTTAGTTAGTATTCTTCCTAACATCTAATACATACACACAAGACACTTACACATATGCACCAAGTGTGTTTATCAAAATATATAATTCATCGTAAAATTATATATTTCTTGTTTCCATTCATTTTAACTTAGGAAAATAATATATAAGTGTTTATAAAAATTCTTGGATGTTTAAGACATAACCCTTAACATTAAGGTTTGTCTAATCACGATTAAGGTTATTAATCATGTTTAACCATTTTAATCACCTTTTAATTACACCTTAATCGCGATTAGATTTTTAGAAAATTTTGTCATAGTTTCCCCTAAACTATGGTGTTTTTCCACGTTTTTATAAAAGTATTAAAGCTTGTTTAACCTCGTAATCAACAATCACCCAAATCATGTTTCAAAATACCAACTTTGCATGCATGATTTCATCCATACATCTTCATTTTCCATAGACTTTTTACATATATTTTTAACCATATTTTTACATAAATTCTAAAATAAATTTTAACAAGATCTTTGAAACCAACGTATTTTCGTATGATCTTTAGCCTAGTTCATCCATTTAAACAACTTTATGTAGGCTACTTTTGAAGATCAATATATAATAAACCATGATTTTTCTTTTTTATTCTTATAAGAGTTATACTTGTTAAAAATCATTTTCAACTTTATTATTAAAGTCCATGGTTTATGAAGATGATGATCTTGTTAGATCTAAACATCAATATGTTTAGATCATCATTTCAAGCCTAGATTATACAAGATCATACATTTAAACATCCTACTTTAACATAATGGTCATGAGCATATACACTAACTAACACAAATCAACATAATCAACACATAATATATAATTATTGTAGACCTTTTAAGTTGAGATTAGGGTTCTTAAGCTTTGTTTTCTTTAAGTTCAAGATGATCAAGTTGTTCCAACCGAGGTCGATAAAAAGACTGAGTCAAAGGTTGAACAAGTTGCTGAAGTCAAAGTTTAGAATGTTAGTGTACTGATGTATTGCAAAATACATTGATTTATCGTGTATAGTTTGTAAAAATTTCGTATTCTTTTGTTTTGATTTTTAGGTAGATATAGTTTCTTTTGATAGTTTGTTTGTTTACCGGTCCCGGTTGATGAAAAGAGAAGAAAACACTTAAAATTTGCTGGAAAAGAGCTAGCAACAAGAATCGGGTCGAGTCTAGCTAAACGGGAACGAAAGTCGTAGAATTCTGGAAAAAGTACCCGTTGCGCTACGCGAAGGTGACAGGAGAAGGAATTCGCGTAATGCGAAGCAATATAATAATGGTTTTTTGTAAAAACACACGCCACGCTATGTGGAGTATCAAGTGTATACTCGTCGCATAACGCGGCGGGAGTTTATCTCGCGGCAGTGGTGTATTTGGTGCTTGATTCTTTGCTAAAAGTCATATATATATAGATCATGATCATGCAAGTTAACCTAGTTACGACTTTGGATGAATTTAGGCGAATTCTGCAGCAAGTTTAGCACGGTTTTGGAGATTTCGAAGTATAGGAATCTTCTGGTAGAAGATGGAATACGAAGGATTGAAGATTTAAAGGGTTTTGTCTCCCGGTGTAATTTGTTCTTTGTTTTCTTACTTTATATCAATGAAATCTCTTGTTAAGATCTTTGTTTTGATTCTTGAAACTATGTTTTTGGGCTAAATACTTTAAATTACCTAGGTTTAGATGAAAAATCATTAAAGTTTGTATTTTTATCGGTTTCTAATTGTGATTATGGATTTCCTTTGAAAATTAAAAGACTTTGGTTACTTTGATTTGGTGTGTTTGCTTATATTGACTTGATTATTGTTTGCTTATTTGTTTCGTATGAATCTTGTTGAATGTCTTTCATATAATAGATTTGTGTTGATTATCGGGTCCTTGTGGGTTTGAGTAATTGTTTGGTGAATTGGCCAATAAACCTTAGAAACAATATACAAGCTTTCATTCGGTATTGATATTCTACTAACTTTAGTCACTGTAAGGTGCTAGGTTATCAATAGGTCTAGGTTGGTAAATTGCTAGGATTACACTAGTTTTAGTTGCCTTGCCACTACCTTGTCTTTTAAACCAAATCGAGTCCTTAGCTGCCTTAGACTTTCCACCGTGAGGTAGTTTGTCACATTAGTGCACTTTTCTAGAAAGTTAGACAACCGTAGGGGAGTCTCGTTAACCGGTATTCGTAACAATTCCGAAGTGTTCCATAGGTTTCTTCCCAAGAATGGTTGGAGGTCCTATTCGGTTTCTCTAAGGGTTTAGTACTTAAAGATCCTGGTTCCATATCACATTAGTTTCCGATAGAAATCCATACGATAATGAGTGGGATTCCAGCCTAGGTAGTTCTTTGATCATCACTGAGTTCAACCCTAATCCGAGTCGCGTTCTAGTTAGTCTAGTTGATTAGTATTTAGTTTAATTGCTTAATTAGGTTTTTTAGAACCCCCACCCCCCAAAAAAAATCAGTTTGCGTAATTGCTAGTTAAAGACGAAATCAATTAGCGTAATTGGCAGTCTAGGTCTAGATAGAGTCTAATTAGCGTAATTAATTAGAGTACTGGGGGTTCGATTTTCCGAACATTCTTAGCTTTACTAGAGTCCATGTTATCCCAACTGCTACATAAAGACGAAACCACACAAAGAACCTTAGAGGACCATGCCACACTTCTTAAGAACACCCATTCCAACTTTCTGGATCTCCAAAAGCAAGTCGGGGAAATCTCACGTTAGTTGCAAGAGAGGCCACCGGGTCAATTCTCGGGCAACACCCAAATGAACCCGTCTGCCCAAGCCAAAGCCATTTCAACCCGTAGTGGTAAAACCCAAGGAGAGGTTGTTAGAATAGAGATAGTTGAGGAAGAAGAAGAGGAGCTTGTAGATGAAGAGATCGAGATGGAGTCTCCAGGTAAAGTGCACACTAGGCTAGACCCAGTAATTACCGCACACACCAAGGAGCCTCAAGTTGAGAGGAGCATAGATACCCGTAGAGGTTAGGAAATCACCAATCATAGATATTTCATGCGTCCCGTATCCCACCCGCCTTAAGAATCAGAAATATGCTATGGAATACGGCCAGTTTCTCGACATGTTCAAACAATTGAAAATCAATCTTTCTTTTGTCGAAGCCCTTCAATCCATGCCCAAATACGCAAAATTCTTAAAGGACCTTCTTAAACGTAAATGTAACAACTCGTAATTTCGAGGTTAGAACCATTCATTTTCGTACTTGTAAATCGAGTCTTACACTTACTTTATTCGACGAGTTAATTATACTTAACTAAATTATATTATAAGTCCATATTATTCAAGCCATTAACTAGAAACCGAATCGACCGTTTGAACCGAAGCACAGGTCTCGTTTGTCAAATCAACCCACTCGTGTAACTCGAAACTTATGAGGCCCGAACCTTAGCATAAATATTATACATTTATATTAGTTAATTAATTATTCATTTTTACTAATTAATTAATTATTCATTTGTTATGAGTTGGTTGTATAAAAAGAAATATAATAAGCAAACATATTTCAAAGATACGGCCCAACTACTTAACCCACAAAACAAGTTAGTTATTTATTTATTGTTATGTTATTAGTTGTTGATATAAAAACAAATATATTATACATACGAATAATCATCATCCATAACAAATTGTTGCTATCCAATCTGTTTGTTGCGTTTCTTTTGTATTTGCGGGCCAACACCCTCACAACTCTTTGCCACTTTACCTTAAACTACCTCCTCCTACATTATTTATTATATTACGTAAACAATATGATGTTCATAACTCCTCAACCCTAAATCCCTACACTTGCGATCCCACAATTTCTGCCTCTCCACATCTGGTTACGAATCAAGGAAACTCAAGGAATCAAGACTCAAGCTTTTGGCCATCACCCATATCCTTATCATCTCTTGCACTTGGTAACTTCTTTTTTTATTATTAGTATAATTTTGTTAAACGTGTTATCATGGCTGCAATTCTAGCATTAATTGATGTTCTTTGACAAATTGCTGATACTTGTAGTAATAATTGCTAAGGATCTCGTGTATAGGGTGTTTAGGTCGACTACGGGTTCAGTTAGTCATAAGGTTTATGTTTCTTTGTATGATCTTGATGAAACATTGATGAGTTTTGATAATATATTGGCTGTGTTTAATGGCTATATTATGATAAGTGAAGTTTTGTCGAATATTTGAGTTACTAAATATTATCTTGTTGGGATTGTATTGATTCGTGGGTTCGTTTATGTCTCTCGGGTGTTGTTGATGGGCTAAATCAAGTGGTTAGTGATAAGTTGGTTGTTAAATGATCTATATTGTGATACAAAATTGCTGTGAATAAACAATATGGGTCGTTGGATGCGTTAGTTGTTCGGTTGGGAAGATCGGGTAACGAAAACATGTTCTGTCCGACAGTTACAGCCGACTTTAATCCGCTGTAACCGGGTCAAAATTTAATAAAAACTGATGTTTCTTGAGTCTAAGAAGAATTTCCTGGAAATACCTTTTAAACCCAACTGGAATCGCATTTTTCGACGTCGTTTGATATTTTAAATGATTTATTTCGTGTCAAAGGTTCATGCTGCATTTTTTATCAGAATTTGCAGCCCATTACATAACTCAATGTAGAAACTGAGTTATGATCTTAAATTTTTACTGTAGATAGCCTTAGATGTCTTCGTGAATCTCCAACTAGAATTACGTCAATCGGATAATCGAGGATTTTTAAATGAATTTTTCTATGAGCTGTAGTCAGAAAGTGACGAATCTTATTGATGCTTAGTAAAGATTTTTTATAAATTTTTGGTAAAGAGTTAGACTATAAAATTTTTACACAATAATCGATGCTCCGATTGTCATGTCCTGTAATTTTTTGGAAATATTTCCATACAGAAACTATTCCGGATAACACTCCGAAAACTGTCCGAAAATGCACTATATTGCTGAAATTTTATTGAATAGCATCTTAAAGCTTTCGTGACACTTGTGTTGTCGCTAAGTGAAATCATGATAGATACATGCATGATTATTAGTATTATATGATAAAATGTGCTACATGCTAGATACGCGTAGGATTTTGTGTTTTCGCGTGAGCACACACACTAACTCTTAAACGGTAATCATGTTAGGACGTGATTGACCGGTTCCATCTCGCGTATTTCTTTCCATTCTTTAATCCGAGCATTCAAATGTGAGTTCACTACTCTTTCACAGGCATGCATCCCGGGGGGACAAACTACTATTCCTTGGAGGAATACTTTTTACAACTGTTTTAGTTAAATTTTGATGTTGGTTAATAAACTCAACACTATCATTAAAGTCCCTACTTACTACCGATCTAGTTTCCTTGGGGGCAACGGGCGTGAACTAAGGACCTTAAACACATGGCCAATGTTGATAGGCATTGATGGGGGCAAACAAACATACGTCACTCCGGTACCGAGTTATTAACAACATGTCTTTAAACTAAACACCAAGCTGTTTTCGTTAAACAAAACTTGGAACTCGCCGGCTTTATCGCTGATACACTTTTTCTGCATGCTTGCAGGTTATTAGATAATCATTGCATGGGAACTTGCAGTCGGGGAGCTTGAAGTGTCATGGGGCGTGATACTGGATTGCAAACATTAAAACTTTACGCTTTAAAATATTTTGATTTCAAATTGTTTGAGATATTTACATTTGCTTCCGCTGAACCTATACTATGTTGAAACGTTTAATTTGAAAATCACTATTCATGTTGTACATGATGACTTTTTTTTATTATTTACTATTACTTTGACATGATCAGTGGCTAGATCCTGGTACGTCACACGCCTCACGGTAAAACTCCAAAGTGGAAATTTGGGGCGTGACAGTAAAGATTGGATAGGAGAAGTTTCCAACATCCCTTTGAATGGGGGATGTTACACTGTTGTCTTGAATAAGGTTCAGGAAACATTGACGGATCCGAGCCTTTTCACTTCCATGTCTCTTCAGGAGTGAGACCGAGTGTAGAGCCTTAGCCGATCTAGGTGCTAGTATCAATCTCATGCCCTACTCACTTTACAAGAAACAAGAGCTAGGAGAGTTGTCACCCATCATGCAACGCACAAAGATTCAGTTTGTTAGAATGGTACAAGTAAATCCCAGGCTGTCATATCATCCCCATGTTGAAAGAATTTCGTCCCGAAATTCATTTGGCGGTAACGTCAGATTGTTGCTCAGCCGCAAAAAGGTGTGGATATTTGCTTTTGATTTGGTCCTCTCTTTCCCACGTGAACTCCGGTCCACGCTTAGAGTTCCAACAAACCTTGACGATCGGTATCTTACTGTGCCTTCGAGTCTTGATCTCATGGTCCATGATCTCGATAGGTTGTTCCACAAAATTTAGTTGCTCATCCACTTGAATCTCATCCAATGGAATGACTAGGGTCTCATCTGATAGACACTTCTTCAGAGTGGACACGTGAAAAACGTTGTGAACTCCACTGAGTTCGGCAGGAAGGTCTAACTGATAAGCTACGGGCCCGATACGCTTCGAAATCACAAATGGGCCTACGTACCGTGGATTTAGTTTGCCTCGTTTCCCAAAACGAATTACACCCTTCCAGGGTGACACTTTCAGTAGGACGCGGTCACCTACTTGAAATTCGAGCGGTTTGCGTCGTTGATCAACGTAACTTTTCTGTCGATCCCGTGCCGCTGCCATGCGGTTTCTGATTTGCACAATCTTTTCAGTAGCCTCAAGTATCAACTCAGGACCTGTGAGTTGACTGTCATCGACTTCTGGCCAACAGACCGGTGATCTACATTTGCGACCGTGCAATGCTTCAAACGGTGCTGCCTGAATACTCGTATGGTAACTGTTGTTATACGAGAATTCCACTAAAGGCAGATGGATTTCCCAACTGTTCCCGAAGTCTACCACGCATGCCCTAAGCATGTCCTCCAAGGTCTGAATGGTCCTTTCACTTTCTAAGCGTGTTCATATCTAAGCGTGTACCCAACGCTTTCTGAAGTGACTGCCAAAAGTTGGACGTGAAACGAGCATCTCTGTCTGAAATGATGGATGTTGGCACCCCGTGCCAGAGAAACTACTTCCTTAATGTAGATGCGAGTCAACTTATCCATCTTATCTGTTTCTTTGGTCGCTAGGAAGTGTGCAAACTTAGTTAGACGATCCACGATCACCCAGATGGTATGCAACCACTCGGAGTTCGTGGAAATTTAGTGATAAAGTCCATCGAGATCTGATCCCATTTCCACACTAGGATCTCAGGTCGTTGAAGTAGCCCTGGGGCTTCTGGTGTTCCACCTTGACTTTCGCACAAGTCAAGCACCTGCTCACGTAGGTGGCTATATCCGCTTTCATGTTGGGCCACCAGTACGCGACTTTAAGGTCTTGATACATCTTATCCGAACCAGGATGGACAGAGTATCGGGATTTGTGTGCTTCGTCCATAACTAGCTTCCTGAGGTTTCCGTAGAGAGGTACCCATATACGGTTCATGAAATACCGGGTACCATTGGGTTTCACCTCCCAATCGCCTTCCATCTTTCCCACAGATTCGGCCATGATGTTCTCTTCCTTAACTGCTTCTAGCTGCACGTCGCGTATCTGTTCGGTAACCCAGAATGAATTGTGAACTGCAGTGCTCGTACCCGACGAGTTTCAAGTGCTCCTTTCGACTGAGGGCATCAACTACCACGTTAGCTTTACCCGAGTGATATTGAATCGCACATTCATAATCGTTCAGGAGTTCGATCCAGCGACGCTGTCGCAGGTTCAACTCCTTCTGCTCAAAAATATGCTGGAGGCTCTTGTGATCCGTGTAGATTGTGCACTTTGTTCCATATAGGTAGTGTCTCCAAATCTTAAGTGCAAACACAACTGCTCCCAATTCCAAGTCATGTGTCGTGTAGTTCTTCTCGTGGACCTTCAACTGTCGGGATGCATACGCGATGACCTTATCACGTTGCATGAGCACACATCCCAATCCCTGAATGGAAGCGTCACAATACACCACAAAATCATTTGTCCCTTCTGGCAAGGACAAAATGGGCGCACTGCAAAGCTTCTGCTTCAGTAATTGAAATGCTGCTTCCTGTTTGTCACCCCAAGCATACTTGGTGCCCTTCTGAGTGAGAGTGGTAAGCGGTTGTGCGATCTTGGAAAATCCCTCGATGAAATGTCTGTAGTAACCAGCCAAACCCAAAAATTGGCGGATCTCTGTCGGTGTCCTCGGTGCTTCCCAGTTCTTGATAGCATCGATCTTGGCGGGATCAACGTGTATACCCTTTTCATTCACGATATGCCCGAGGAACTGAACTTCCCGAATCCAGAAATCACACTTCGAAAACTTGGCATATAGTTTCTCCTGTTGAAGTAGTTCCAGCAATAACTGCAGATACTCAGAATGTTCTTCTTCACCCTTAGAGTAGATGAGTATATCATCGATGAACACGATGACAAACTTGTCGAGATATGGCTTACACACGCGGTTCATGAGGTCCATGAACACCGCGGGTGCATTGGTGAGACCGAAGGGTATGACCAAGAACTCATAATGGCCATACCGAGTGCGAAATGTCATCTTGGAGATATCCTCCTCCCTGACGCCTAGCTGGTGATAATCGGACCGTAGATCAATCTTGGAGTAGTAGCTTGACCCCTGAAGCTGATCGAAAAGATCGTCGATGCGAGGTAACGGGTACCGGTTCTTGACGGTAACCTTATTGAGTTCCCTGTAGTCGATGCACATGCGGAAGGTCCCGTCCTTCTTCTTGACAAAAAGGACCAGAACTCCCCATGGCGAAGTACTGGGTCGGATAAATCCTTTTTCCAACAATTCCTGAAGTTGGATAGACAGCTCTTGCAGCTCCGCTGGAGCTAAGCGGTACGGGGCCTTGGCGATAGGAGTCGCATGGCTTGCCAATTCGATTTCAAACTCTACTTGTCGATGTGGTGGAAAACCGGGTAACTCCTCTGGAAACACATCGGGAAAGTCACGGACGATGGGGATATCTTCAATCCGCTTCTCGTCCTTAAACTGTTCGGTGACCAGTGCGAGCAAAGCAAAAGACTTCTTCCTCCGAAGATACTTCTGAGCTTGCATGTAAGAGTTGATGTTCGTGACGACGCCTGCCTTCTCGCCTTGCACCATCAAGACTTCGTCGTTAGAGAGCGGAATACGGATAGCCTTCTCGAAATAGAGAACTTCAGCTCGGACGTCGGATAGCCAGTCCATTCTGGCTACCACATCAAAACTACCCAGAGTAGTTGTCATCAGATCAATGGTAAAGGTGTGACCAACGAGTTTAAGTTGACAGCCGGTTACTAGATGAGTCACATCTACAGATTTACCATCGGCTAGTTCTATGACGTAAGGGGTTTCTAGGGGTTTAGGTGTGAGATTTAGGTTCTTCCTAAAAGACTCAGATATAAAACTCTTTTCCGCACCCGTATCAAAAAGTACAGTAGAAAAATGATCGTTAAGTGGAAACTTACTGGTGACCACATTCGAGTCGTTTCTGGCCTCTCCACGGCCTAGCGTGAATGCACGTCCTTTGGCACCTCATGTGCCACCATTTCCAGTGTTGCCATTGTTGTTATTGTTGTTGTTGTTGTTGTTGTTGTTATTCCCACCATTGTTGTAGTTGCGAAGTTGCGGGCAGTCTCGCTTGAAAGGGGCAGTAATACCGCACTGATAGTATCCCCGGTTATTACCCTGGTGCTGTATCTGATTCTGTCGTGACATAATCTCCCCGCGACAATCCTTTGCCGCGGTCCTGCTTTTCCACATCGTTAGCAGCGATTTCCGGCGCAAGGGCTGTGATAATGGAGGTTACAACGCTTACATTGCGGCTTTCGACCCGCATAGCCGCTCGAGTTCTGGGTGTTGTTGGCAGACTGATTGTTGTGACCCCGATTGTTGTTGAAGTTGTTGGACCGCTTCTGGTTTCCTTGTTTTGGCTGGGCTGATGAAGACTGCCGAGAAGGTGAGTCTTCAAATTCTTTTTGTTGTCAGGGACAATTTCAGTCGCACCCCTAGGTGGCAACTTCCTTTGCTCCACCGCCATATCGGTGAGTTTATGTGCCAGCCTAATCGCTTGTTGCTCCGTCGTAGGGTTGCTAGACATTACCATGCCCTGGATCTCAGGGACCAGACCCCCAAGATAAAACTCAAAGTCGTTTAACGATGGTGTTAGCCAAATCGGGACAAAGGAACACCAGATCGTGATGTCTTGCCGTGTATGCTTCAATTTCTGACCCGACCATCTTGTGGTTCCATAACGCTTGTTCCAATTGCTGAACTCTGTCCCGCGGACAGTATTCCTCCTTGATTAGAGCTTTGAACTCGGTCCCGACCATTGCGTTCGCCACAGCAAGTCCACGCGTTTGGACTTGTGCGTTCCAACAGGTTAATGCCCCATCTTCCAACGTCGAGGCAGCATACTTGACCTTACTTACTTCGAGGCAATTGCTCATTTCGAAAACCGATTCAGACTTTTCGACCCAACGGACCAGTCCTATGGGTCCTTCAACTCCCGTGAACTTGCTCGGTTTCGCATCCAGGAACATCTTGTAGGGGTTAAGACCCCCTCCTGAGGATAGAGGATAGGTAGTCAGCGAGAAAGTCTACTAGCCAAACTATTAGATTTTCCCATGAAAATTTAATAATGGCTACCTGCTGGTGGGTTAGGAACACCTGCCAGAGCAGCATTCACGTGTTGTTGGATTAAAGCGGTCAATTATTCAGTTGTCATGTTGAGATTTCCATGGCGACCGGTTGCCATTTCAGATCTTCGCAAGACAACACAAACACACACCGATAAGTATATATCCAATATAGTTATCATATTCCACACTTCAATGATCACACAATTTATGTCAACCCAACAAATTAAACAATCAAAAGGAACATTCGATTAAATAAATTGTAATGTCTCACAAAATACCAACCAAACATATCAGTTTAATGATAAAACTTCCAAGTTCAAACATAAGTGGAAACAAACAAACTAAAGGAAACAGAACGGAGATTGGTGAGACGAGTTAGTCATCTACGTCTCCATCTCCCAAGTCGCTATCACTGCCGTCTTCCTGTTCAGCGTTCTCAGCTTCAACAGCCGGGTCCTGTTCTGGCTCTTCTTCCTCCGGATCCTCCTCCAGGTCTTCCTCTGATCCTCCTCTTCGTCCTCTACCGTCGCTGGAGGGGCCGGTGCTGGTGCGGGTACTGGGATAGGTGGTGCCTGGTTCTGCTCCAGTTTCTGAATCCTCCAACTGGACTCAAGAACTCTGTCTTCGAGCCAGTCAGCCCTCAGCTGCTCAGCACGAAGGTCCTTAGCTAAAATGCTTCGAACTCTCCTATTCTCATCATGCTCTTCCTCGAGCTCTTCAGTTTTCCAGTTAGCTGACGTATCAGCCATCCCTGTGCTTCGATAGTCTCCTGCATTCTCTCCAGCTATTCCTGTTGTTTCCTTAACACATCTCTAAGTAGATCGTCCCCCACTCCTGAAGAGTTTACCGGTTTGACCGGTATAGCGGTGGTCGGACGGGAGGACGACTCCCCTCTAGAGCGAGTCTTTTCCTGGCAGCTGAGCGTGTCTCCATGCCACAAGGTGGTGAGGGTTCGACCATGGGTGCCTTCCCCGGCGCCCTCGATTGTCGAGATCTGTCGGATGATGATGATGACATAGCCTGCTAGGTTGGTGTAGTTAGTTACGAGCTGTGTATATCACAATATATATATATATATATATATATATTATATCACATAGAACAATTGTAGTATAACCCATAACAAGATATCACAGTTCGGCACCAACTAAGTCTAATGTCGTGTAACAACTATAGTTTAGGTCTACTTTAAATGCAAACCTGGTTCTCTTGCTAGAGGCTCTGATACCAATCTGTCACACCCTCAATTTCCACTTGCGGAGTATTACCGCGAGGCGTGTGATCAAACCCGAATCTCAGACACTAGCAATATCGAACTACTCTATATGATTTATTTAAACGTTTCCAAAAAAACATTTGTTGTAAACATGCGTAGTCATTTTCAAAATATCAAGGCTTCAAAGTTTAGCGGAAGCATTAAATAAAGTAACAGGCGCCAACATAAACGCCAAACCAAAATCCCAAAAATTATTGGTAAATAAAGACTCGATAAAAATGTCTTGATCAAATGCAAGTGAGTGCACCTAGCGCTCCTAGCTTCCTGAGAAACATGCAAAGAAACAAGTGTCAACATTAAAGAAGAGTGAGTTCACAGGTTTTTATAAGTTCACAAGTTCGATTTAAAAGATTGTTTTCCCCCGTTATCCCCAACCCGGGATAACGACATAGTTCCATTATTCCTAACCTGGAATAATAAGGTTGGTTCGTAAATATGTTCAATGTTAACATGTAGGTAGCGAGCCTAAAGTTACGTCACGTAAGAGTTCGCGATCGAAGCTGACTGTTGTTGCCTCTGTGTTGCCAGGTCTATCACTGACCATGGCGAAAGTTAGGCCAAATTAATCACCCGTTGACCATTCCCGGTCGGCTAGCGCGACTAGCTCGAGTGGGGCTTGTCGGGCCCAGTAGTACTACTATAATTTCCCCGCTATCTAACCAAATACTAACGATCCGAGAGTTGGTTGAGGACTTCCGTGATAAAGCTACTTAGTGACCATAACGTACATTAACATTAACATTAACTTAGTTACCGAATAGTTAACGGCGTTAATTTCGCATAACGTAAAAAGATTGAGTTGTAGAGCGTATACATGTTTCTCCCCCTGTTGTTCAAAACCGGATAAAATAGGGGCCGCGAACTCACCTTAAATTGCTCGGTTAGATAAACGCAAAAGAAGCAAATGATGGAACCGCTAATCACGTCCTAACATGTCAACCGATTCAAAGTTAGTGTGTGAACACACTGACACAAAACCCTACGCATAACTAACACACAGTACGGCACATGTAATAACCAATTCGAAACCATAATCATGCATGCAAAGTATCACCATACAAAACAACGATCAAACCAACTTGTCATAAACACAGGATAACTCATACGACACTTAGGTACACACAAACGCAACTTATCATGTTTCAGCTTGTACACTCATAACCGGGCTGTTTTCAAGAATTTTTATAAAATAGTTCCAACGTTCCAAAAATTCCAATTATTTTACAGGAGGTGTCAATTAGACTGTAGAATTTGGAATAAAATTTTCAAATCCTAAATCTTTACCAATTATTTATAAACATTTATATACTAGGCTGCAGTCAGATTCGTCGCTTTCTGACTGCAGTCCACGAGAAAAATTATTTAAAAATCATCGTTTATCCGATTAATGAAATTCCAGTGGGAGATTTTCAGAAATTCCCATCTCCAGTCACTGTACAGATATCGTGACCTAACCCTTTACAGACTATGAGATCCGACTCGATAAACAACCTGCAAATTCTGCAGAATTTATGCAGCTTCAGCTGCTGCACTAAATGACCATTTAAAAATAGCAAACGACCTCAGAAAAATATGAATCTGGCGCCATTTAAAGCGTTTTTCAAAAATACACGTTTTAGGCTTCAGAAAATCCACTGTTCGATAAATAATGATCAGGTTACAGCCAACTGAAGTTGGGTGTAAATGTCAATCAGCTTACTGTTTTCGACTTTATCGCATTAGAACATGTGTAAACGGCCATGACGCTTAGATGTATTGATTAACAGCAGGTTAACTTGTCAAATATCATCTAATATATCAATATTCATGCAAACCCTAAGTATATATCATGATTTTTATCGATAAAACGCAGCCTACGATTTTAATATTCAAACATATCATCCCAACCGCAAAGATTCGCATATTCATCCGAACTAATCATACACCACAACACTTTTTCATAACAATATCACACAAGCACATAATCATGATAAATACTACACAAAACCTAGTGTGAATCGCAATACAATTAAACCCTAACCTTGAAACGATGACAATTAGCGAACCGGGCCGCAAAGGGGGTGTGGGTGGCGGGTTGGGTTTGCTTGGTCGCGAAGTCAAAACGTTTCATAGGCTTGGTTCGGTTTATAAATAGAAGATACTAAAATATTATTAGCGACACGGAGTTTATAAAATATTAAATCACGTATTTGGAGTGAGACGCAGTAGATTCGCAAACGTCTAATAACACATAGCACGTAATTAAGATACAACCCGTCTAATAACACATAGCACGTAATTCACCCAATAGATTTACAAAGTTAGCGTAGTTATTGCTAGCGTGTAATTTAATTCTCCGAATTAAATCATTGTAGGATGAATAACAATAAAGTAGCGCGTTTAAGATACCTGAAAAGCCGGGAGGTCACATTCATGTCTTCACATTTGAACTTTAAGATGATAGAAGCGTTCAATCATCTGCTTCATGGTCTCACCCTTCAGCATGTTGAAGATATCGAACTCTTTCATAATGAGAGCTTTCTTGCTTTTGATAATCTCCGCGCTTCCTTGATACTTCTTTTGAAGTGAGAGCCAAAGATCTCTTGCAGTTGTGTATTCCGGTAGCAAAATGAGAATATCTTCTTTGACGGATTGTTGGATAAGACTGATCATCTTTTTCTCAGCAATGTATTCCTCTTTTTGTACCGTCGAGTAATTGTACTTCTCAAGAACTTGCTGATGTTCATCCACCGGAACAGTGTAACTTCTTTCAATCGACACCCAGCCTGCGAAATGCATGGCTTTAACCCAATACGCAAATTTCTCTCTCCATGCTTCGTACTCGTCCATGCTAATTAGCTTGGGTGGTTTAACAGTCGTTCCCATTTCGTTATTAAGATTGACTTGATGAATCACGTTGGCATTTGACGAACTAGCTCCGGACATAAAAGCTCTTTGAATATCATCAATCGTGAATAACAAGACGTGTACGCTGAAAATACTCAAAAACTTTGAAAACAATTAGCCCTACTACAAGTTTGGTCGAACTCTTAGTTGAAATGAAGAATTCTTTGAGTTTATCACAAGTTCGGTCGAACTTGTGACTTTGTTTTGAAAAATTCCTTTTAATCAACCTCGGTGGAACTTGTTGATGGATCTTGTAAAGATTTTGTAAGTTCGAGCGAACTTAGCAACAGACTTTGATGAAAAACCAGCAAGTTCGGGCGAACTTAGCTAAAAATTTTTGAAACTTATCAAGTTCGGTCGAACTTGACAAAAGTTCAATAAAATTCTAGCAACTTCGAGCGAACTTAACCAATTTTCTTCAAAAATTCACTCAAGTTCGAGCGAACTTGGCAAAATTTTCTCAAAAACAAATCAAGTTCAGGCGAACGTGGTAAAAAATCACTGAAAAAGTGAGTTTTTAACACAAGTTCGGTCGAACTTGGTTAAACAAGTTCGATGGACAAGTTTTGGAAAATATGGTTTTTTCAAAATTTTGACATCAATTCTGTTGGTTTTGGTCTCCAATCTTTCAAGGGTTTATCTTTGTTGTATTTTACACGATTTATTCAAATTTGAAAAGATTTTGACTGTGAATTCTTCATTTTTGATAAAAAAAAGTGAAGAAAAATAGAAGAATGGAGATGAAATAGAAGTGTTCTTGTCTTAATACTATCAAATCAGGCTGTTCTAGCTCTGATACCACTTGTAGGACCAATCTTTGATGCTAAGGAACCTAAATTTGATATCTAACATCCATAATAGCGGAAATATTACGTCGTGTTTACCAATAGACAAGAATTAATCAGTTAATCATCAGTTTCATTATTTAAACATCAAGATGCGGAGACATGATATCAAAAGATCTAATGAATAGCAAATCGAGAAGTTGGCCGATGCACTTCCACAAGAAGAATGGACAACATATCTTATGATTCTAAAGAACAGTCCATCTTGGAGACATTTCAAGTTGTCATCCTTCATTGACAAATTGGAAGATCATGAAATGGAGTTGATGAAAATTGTGAAATCTAAGAATGCTAATGTTGTTCAAGATGTCGGTGTTTATTATAAAGGAGGTGTTCAAGATACTCCGATCCAAAGTCCGAAAATCTAAACGGCATTTAATGCGAATACAAGTTCTTCTCCAAATCAAAGCTCTCCATATGCTGGATATACAAGTGCTAGTTCAAGCTCGTCATTCCAAAATCAGACAAGCCAAACCAGTTCTGATTCAAATGTTTTCCAGTGCAACATAGCAGTCGATTTGAAGAATATATTTCCTGAAAAAGTGGCCAAACAGCACATAGCACTTCTCGCTACTGTTCTCGAATCATATGAAAGTCTTGTTGCTGGAAAGATCGGTAATCCGAAAATGATTGTCGAAGATTCTGATCAGGTAGATGAAGAAGAATTAGAACTTATGGATATCAAATGGAGCCTTGCATCCATCATCAGAAGAGTTTCAAAATTTGTGGCGCTCACTGGAAGGGATATTGGAAATTCAAGCAATAAGCTTGGTTTCGACAAGTCTAAAGTCACATGCTTTAGGTGTAGACAGAAAGGGCATTTCAAACGTGAATGCAACCATCAAGAAGCAAGTGGAAACCAAAATCCTTTCGGCAGCAACAATGAGTAATACAAGAAAGCTCTTCAATACAAGCCATATCCAAAAATAACACAAGTCGAGGTTGAAGATAAATCTGCAAAGAAAGCTGAACACGCTCTTATTGCTAATCATGAAGACACCCATTTTGTCCCGATAGGAAATTTTCCTTCCGGAAGATCAACCAGTTCCCACACTTTGAGCTTTCGATTCTGAGATAATTCTTCCAGCACCGCCTACACCCAACATGAGGCTTGAATTGCTTCCTCGATGTCACTTGGTACAGATTGCAAAAGGAAAGTGGGTACAGTCCTTTGTTGATAACGCATGTCTGTCCACGAGTTCACACGCCATCTTCCACTAGACCTATCACATTTTCAATTGGATGATTTCGATTGGTCTTATAACCTGCATTGGTATGGGATTCATTTTGTTGAGGTAGATTGGTGAGGTGTTCATCAACATATATGATTGGAGGTCCGTCTTCATGAACTGGTTCATTCACATTCATCTGAGAAGAGGAAGCGTCACTTGCAGATGCATTCTCATCCGAAGTGTCACCACTTACTTCTTCGACGGGAAGGATTTGATCGGCTGAAGCTGGAGTGAAACGAGTTGTGAAAGGGGTGAAACGTATGTCTGACGTGTCAAACAAAGGTTCAATTGGAGTGGTTTCTGCAGGTTCAGTTTCAGAAAGTGGTTCGGGAATATCAAAAGTGTTGAAAACGACATCTACATCGTAAAACCAATTTGGAGAACTTCCAGTGTTGGTGTATTTTCCTTCTTGAAAGTCGACATACTATGATTCAATCACCATCTTGGTTCGTTTTTTGTAGACTGAATATGCCTTTTGAGTGGATGAATAGCCTATGAAATAACACACACTGCCAACTGCTTCAAACTTGATTAGATTGTCTTCGGTGTTGAGAAGAGTACATGAACATCCAAACGGTCTGAAGAAATCAATTAGATATCGCTGGAAAAGAAGTTCATAAGCAGTTTTTCCGTGAGGTTTGACAATGAGAACTCGATTTAAGACATATCATGCTGTGTTGACTGCTTCTGCCTAGAAGATGATAGGCAGCTTAGAGTCTACGAGCATAGTTCGAGCGGCTTCAATGAGTGTTCTGTTCTTTCGTTCAGCTACGCCGTTTTGTTGAGGAGTTCTAGCTACGCTATACTGAAGACGAATTCCCTTTTCTTCGCATAAGGAGATAAACGTATGATTTTTTATTTCACCTTAGCTTGATGACATTTTCGATCATGGGGATGAATGATTGAAGAATGGATTCAGTCTCGCTTTTAGCTTCAAGAAAGTAAACCCATGGGAATCGAGAAAAGTCATTTGTAATCACCAAGCAATAAGATCTTTTAGCTAAAATTTTAACACTAATAGGACCAAAGATCCATATGCAACAATTGCAGAGGTGCATTAATCATATTCAGTGCTTTGGATTTGTGAGGCTTCTTATGTTGTTTTCCTTGGTGCATGCAATACATTTTTCTAAAAAAGGAAATTTTTTTCTTGGTAAATCTCTTACTAGATTTAATTTTGAAAGTTTATTCATATTTTTGAAGTTCACATGCCCCATTCGCCTGTGCCAAAGTAGTGATTCTGATTCTGACGCTTTGGAGATTAAACACGTCATATGCTCATTAAATTTGGCGTTTTTCATATTGAGGGCGTAGGTGTAGTTTTGACGAGGAGCTATGAGCATAATTATTTCGGCAAAAACGGAGTATTCGGGCTTGAGAAAAAGACATTCCACGTCGTTGAACAACACCGATATTCCTTTGTCACAAACTTGTGATACACTCATGAGATTGTAACACAACTCTAGTACATAGTTGACGTTCTCCAACATGAGTGCCTCATAAACTTGGTCTCAAATTCCAACAATCTTTCCTCCCTTTTCATCTCCGGTAAAAGATACAAAGTCGCCGTCGATAAACCAGAAGTTCTTAAGTAGTTCCTTTAAAGCGGTCATATGCCTCGAGCATCCACTGTCGACATGCCAGATGTATTCCATGAGCGTACTGTAAACACCCCGACCGCGTAAAAACAACAAACCACGGCGGAAACGTCGGGGAGTCACGTTAACAGATTGTTACAACAACACATGGTATTTGAAGTTTCGTTTTATTGAATATTGAAATTACATAGTTACATTGTCTTGGAATATAAAACAAACTAAATAAACTATTGTCTTTCATATTTTAAGGCACTAAGTCCGCGTCCGATCCTACGTGAGCATGCATTGACATCAAACTTGGTTTCTTGAAACATATGTGAAAACGCGTCAGCAAAAATATGCCGGCTAGTACATAGGTTTTGTGAGTGTGTTAAATTCATGGCTTTGAGTATGTATTGCAATGCCCGTCAGACTACTAGAGTCGTTAATAGAAAACCTTGTTATCAAAAGTATTTGGTATTGAAATGGTAACTAACCGACTAAAACAAGTTAGTTATATTTCATATGAAATCGTTGACCAAAACATTTGTTTCGTAAATCTGAGTAGTAATCGTCTTGAAATAACTTGTATGGTTTACATCTTTAATATGAAATCGTTGCGTGTCATTGTTTGAAAACATTTGTTCAAGTAATGCAAATAACACCACAAATGTAAGACGATAAAAGCACTTATATATAGGAAGTACCAGCGGCGTATCCACAATGCTTTTATCACATTACACACGTACCGTTATCTAAATCACTTATCATAAACCAATCGCTCATTGTTCGTGTCATAAACCATTCGTCCATTGTTCGTCATAAACCAATTGTTCATCGTCCGTGTAAACAAATCATCCTTGTTTTAATTGTGAAAACTTTTGGTCGTTTTGGTGAATACATTCAAACCTGTGTTGACTCGTCTATACCACTAAAGGGTATCTTTAAATTGCAATAACAAACCACCAAAGGGTTTGTTAAAGTAAATAGTTTCGGTCGTTCCCCAAACTTCCCCACAAACACCGGGAACCTTGGTAACGGCATTGTCAGTCCTATGGTACCATAGCTTACTACTGGTCGGCTTGGCCAAAGCTAATGAATGTCATTCGTGTCATGAATACAACGCACCAACAAGTTCGTTCACATTATTGAAATCATCGTGTTTAAATAAACCATAGCATTTGAAACTTGAAAACTTGAAAACAATTTAGCACACATGAGTCACCCAAAATATTTGCAAAACATAAAAGAGGGGGAGCTATGCACTTACTTGGGATTGCAAAGTAACCTTGAATAAAAGATCAAACAAGCTCAAAAGTCCGAGAAATCAAACGCGTCCTAAAGTCGGATAACTATGTAAGTATCAAGACATTCATCAGCGGATTAGATAGAAGGAGGTCTCGTAAACCAAATGAGTGTTGGTACTCACATGAAATGGTTTAACAAAGTTTACATTCTGATTAAAAATGAAACCTAAGTGCTTTTGACCCGTTATGACTCGTTAAGGCAGTTTACGCTACTTTAACGGATCATTACGTAAATACGTGTTCGGACGGTTAGATACGTGTTATGATAAGTCTTATATGCCAAAATAAGTTTAATAATGTTATAACATCAATGTATATGGCAAAACATTGGTTACATAGGCCTAAAATCCTTTTATGCGCAAAAAGGGCGTTTTGGTCATTTATAAATGCATAACTAGCGACTTAACATAATACTAACCAAACGACCTACCCATAAGGTATAACCTCAGAGGGTTATTCCCTATACAACTATGATAAGAAATATGTGTTTGGTTGGATCCTAAGATCGACCAAACGGGTCGGATTCGAAAGTCAAAGCGGTTGTGAAGACCGCTCGACTTACGACCCTAAACAAGCACTAAACTAAAAGTGACGAGTTAGACATGTCAAAAATGTCTAACTAAGTTATAAAAATGTTTTGGTATTAAAACTTGGTGTTTTGATACCCAAAAATAGTTCCGTCGTAAAATGCACGTAATGCGCATCTTGATCGAAACTATGACTCGTCACTTCGACTAGTAAACGTGGTAATCAATAGGTATAATCGCAAGGGATTATAACCTTCGTGATTACGATCACGTTGCAGAATTCAATTGAACTTTGCTTTTGACCGATTATGGCCAGAACCGAAAGTCAAACAGAAAGTAATTGTTTGACTTTTAGCTCATAAGAAGCTAAAATAAATAACAAGGCTAGGATAGAACACTTACTTGTGCTCAAGGAAGCCAAGATTACTAGAAAAACTCAGATGGGGAGCCTCCTAATAGGTAGCAACTCCACTTAGAGTTTAGAGAGAAGAAGAATGGAAATGAGCAAATTGAAATGGTGATGATCATGGCTATTTATAGTGATCAAGGACTCACCAAATCAAGCCAAGTGTCCCATGAGGTGTTATGACATGCTTAGTGTCCTTACACATGTTCAATGCAGGTGAATTGGTGGTAAAATCGCGAGTTCTTGGGCTCCAAGCGAAGAAAAACAATTGGCTGCCATTAAAACAACTTGTTGTCCCCAGGTACCACCGTAGGCTACGGTGGGGGCTGGGCAGCCAAACTTTCAAAAATGTCAGAACAGGCCCCTGAACTCGTTTCGTCGCGTTTTGGCACTTCTAACACCCGTTAACCACATTTTTAAGCTCTAAAAGGATGTTAAAACATAGGGAACTTGAAATATGTCCAATAATGTCCCAGGTGTCAGTTCATTCGGCTGCACGATTGCAGTTTTCGGTTAATTACGACGGAAATCGTAACGAACGCGCAAATGACCGTAAATGCGCAACGAATGATATTTTTGCATTCCAATCACTAATATGCAAGATTATAATGATTACAAAAATTTTTGGATGTGCGTACATGTTTCGGATAACGATATACGCGAATCGGCATAGTTTCGCAGAATTTGCAAAATAGCACTGAGCTTGAATAAACTTGTTTTTGCCATACCGAAGCCCTCTAAACTTATTTCTAAGTTATGTAAAGGGTATTTAGGGTATGTTTAGCTTATGTCATTGTTCTAGAGCATACGTCGCGTTAAACTGATTAAGTGTGCGTAATAGTTTGCGATTTCACTTCTAGAAGTTGTTTAAGAGTTTGGAAATTGAGTACGTGCAATTGTCACGATAGAAATAAAAATCTCGTAAATAAAACAAAAAAATTCATTGATTGATAATTCGTTTGGAATTTGTTACACGATCGAATCACCACAGATGTCACACATACGAAGCCACGTTGTAGCTTATTATATTATACAACGACAAACAAGAAATATATAGCAGTTCGTTAGATTTCGGAACCCAAATTTGCTTCAATTTTAATCTATCATGGTTTTGGTTGAAAATATCTTCTTTGATAATTTCGTCTTTTCTTTTCCAAAAACAGTTTGAATTTACGAAGTTTTTGACTGATTTCTTAAAGCTATCAAAATGATCTGTGAAATCTTAACAAAATTTTGATTTGGTTCCAAACATTTCTTGCTTTTGCAATATTTCATTGTATGTCATAAATAACCACAGCGAAAGCATTTAATGCGACGTTTCCTTTTCTTTTTAGAGGTTGATGCGTTGGAAGATGATGTATGTGATGAGTATCTTGAACTGTATGATGCGTTGTTCGATGAAGATGCATTGTGATTTGAACTTCTAATCTTCTTCATTTCCTTGTCAAGACGACTTTCATCATTCATGCAATCTTCATCGTTCTCGCTTTCTGACGAGGAAACAAATTCTTGATTTTCACTTGAGTTATCTGATTCTTGTTCTTAACCCGAGCTTTCTTCACTGCTTTCTGAAGTTGTTGTGTTCTTGATCAACGACTACATTATCATGATTGCGGGTCAAAGGTTTAGGCACATGCCTATTATAGTCATCCCGAATAGTTAGACTAGGTTTAATACAGTCATCCGTCCTAGTTAAATTATTACATTCATCCCGAATAAAAGTTTGGTTTGTTTTGCCACAGTTCCAGGCGAACCAGTTAACCGTAGTGTAACTGTCGCCTGAATATCCTATTCCTATTTTGTCCCACCATACTCCTCACCGCACACATCCTCCTCACGCTCAATTGCATCTACATTGCTTATAGAAACGTTTGTACCTTTGTCATTTTCACAATCAACACTTTGAGAAATTAAATCATTTTCTGGATGAGGAGTTGGCATGGGTACATAGTTTTTTATATGGGGAGGTGGAAAGGTTTTTCTTTCATTTCCAAGCTTATCTTTGTACCCAATGCCATCTTTAACATATGTTGGTCGTTGGTGTCACACCCCGACCGCGTAAAACAACAAACCTCGGTGGAAACGTATAAAATGTTTCTTTTATGAATCAGGTGAAAATCAATGATTTAAAAGAAATAATGCAAGGTTAAATTAATAACCAAAATATGTCATGTATTGTATAAAAATGTCATGTCTTGTATAGAAAAAAATGTCAAGTCTTGTATAAAAGATGCCGTGTCTTGTATTTTGTTTGAAATGGTCTAGATAACGCTATGGTATGTAATATAATAAAAGCACTTATATATAGGAAGTACCAACGGCGTATCCACCATGCTTTTATCATATTACACACGTCTCATTATTTAAATCACTTACCATAAACCAACAAATGAAATACCTTGTTTAAACCAATGTCATGTGTAAACAATGTCTTGTGTAAACCATTGTCATGTATAAACAATATCTTGTGTAAACCAATGTCATGTATAAAAAATGTCTTGTGTAAACCAATGTCATGTATAAATTAATGTCTTGTGTAAATCATTGTCATGTATACACCAATGTCTTGTGTAAACCAAAATGTCTTGTATAAAGCAATGTCTTTGAATAAACAAAGATTTTTGTTTAATCAAAAGTTATGTCTTAAAGACCATCGCCTTTATTGTAAAAACATATGTTAGGATTGTTGGCAAATACATTCAAACCTTGTTGACTGTCGGATAAAACCTTATAAAGATAAATGTTTATCAAATGTTCAGCGGATTATGTCATTCCCTAGAGTCATTTCCAAACAAACCTAGGAAGCGGGAATGGGATTGTCAATCCCTTGATACCATTACATACTACTGGTTGGTGTGATCAATGTTAATGAATGTATCATTGTATATTCAACGCACCAACATGTCTTGAACAATGTAAGTGTGACACCCCGCGAAATCGCTCAACCGCACTAGCTTCGTCAGTAACTGTTCGCAAATTTCGGGACGAAATTTCTTTCAACTTGGGGATTATGTGACAACCCGTACTTCGAGGTTAGCACCGTTCGTTTTCGTATTCATAAATTATTTGTTTTCTTTTGTCACGTGTTACTTCTCCACGTCTCATAATTTATCATAGCCTATCTTATTTATTTAAACATTGAACGAGCTATATATAATTCGAAACCAAATTCATATCTTGTTGAACTGACCCGAACCGTTTGAACCAAAGCATGTGTCTCGCATGTCGATCCGACCCACTCGCGAAACCCGAAACCTATGAGGTTCAAATCATAGCGTGTACCATATATATATTTTACGTTACTCATATATTATACCCATATATTGTTACTAATACATTATACCCATATATTAATTATTTAAGTTTAAAAAAACAATATTTAGTGTGTATTTTGAACCAAAAATCATTGCCATGTTCCCTGTACGTTTTTTTATTGTGCAGCCCAATCAACCATCAACCCACTTCATTGTAGCAATTTGGCTCATACACACACACAAGCCTAACCGCCCGCATCCTCTGTCCTATACATACGTATGCATGATTTTATGATAATACTTTAAAACAAACCCTACCCTTTCCTTCCCTTGGTGTTTTATGGCAGCAGCAACCAGCAACCCCCCCCCCATCGTTGCGACCTACCTCTTCCTAGGTGCTCTCTCTCTCTCTATTCGTCTCTCGCATCTTTTATGGTAAGTGTTTATGTTTGTATTGAATTGAAATTTGCTGATTTGTGATAATATGTATACTGATCATGTATGTATTTGTGAGTGTCTGGGCTGTGATCATGTCTAATTTATGGTTTGAAGTGTTACGGATTAAAATGTAGCTTAGGGTTTGTGGAAACCAAGTATTGATGCGTAATTTAGTCGAATCTTGGTGTATAATTAGAATTAGATCATAAAATTTATACTGTAGATAACCTTATGTGTCTTGGTGAACCTCTAACTGGAATTTCATCGATCAGATAGCTGAGGATTTTTAAATGAATTTTTCCATGAGCTGCAATCAGAAAGTGACGAATCTGATTGCAGCTTAGTAAAAGATTTTTTTTTTAAAATTTTTGGCAAATAGTTAGACTCGAAAATTTTAATACAATGGTCTCTGGTTCGATTGCACGCTCTGTAATTCTTCAGGACCTATCCGGTGCCCGAACGGTCCCGATTAACGCACCGCAAATTGTCCGAAAATGCACTTAAAAGCTGAATTTTGTGACAAGATTTATTATGTGATTTCTGACGAAAATGTAGTCGCTATTTCAAATAGCGACACTTTGCATGCATGTGTGTGTATCTATATTGTAATATTCTACGTGCTACGCGTTAGATACGTGTAGGATCCGCGACTCTATGTGAGTTCACCCACTAACTTTTAACCGGTAATCGTGTTAGGACGTGATTGACCCATTCCACTTCGCACTTACTTTCCGTCTTTTAACCGAGCAATCAAAGGTGAGTTCACCGCTCTTTTATAAGCATGCGTTCTGAGGTAACAAACAAACTATTATTCCTTGGAGGAATACATTTATGAAACAACTATTCCTTGGAGGAATACTTTTTGCAAACATTATAGTTTAAATTTAATGTTGGATAATCTACTCACCTCTATCACTTAAGTCCCATCTTACTACCGAACTAGTTGCTTGGAGGGCAACGGGGTATTAGTTGATAGCGCCATTAGGCTTGACAACCTCACACCGTACCTGGGAGGACGGACGTGAACTAATGACCTTAACCACATGATCTCAATGTTGATAGGCATTGGGGAAGGGCAACAAACTGACGTCACTGTGGTATCGAGTTATTATCAACATGTCTTTAAACTAAACACCAACCGGTTTTCGTTAAACAAAATGGTGAACTCACCGGCTTTATCGCTGATACACTTTTTCTGCATCTTGCAGGTCGTTAGGTAAATTTTGAATGGGAACCTGCAGCCTGGGGACTTGGAGTTTCATGGGGCGCGTTACGTGATTGCGAACAAAAAACGTTACATTATGAGATATTTTGATTTTAATTGCTCGAGATTTTTTTTACACTTGCTTCCGCTAAACAAATACTATTTTGAATTGCTTGATTTATAAGTCACTTTTCATGTTGGTTATGATGACTTGTTGTATTATTTACTATTAGTTCGACATGATTAGTGGCTAGATCCTGGTACGTCACACGCCTCGCGGTAAAACCCTACATGTGGATTTTTTACGGTGTGATAGTAAGCATGTCATGAAAATGTTTTGAAATTATGTACTTGGAATACTAAGTCAATAAACTAAGCAAATATGACTTTGAAACCATGTGTACTTATGCTAAGTCAATATACCATGTAAAATATCTTTGAAACCATGTGTAGGTATACTAAGTCAATATACCATGTAAAATGTCTTTGAAACCATGTACTATATGTACTAGATAATCAAAACATGTATAATGTCATGAAAACCAAAAGTAGTGATAGGCACATATGAATCACCCCAAAACATTTGAAAAACGTAAAAGAGGGGACTATGTACTCACTTGGGATTGCGTATAAGTCTTGTATAGAATATCAAACAACGTTATGTTAATAAGTCGGGACTTTAATAGTCGGATCAGATAGAATGAAGTTTATAAATCAAACGAGTGTTAGAAATCATATGGCATGATTTATTAAACTTAACATTCTGATTTGAAAGTGATCCTAAGTGCTTTTGACCCGTTTTGACTCGTTAACGTAGTTTACGCTACTTTAACGTGCCATTTGCGTAAACGCGTGATCGAATAGTTAAACATGTCCTATGATTAGTCTTAAATGCCCAAACGTATTTGAAAATGTTATAACATCAGTTTATATGTAAAAAAAATTGATTACATATGCTTAAAATGGATTTATGCTAAAAAAGGGCATTTTGGTCTTTTTTAAAAAACATAAAAATGACTTATGATAACACTAACCAAACGACGTGACCATAAGGTGTAACCTCAGAGGGTTATTCCCTATGCAACTGTGGTCACATACATGTGTTTGGTTGAATCCTAAGATCGACCAAACAGGTCGGATTCGAAAGTCAAAGCGGTGGTCAAGACCGCTCGACTTGCGACCCTAAATAAGCACTAAACTAGAAGTGACGAGTTAGACATGCCAAAACATGTCTAACTAAGTTGCAAAACTGATTTGGTATCAAAACATAGTGTTTTGATACCCAAAAATGGTTTCGTCATAAAATGCACATAATGCGCATCTTTGACCGAAACTTTGACTCGTCACTTCGACTAGTAAACGTGGTAATCAGAAGGTGCAATCACTAGGGATTATAACCTTCGTGATTACAATCACGTTGCAAAGTTCAATTGAACTTTGACTTGACCAAATATGGTCAGAACTGAAAGTCAAACAGTTTGACTTTTGGCCAAAATAAATGAACAAGACTAGGAGGCCTCTATAAGCATCACTAGGAGGCCTCTATAAGCAGAAGCAAGCTCCAATAGAAGAGAGAAAGAAGAAATGAAGGTGCAAGTTGAAATGGGCAAAAGTCTTGGCTACTTATAGTGAACTTGAACTCACCAAATCAAGCCAAGTGTCCAATAAGGTGTTATGGACTGATTAGTGTCATCACACTTGTCTAAATGAAGTGAAATGTGGCAAAAATCGCGAGCTTGGTTGCCAAGGAACGAGCCTGTGAAGCTGCCAAGTTGCTACCAAGAAGATGCTGAGCTGGGGACCCCATACGGACAGTATGGACTTAGGTCTTACGGTCCGTCAGGCCCTGGCAAGGGCAGAAGTTTAAAAAAATGGCTGACTTGGCCCATGGACTTGTTTTGTCGCGTTTTATCACTTTTAACCCCTTTTAACTTAATTTTTTGGATTTATAAAGGTGTTAATTACGACGAACACTATTGGTTCATTCGGTTGTACAGTTGTATTATGTCCAAAACTTTAATTTTTTGGATTTATTTAGGCATATGTGAGTTGAATTATGTCCAAAAATGTCATGGATGTTGGTTCATTCGGTTGTACGGTTGCGTTTTTCGCTTAATTACGACGAACACTATAACGAACACCAAAACGATCGAAATTGTGCAACGATTGATATTTTTGCATTCTTATCAATAAAATACAAGATTTTATTGATTACAAAAATTTTTGGATGTGTAAATATGGTTCGTATTAAAAATCCGAGAATTGGCAGACTTTCGTAGTTTGTCGCAAATAGTCCCTGGAGTTGAATAAGCATGTTTTTGCCATACCGAACTCCTCAAAACTTATTTCTAAGTTATATAAAGAGTATTTAGAGTATGTTTAGCTTATGTCCTTATCCCGGAATGTATGTCAAGTTAAACTGATTACGTTTGCGTACCAGTTTACGATTTCACTTCCAGAAAAAGGTTTGAAAGATTGAAATTAAACAAAGATTGAAAATGCACGAATGTCATAAATTTATACAAATCTTGGAAATAAAACACAAGGTTTCATTGACTATGAAACTGTTTAGAGTTGTACAATGATTGAAAGACACAAATGTCACAGTTGGCAATCTTTAATATCAGCCAGTGCCTTTTTACTTACATTCCATTTGTCAATGTTGAGATGCAATTTAGTGTTTTCAATCTCAGATTTCTCAAGTTTCTCAGTTAAATCATTTATAATGAAATCTTTTCTGAAAACGAATTCTTTTAAGGTTTGCATTTCAGCTAAAGTTGATTACAACTTTCTCTGATATGCTGCGTCATTTTTTTTATTCTTTACTAAATTGCAAACCTCTATCTTTTTCTCTGATTAGGTCACGGTTGAGTGGTTTATAGTGAGCCACGATTTTAACACACAGTTTGGAGCAAAGTTTGACTTTAAATTCATAGGGTATGATGTTTACCAAGTCTTTCTCTTCTTTCTCTTTAACGGATTCGACTTTCATTGCTGAAGCAGGAGCTTGATCTTTTTCCTTCTTGAAGCTGCAACCGACCTCTTGAGCTTTCTCCTTAGACTTTGAAATTTCAGCTTCATTCTTTCCTTTGCCAGCTTCTGTAACATTCGTCGAAAAACGTGTTTCCAAAACCCGCTTCATTTATTAATCGAATATCCAGTTATAATTTTTGTTGCATATTTATTGCTCAAATTAATTTTAAACGATACATAATGAATAAATATATTAGAATTTAAAAACCATAATTAAAAATTACTAATAAATAATGAATAAAAAAATTAAGGTAGACGCCGGGTTTCGAACCCGGGTCTCCCCTATAACCAAACACACTTCACACCACTCCGCCACACGCATTTATCTGATAAGACTCTAAATTAAACAAAATTAATACAAGTCTCGAAATTTAATTCCTGAACACCCGCCCAAAGTGACGGCACCCAGTCAACCGGAAATCACCAAGATTTCCGTTTACTCCTCAATTCATCACGAAACCGACTCTCAATCATGCATCTAGACTCAAATCGAGTCAAACCGCGTTCAATCCGTTATGCAGACAACTTGCGCATACCCGATTTAAACCGAAGTTTCAAAAACTGAAATTCAACCTCTGCGATCCCTTTTCAACTATAAATAAACCCATTCGACTGCACAAACACTCTCCCTAATATCATATCAACTTTTATTCATCAGAAAGCTACGCCAGAGAAACTCGCAACTCGTCGGAACCTCGCCGGAAAACCGAATATATCCCATTATTGCTTTACTCTATAAATAGGACTTCTAGAGCTTCGACAGAAGTCACCCACACTCAACTCAAACTCCCTGTAGAGCATCTGTCGTAAGTTAAGCTTCGCCGGAAAAATTGGAACTCGCCGGAGTTGGTCACCGGAATCATCCAAGTTCTGTTCTCCAGTGGGTATGAACCTTTAAAACCTTTTTATGTTCATATTTAATTCCGTTAGTTCGTAAACCAGTAACCAGAATTGATAAGATAGATAACAGTCGAGTTATGTTTCTGGGTATTAATTCGATTGAAGAAGATGAAGCCAGTCTAAATATATATGTGTAATAAAACTTGGTATTTTAATTGGGTTAGACACACAGTCCAGCGGTGGACTGTGTGCAATTTCAAAAGTGTACATCCCGAGTTCGAGCAACACCTGTTTCGACTTTCTGAAATAAAACCAATCTTTTTTAAAACCTATTCAGATCATCCTTCAACATGTATATAACTATAGTATAATCCCGGATATTGATGGATTAGACACTCAGCCCAGTTGGTCGGGCTGGGTGCAAGTTAAATCGATGGTCACGGGTTCGAAACATGTTCTGCACGTCCGGTTCAGGCCAGTATAAAACTTTTTATTAAATAAATTCCAGATTTAAAACAGTAAGTATATAAATATAATTAAATCAGAAATATTTCGGGTTAGACACGTAGCTCAGTTGGTAGAGCTGCGTGCACGTGTATGAGAGGTCACGAGTTCGAACCTCACTCAGCGCATAGAATAAACAACAGTCCGACCGGTCAACGGTCAACAGTCAACAGAGTCAAAAAGTCAACATTTTTTTATTTTTTTATTTATTTAATCAGAAAATTATTTAAAAATACTTAAAAATAATATATTTTTAAAGTTAGAAAATGTCCTTAAACTCACAAAAATAAATCTAAAAATCACATTAAGAGTACGAATTAAAAGTATTAATTTACCGAATCATTTCGTTATTATTTTAGGTTAGTTTTCCTCGTAGATCAATTGCTAAAATTCGTGCGCATCCAACGTCATCAATGAAACGCACCCACTGTGAGTGAATCCTTACAAATTCCCCTTTTTATTCATGTTTTGGGGTGTATCATGTGTCGCTCTAATTATTTCGTTTATTCAAACTTGTGCCATTACCATTATATGACCTTAACTTACGATGTAAATATTGTTTGTTGTGATACGTGTTTACATTTTGTCAAGTTGCGTGCAAATCATTCATTAGGCCCATCAGTTCCTCGTGGGAGACGAGTTGAACATCGCGTGCCTCATTAGATCGGCTCCGTTTGATTGAGCCTTGATCTCATTGTTCATTCATTTGGTGTGTGTGCTTGTGCATTTATTGATATTATGTGTTTTGTGATTAAATTTACATTTACGTTTATTCATATTTGGTTATGCACAATTTTATTCAATTAACCAACATAGCTAATCCTTTCAAATATTTAAATAAGCTTCACTCGCCAACTTTTGTTGACCCAAAACCCTATTT
This sequence comes from Scalesia atractyloides, assembly GCA_947069175.1. Taxonomy (NCBI): domain Eukaryota; kingdom Viridiplantae; phylum Streptophyta; class Magnoliopsida; order Asterales; family Asteraceae; genus Scalesia; species Scalesia atractyloides. Next base: position 50,543,666 of record CAMTDV010000025.1, read on the forward strand.
TACACATAATACAGGTGATCCGGTTGAGAAAAGAAACACATAGGATGGCCTAGAAGAATAAACAAGTTAATGCCTTGGAATGAACGTTTAGTTTTGTTTTCCTTTGCAATTGTACTTTGGTTTGTAATTTGAATGAAAATGTATTTGAACATGTTGTCTTTGTATGTTTATTGTAACTTCTTCTTTAAAGAGAAATAATAAATATGAAACTTTATAGTAAATGTCATGAGCTTTGATGAAAACCCAATCATGCCCCGACTACCATTTTCTGCTGCGGGTCAGGGTGTGACAGATTGGTATCAGAGCTTTTGACTATAGGGATATAGGATAGGTTATTAGACCCTTAGAGCCTATACTATAGTTGATTAAATTTTAATTGTTTATGTGGTTACATGCAAACTCATGATGTTTATTTGTTTCGTATTTATTACACACACAAATGCATGCAAACACTTGCACTATCATTTTGTGTGATACTTAATGGGTTATACTTATTGTCAAACATAACATGCTTACATATACATTCATCACGCATATTTCAATATTCACATATTCAAATCATCCTCATATTTCATTTATTCAAGACTTTGTCGCAATTTTCATTTTTCAATCTCATCAAAGTGAGTTCTACGACGGGCATGTAGTAACTGTAAGGGTACAAGTACTGGTAGTCGGAACGTCCTGTCTAGGTTGGCATTCGTATAAATCCAATATAACGGACCAGTTTGCCTACCTGGGGACTAACGATGAGAGTACGAAGGACCTATTAGGCCAAAGCATGCCACACCAAACGTCGTTCGAACTAACCCCACTTTGAGGTGTCACCGTGTCCACACCTGGATGCACTCCGAATTTCATACGTTACATACATACTTCTCGATTTTCTCCGGGTTTTAGTGTACGTTACCAGGCTAACACATGCAACCATATGAAAGACCCGGTAATCATGGGGGCCCACATGATTACGAAGGTGAAGTATGGCGGCATGCAAGGCCCAATTACGAGCAAAGCCCAAGACATCCTATGGATGTAGTAAATTATTATTCTTCATTTGTTTTATGAATATTCATTTCTAAATACGACACATGACACCTAAAACGTCAAACTCATACTCTTGATACGTATTCCTTGTAGATGTCTTCTAGTCTCTCTCGTAGAAAAATGAGATCAGGAAAATCCCGCGAGCGCATGGCTGCCCAAATCGCTCAACAAATGGCTGCCGTAATACCCAACATCGTAGTTCAAGTTCAACAAGCCCTTACCGCTAATCCCGTCAACCCAATTAACCAAGAAGATCAAAACGTTGTCAATCCTCCCCCAAAAGCCACTAAACGCACCTTCAAGCATTTCAAATCCTGCGATCCTCCAAAATACGAAGGGACTGAAGGTGTCACCGCTCTCCTCCATTGGTTTGAGGAAATGGAAAACACTTTTCTCAATTGCGATTGCCCCGATGATCGCAAGGTGCGATATGCTACCGGTCGTTTGTTTGGAGTAGCACTTACATGGTGGAATATAGAGAAGGCCAAGCGAGGTGCTGAAAATGCTATGACTTTGACTTGGGAAGAGTTGAGGGAAATCATGACAAGACGTTTCTGTCCAAGAAGCGAAATCAAGAAACTAGAAGATGAGTTCTACTCTTTGAAACAAAAGGAGGGCGACCACACCACATACAACAAGAGATTCCTTGAGTTGAATCAGATGGTGCCCAACTTGTTCACTCCCCTCTGCCGTTTAATCGAGCACTATATTCGAGGTCTTCCTTAAAAATTCAAGACCCTGTAATAAGTACCACACCTGCAACTTTGGAAGCAGTAATGGAGTTAGCTACAGAGCTCACCGAAAACCGCATACGAAATAAAGACTTCACAGAGGAGAAGAAGAAGGATAAAGCATCAACCGAAACCTCCAACCCAACCCATACCGAATCCCTTCCCCAAACCACTCCTAAGAGAAAACGAGATGGGCAAAATTTCGTTATCACCCAACACAATCAACCAGCTTCACAAGTTGTACCCCTCCAAGCTATCCCAATCACTCAAGTAGCACCCAACTCTACTTACCCAAATAAGAAACCTTACATTGGACCTCACCCTCAATGCAACACCTGTTTTTATCACCATCCATCTACCTTACCTTGTCGACTGTGTGCAAATTGTGGGCGTTATGGTCATTTGAGCAAAACTTGTCGCGTCCCTCAAAACCAAGCTTCACCCCCTACTCAAAACATGATCCAAACATATCAACAACCCCAATACCCCATGTTTCCATATGTTCGAGCTTGTTTTAATTGTGGCAACCCTACCTACTTTAGAAACACGTGCCCCCGATTGGTTAACATCATAAACGCCCAAGCTCAAGCAAATCCAGTTAACCAAGCAAATCAAGCAAACCCAGCACTACCACCAGCAAGAGGAAGAGCTTACAACATCAATGCCAATCCTGTTGAAGATAATAACGACCCAAACAAATCACCCAACTAGTTTTCCCTCACCAAGAATCAAGACTCAACTCCAATCGTCTAGTTTTAATGTTTTCTTTATGTTATCTCAATCTTTCCGTATCCCAGTTATAAATTGGGAAGTTATGTATCCAAGGATTTTAATGCAAATTGATATTTCAGTTTTGATTTATACTCATTGATTTAACATTCATACATCTCGACGTACCTCGATCTCATCATTTAAAGAAGTTGGGTTGTGTCTCACTTTTACATAGACTAACCCCTTCATCATAACAAACGAGAGAGGTACTGTCATCATTCAGTCATGTATCCTTTCAGAATTGAGACTCAAGCTTTGGCTGTTGTATTTGTTTTTGTAGATTTTAGAGTCACATAGAACTAATAATAAATTACTGACAAAGCCAATGAAAATTTGACAAGAATATGGTGGATACGCCGCTGGTACTTCCTATGTATAAGTATTCTTGTCAAAGGATCAAAAGCGTTGTCAGGCGGTTATGAAAAGTTCCGTGTAGGTTTTAGTATCGTCATGGTTGAAGTTTTGTTTTATGATATAACCTTACCTTTCCAAACGTATCAATTCCCTCAAAACTCTTATGCATAAAAATCATGCTTAGTCAATCAACTCTGTTTATCCATGTTTTGCATTCTTATACTTTAGGCATCAAAAAGCGATTCCTGTAGCAGGGTATTCAACCCTTACTAGGAACGTTACCGCCTCAAATAAAATTTAAACTCTCACCCTCTTCTAATTATGTAATTGTCAAATTAAAACACCCACCCTTCAAGTCAAATATACCACTAGTACTTAAATTTCGGGACAAAATTTCTAAAGTAGGGGATACTGTAACATTCGTCGAAAAACGGGTTTCCAAAACCCGCTTCGTTTATTAATCGAATATCCAGTTATAATTTTCGTTGCATATTTATTGCTCAAATTAATTTTAAACGATACATAATTAATAAATATATTAGAATTTAAAAACCATAATTAAAAATTACTAATAAATAATGAATAAAAAATTAATGTAGACGCCGGGTTTCGAACCCGGGTCTCGCCTATAACCAAACACACTTCACACCACTCCGCCACACGCATTTATCTGATAAGACTCTAAATTAAACAAAACTAATACAAGTCTCGAAATTTAATTCCTGAACACCCGCCCAAAGTGACGGCACCCAGTCAACCGGAAATCACCAAGATTTCCGTTTACTCTTCAATTCATCACGAAACCGACTAGCAATCATGCATCTAGACTCAAATCGAGTCAAACCGCGTTCAATCCGTTATGCAGACAACTTGCGCATACCCGATTTAAACCGAAGTTTCAAAAACTGAAATTCAACCTCTGCGATCCCTTTTCAACTATAAATAAAGGGCTTAGGGAACCCATTCGACTGCACAAACACTCTCCCTAATATCATATCAACTTTTATTCATCAGAAAGCTACGCCAGAAAAACTCGCAACTCGTCGGAACCTCGCCGGAAAACCGAATCTATCCCATTATTGCTTTACTCTATAAATAGGACTTCTAGAGCTTCGACATAAGTCACCCACACTCACCTCAAACTCCCTGTAGAGCATCTGTCGCAAGTTAAGCTTCGCCGGAATAATTGGAACTCGCCGGAGTTGGTCACCGGAATCATCCAAGTTCTGTTCTCCAGTGGGTATGAACCTTTAAAACCTTTTTATGTTCATATTTAATTCCGTTAGTTCGTAAACCAGTAACCAGAATTGATAAGATAGATAACAGTCGAGTTATGTTTCTGGGTATTAATTCGATTGAAGAAGATGAAGCCAGTCTAAATATATATGTGTAATAAAACTTGGTATTTTAACTGGGTTAGACACACAGTCCAGCGGTGGACTGTGTGCAATTTCAAAAGCGTACATCCCGGGTTCGAGCCACACCTGTTTCGACTTTCTGAAATAAAACCAATCTTTTTTAAAACCTATTCAGATCATCCTTCAACATGTATATAAATATAGTATAATCCCGGATATTGATGGGTTAGACACCCAGCCCAGTTGGTCGGGCTAGGTGCAAGTTAAATCGATGTCACGGGTTCGAAACATGTTCTGCGCGTCCGGTTCAGGGAAGTATAAACCTTTTTATTAAATAAATTCCAGATTTAAAACAGTAAGTATATAATATAATTAAAATCAGAATATTTCGGGTTAGACACGTAGCTCAGTTGGTAGAGCTGCGTGCACGTGTACGAGAGGTCATGAGTTCGAACCTCACTCAGCGCATAGAATAAACAATAGTCCGACCGATCAACGGTCAACGGTCAACAGTCAACAAAGTCAAAAAGTCAACATTTTTTTTATTTTTTTATTTATTTAATCAGAAAATTATTTAAAAATACTTAAAAATAATATTTTTAAAGTTAGAAAGTGTCCTTAAACTCACAAAAATAAATCTAAAAATCACATTAAGAGTACGAATTAAAAGTATTAATTTACCGAATCATTTGGTTATTATTTTAGGTTAGTTTTCCTCGTAGATCAATTCCTAAAATTCGTGCGCATCCAACGTCATCAAAGAAACGCACCCACTGTGAGTGAATCCTTACAAATTCCCCTTTTTATTCATGTTTTGGGGTGTATCATGTGTCGCTCTAATTATTTCGTTTATTCAAACTTGTGCCATTACCATTATATGACCAAAACTTACGATGTAAATATTGTTTGTTGTGATACGTGTTTACATTTTGTCAAGTTGCGTGCAAATCATTCATTAGGCCCATCAGTTCCTCGTGGGAGACGAGTTGAACATCGCGTGCCTCATTAGATCGGCTCCGTTTGATTGAGCCTTGATCTCATTGTTCATTCATTTGGTGTGTGTGCTTGTGCATTTATTGATATTATGTGTTTTGTGATTAAATTTACATTTACGTTTATTCATATTTGGTTATGCACAATTTTATTCAATTAACCAACATAACTAATCCTTTCAAATATTTAAATAAGCTTCACTCGCCAACTTTTGTTGACCCAAAACCCTATTTTACACATGATACAGGTGATCCGGTTGAGAAAAGAAACACATAGGATGGCCTAGAAGAATAAACAAGTTAATGCCTTGGAATGAACGTTTAGTTTTGTTTTCCTTTGCAATTGTACTTTGGTTTGTAATTTGAATGAAAATGTATTTGAACATGTTGTCTTTGTATGTTTATTGTAACTTCTTCTTTAAAGAGAAATAATAAATATGAAACTTTATAGTAAATGTCATGAGCTTTGATGAAAACCCAATCATGCCCCGACTACCATTTTCCGCTGCGGGTGGTGTGACAGCTTCAAACTTGGTTATGTTGACTATGCTTTTCAGACCTTTGTCAGCGGACATCTCTCCTCTTTTGCATCAGCAGTTTCTTCTGCCCAATCATAATCTTCTACCACCAGGGCCTTTGGGGTATTATCAGCAGCATTCTCATTTCCTTTAATAGCGATTGGCTTTCTCGCTGGGGCAGTCTCAGCATTCTCGTTCTTCAGCAGCGGACAATCTCTTTTTAAGTGACCCAAAATTTTGCAATTGTAGCATCGCAGCTTTGACTTGTCGAAACCAGCTTTTCTGAGTGACAATCTCTTTCAACTTTAAGGTGATCATAGCCATCTACCACTTCAGATCCATTTCCTGCATGTCATCTGGATCAACTTGGTACATATCTTCAGCCGAAAGGAAATCCCATTTCAGTTCACCTGACATAAGAGCCTCATAACTACTCAAGAATGTGTTAAAAAGTGCAACATGTTCACTAGAGATCTTTAGTGCTTGAGCATCACCGACCACAGTAGCTTTCTCGTTGGACTGTGGAGCCTTTGCAGAGCTTGCGGAGGCATTAAAGTAAGATGCGTTAGCACTTTGAGAACTTGAACCACCGAAGGTTGTGGGGGCGAGGAATGCCATGTTCTTGGGCATCATGACAGGACCAGATTGAGTAGATTTTTGTGAGTATCGTGTTTGATTCATCTCTCTCTTGAGCGCGTCCGTTTCAAAGGCCTTAAGAGTATTGATTAGATCTGAAAGAGTGACTGGAGTTGTGCTGGTTAGGAAGGTTCTTTTGATCATCATGCACTGTAATCTCCATTCTTTTAGCAACCTTCTTCATTTTTGTTAACACATTTAGAAAACGGCTGATGTGATCTGACAGACTCTTACCTCGAACACTTCCAAACATATTGTATTCTTTCTGAACCATATCTATCTAGTTATCCATCAGTTCTTGGTTGCCTTCATAGTGATCGATAAGTGTCAACCATAATTCATGAGCTGAAGTGTACTCTTCAAACAAGTTGTTGTCATCCTTTGAAAGAGCCATTGTTAGAGCAGCGTGAGCCCGATGGTCACATTGGATCAATGACATGTCTTCGACAGTGAAGGTTGAGGATCTTCGTTAATTGTACAAACATCATCACGAATTACCATAGGAACGTGGGGTCCTATAGTGACAGACATCCATTGGAGGTCTAGTTGCGGTTCCAGTTTCAAGCTCAGCTTGAGCAATGGGATTCATTTGATTAAATGACATTTTGATTTGGTTTTAAGTTCAAATTGCTAATCCGAAGTTAAATACGCTAGATTTTAAGTTACTAGGCACAAATACGCTCAATTTTCTCAAATACGCTGATGGATCACGTCTTTGAAACAGGAGAAACGCTCGCAATTACGCTCGAACACAAATTGTTTCTTGGACCAGACACATACAACTCTGTTGACAATCTACGCTGACAAATACTTAGGCAAATACGCCAATAGACCAAAAACTAACAGAGATTTGGCTAAATGCGTCGAACACCGTGATAAAATCGCAGACGATGTAAATGACTGACCCCGAAGTCGCCTTCAGATAAATACGCCGACACTAATAAAACGTAAAAGACAAATACGCTGTATTCAAACTGTTATGCGCTATCTTCAACAATAAATACGCCCAGAAGGGTTTTAGTACGTACAAAAATCCTATAATCACACAAAAACAGCATCAAAATGACCCATATGATACTCTAAACACTGATTAACAACTACCCAATCATTAAACACACCAAATCAAGCCATTTGATCACAAAACTTTTGAGAAACTTTGAAAAACTTTTGAAAACCTGCAAAACCTTGAAAATCTTAACAAATATCAGTCAATCAAGAGCACAAAGGCTCTGATACGAAATTGTGAGTCCCAAATCAACTTCGGATCACAGTGATGGTGATTGACAAACACCCAAACACCTATAGATTATGTGTTTGAATGATTTAAGTAAGAAAAACTCAAAGAAACATAGATAAAGGTGAAGAATATTGTTCAAGATGCAATCCCATAATGATATGAACAATCTATGCTCTTGGATGTATGATAATCAACATTCTAATAAGAGAAACAAGCACAAAACAATAGCAAAATGACCTTTGTCCAAGAAACTTGGAACCAAAGGTTTCATAGGTTTCATATATATAGTAACAGACTACCCATCGTATTTAATAAATACGCTGGGACTACACATACGCAGCGTCTAGTACAAAACCCTCTAATTACACTTTCAGCCCTTCTAGTTTCACTAACTATGACATTTAAGCTGCTAACTATGAAACTCAAGTATCAATAGTCTCAAAACGTCCTAACACTTTCCATGACGCAAAGGCCAAGAAAATGTGGATGGCTTCTAGTCTTGTGACCGATGTGTAGACCTCTGTGTAATCTATACCCTCTTGCTGATAAAATCCTTTGACAACCAGTCGAACTTTAATGCGTACAACTACTCCTCTATTGTCTCTTTTACAAGACCCATTTAGTATGATAGCTTTATGATTATTCGGTAGGTCAACAAGCTTCCAGACTCCAAGTTTTTCAAACTGTTGCAGCTCCTCATGCATTGCGTTTACACAGCTCTCTTCGGTAAGCACTTCTTTGTATGTTTTCGGCTCAACCTGTGAAATAAAGCAACTGTACAAGCAATTTTCTTGAATAGGTGCAATCTTAGAATAAAAACAATTTTAATCCTGGTTGATCGATTGCGCGTTTTCACTCCAACTTGAAACTCTCCAACAATGTTCTACGAAGGGTGGTAAGACAAGTTCCTTAGCAAAACTTCATTTTAGACACTTACTTCATTCTCCAGAGTCGTAATATTCTGTTAAGTAGCTTGATTATCTGTGGATGCTTCATTCCGCGTATTGATTGAGTAAATTTTTGATCTGCTCTGGACCTTCATCGGAGCTGGATTCATCATTCTCATATGTTGGCTCACAATCAGAATTCAGAATCATCTGATTGGACAAAAGAAGGTGTTGTCTTGTTCACATCAGGTTCGATGACCAGTTCTTGTTGAGTATTGCTCGGACCTGCTTAAGAATTGTTTGTACCAACTTGTGATTGAGAAACCACTATTGGTCTTGGAACTTGTTCTTGATTAGACGCTTGCTGATTAGAACTTGTTCCCACAAACTCTCGTAGTTAAACAACCAAGGATCACCAAGTTTCTGTGCCGGTGACGTGTATCTATGGCAATCAACATGTTAAGCTAGAATAACCCGATTTATGCTAGGAAGATAAATCCTTCTCAGAGAACTAGCATATCCCACGAAAAAACCCCTCTAGATACTTATCTCCGAATTTACCATCCGGGTTAATGACTGTGCACGGAGATCCAAATGGTTCTAAAAATTCTAAATTTGGTTTTCGCTGATTAAGCAACTCAAAGCATGTGTTCTTATGATCCTTGACTTTTAATAGTCGATCAAGCATGTAACAAGCAAAGGCAACGGCTTCGCTCCAAAATTTGATAGGCAATTTAGAATCTGCGAGCATTATGCATGTTGTTTCAATAAGAGTTCGGTTCTTTCTTTCAGCTACTCCATTCTGTTGCAGATTACAAGGCGCACTGAATTCATGAAGTATTCCTTCTTCGTTGCGAAAATCATCCATTCTTTTGTTCTTAAATTCAGTACCATAGTCGCTACGGATTCTTCTTATCAGTAAATGGTATAAATTCTCCCACTTTCTGAAAAAAAAATCATCAGATTTTTAAACGTCTCATCTTTGATTTCCAGAAATAGAACCCATGAAAATCTTGAGTAGTCGTCAGTCACTGTTGATGCACTTTGTGTCCATCACTGTGCGAATAGGCTAGATAGAGCGTTTGTTGAATATTGTATAGACTAGATACGAAGACATGACCCTAGTACGAACGTCAGATGAGCAAAAGTGTCAGCTCGTATGAGGAAGACACCCCTCGTACGAGTGGGACACCATTCGTACGAATGGGACACCCTTCGAACGAATGGGACACCATTCGTACGAATGGGACTCCCCATATACGAATTGCTCATCCCTATATATATGTGTTGTGTGTTCATTTGTTTGTAAGTTTTGAGGCTCCCTGGGGAGACGCTTGGGAATCTCTCCAGGATCTCCACCAGCCTGACAAGATGTATGCTCTTTGGAATGAATGAAACATATGCTTCCGCTGATTCTGTCTCTACTACTTTCTTTAATAACATTCTACCGAATCGGTTATCATACGCCCAAACTTCCGTCTGAAATCGTCATCCTGGGGACCTACAATTGGTATCAGAGCTACGATACTGGTTCATTCAATCTAATAGTTGATGAATCACCTACGCTCATGAATTATGAACTTAGGAGGGGTTTTAGACGTATATCTTCATATAAACGGACAATCCTCGGATAAAAATGTAAAATTGAACTCATAGGATTGTTAGAAACTGACTTTCGACCAGATCTGTACAAAAAACGTCTTGAAATTTGAAGAAACGAAGATTCTGGATCGAAAAATGTTATCAGGTCTCTCTCGTACGAAATGGTCATTTTCGTACCAAATGGTCAGTTTCGTACGAAATGGTCAGTTTCGTACGAAATGTTCAGTTTCGTACGAAATGGTCAGTTTCGTACGAAATGGTCATTTTCGTACGAAATGGTCAGTTTCGTACGAATTTGGTCAATTTCGTACGAGATGCCTATAAAAATTTAATCGTAAATAATCAACGTTCATTACGTATCAACGACAACTGGACAGAGTTTCGACGTCTACGTTACAAAACAACTTGATCCATGTCAGAACTGGAGAACTTGATGAAGCTTGAATTCTTTGTGCGAATTGTTATGTCTTTGTACGAAGTTCTCTATTGCTATATATAGGCATGCATGCACATCGTATGAACTTGATTGTTTTCTTGTGCGAAGTCGTCTCGTACGAGGTGACATACAAATTGTGGAGCTGTTTTATTGTCTTCACTTCGTATGAAGATGCATGTATACTTTCTGATTTCACAATTTGCATGATACATGATGATGTAATATTATGATGTCATCACGGAATGTGATGACATCAGTCTCGATCACGCCCGCTCTCTTCGTGTCGTACCGAACCAAAACCTGTCTTATCCTAACGCTACCTGGCGCATCCTAGCGAAACCTCTGTCTGGTATATTATAAACTCAATATATTTGACATTTCACTTACAAATATATTTCTATCTATGGCCACACGAATAATGCACTAACAATCTCCCCCATAGACATTGCTAGAAATCTGTGAAGTTTAGTCTTGAACTGTCTTGGATAACATCTTCAAGTGAAACCATAGTCTCCCCCTTGAATGATGATCTGAATCTCTAAGAGTTGACGTTTAGGAACAATCACACATACCACACACAAACAAATTCTCTACAGTCTCATTGATCCGGTTCACATTCAACATTATCAGGTTTTAATGGAAGATTTTAAAAGAAAATCTTTTTGGATTTTAATATTGAATACAGAAATGTAAAAGTACTGAAAAGTAATATTTACAGTTATATTTTTGTGAGAAAACGTGCTAGAGGATCATATCAACTAAGACATATCAGTTGCACCGTTGATCTAAGAAACACATAGTTTAAAAAATTCACGTGGATTGTCGATATTATTGTCCACTTAAACTCAATCTAAAAACTTTCGTAATGCTTACTGATACGTTAAGGTACATTAATTTGCACTGAATTCTTATGGACCCCACAATCTTAGCATATCCCCTCATCATGTAATACACTGACTCAAGTAATGCCTTTAAACTTTCATCAACTGTGATATGTGTGAAAATAACGCAAAATGTTTAAACATTAACAATCAGGTCGATCTATCGATACGCAGAGAAAGTCCAATGTTTAAATAAAATAAGAAATAAACACAAGTTGAAATTGTTTAGATCTTAACCACCAGTTCGATATTCTCATATGTGCAGAGGTGATCCAAGATTTAAATGAAACACCAAGTAAAAATAAAGCAGAAACATTCAGGCATTAACATCCAGTTCGATACTTTCGTATACACAGAGGATGTCCAATACTTAAACAAAATAAAGAAATAAAACAATTTTAAATCTTTGCAAAATGAAATACACAATCACAATGATTTTCTCACTAAGTTGTGAAAGTTCACATACTAACAGGTTATTATGCTTTTTAGCATTCAGCGATTACCGAGTAGGCACACAGTTACGAAGGACAAAACTAAGTACTATGCTTTCAATCGCGTTTCCCACTAGAACTAGGCTATTTCTGTTTAAAGTTGTATCGTTTTCGCAAAATTACTAGTCTAGCTGAGCTTGCTGACACATCTTTAGTGAGATTGTTTAACCAGTTTAAACAATTCATATCTTTAGCATGCACTGATAGTCCACTGATGTACTATCATTTCCTCTTTTTTCACAAGTAATCTCATTTTTCATTTTTCAATGTTTTTTGACATTTCGAGATTTTCTATTGTTTTTAGCTTTTTAAATCCTTATCTACCTAAAATGATTTTGAAATAATGTTTTTCAATTATGCGGAAATTTTTTATTTTGACAATTTTAAAACTTTTCTCCCCTAAAGTTGAAAACATCTTCTCGAAATTGAATATAAGAATATTCCGTTTTAACTGTTTAACGACTTTTTACGAATGTGAACACGAGAGTGGAACACCAAACCTTTCATCTCATTTCCACTGCACGAACAACCCTTACTTCTGAAAATGCGTTGGCTTAAAGCTTGGTCATCCTGGACATGTAAATGAACTTAATTAGTTTTGAATTGGAACCCAATCCATATTGAATTTGGGTTGACCAGATTCATCAACATAAGAAACATTAGTCCATTCACAATCTCGTTTGTCATCAAGCAGTTTCAAATCATCCAAAACCTTAGCTTTCCAAACTTGCTTCGGTTTTGCAACTGTTTGATAAACAATTTTCTTTTCTACTGTTTTCTCTTTTGTCTTTAGATTTGTATCTGATGAACACGTTTCACTTGAAATTTTACAACTTTGAGTGTTATGAAACGATTCTCCAGAACTTGCATCAGAATTAATCGGCTTAATCGAAGAAAAAATCTTTTCCAAATACTATCTCGCTTTCTTTCTCTTTTTCCTCAATCTTTCTTGCTACCCTTGCGATAGCTTTACTTTTTGTTCTTTGGGCTTTTCTTCTGTCTTCATTGTCTCGTTCACAACTTTTTTGAACTCCCCCCTAGATTTATCTGACGATCCTTTCCTCAAACTTATCGGACAATGTCTTTGATATGACCTTTGCTTTGACATTTGAAACATCTTCGCATTCGTTAACCTTTCTTTGTTCTTTTCTTGGTTTCATGCAATAAACAGCAATGTGTCCGATTAAACCGCAGTTATAACACATTCTGTTATCGCCCCATTCTTCTCGATCAATCCACACTCCTAAATCATAACACTGATTTGACGTGTAGTAAACATAATTCCTGCTTCTTCTTTAACTTTGACTTGACTTTGAAGCAATGTGGTTCGATCTGCACCACTTATTTTCAGATTTTTGTGAGTTTTGATTTTGATTAGATGATCGCACCGATGAACTTTTATTTTTGTTTTGAAAAGTTTTAGTATTTTGAAAAGTTTTTGCTTTTGTTTTTGTTCTCCATTCTGCAGAAGGTTTTTGTGTTGAGCATTCACCCTTTTTAGTAGATTATAGAAGAGCTTTTAAAAATTTTTCTTTTAGTTTCAAAAATATTTCATTTTTATCATTTTCATCATCAGTATCATCATCACAATCCTCAACTATGACATCGTCATAATTTGTGACATTTCTCACTTATTCGAAGGATCTTTCGAATTTGATTTTGAAGAAGAACTAAATAACATTAGTGCTACTCAGCCTAATGATTATATCTATGAACATGTGCCTGATGCTGATGACTATGATCGGGTTGTCGTGGAGGATGATTCCGATAAAGCTATTACTACTAAATATTCATGAGAAGTAACTGATGACTTCCCAACCTTTGATGAGATGTTTGCATATGCAAAGGAAGATTTTTTGAAAAGAGAGATTGATGATGCGGTAAAAGAAGAAAATGTTCCTCAAAGATTATCTAAATAAGAGATTACAGCTATGAAGAACCTCTTGTATAAATAATTACCTCCAGAAAGAAAGTTCAAACGTCCCTTAGCATTCTTTACCCGTGATCCTGATGTATCTTTGGGCGACATCATTTTCTGGGGATGGATTGAAGAAATTGATGTATATGCGATTAAGAAGGAGTATGGAGTACAATATTTCAAGCACTTGAATGATCTAAAGACGTTATCAAAATGGGATGTGAAAGAGTTGGTGCAAACAAAGACGTTAAGTCTCAGGATGAAATTTCATGATCAACATCTTTGGAAGCTGATAAAGTATGAAGCGCTTCACGATTTTCAACGTTGGATTCCTCACGACCCGAAGAAGATTATTAAGGTCGATCCGGTGACAAAGGAAAAGGATGTTACCTTGCATATTAAAAGGCCTCGAGTTATGAAGAACATGCCTTTGAAGAAGATGGAACATTTCTAACAGATCTTCAAGCGGTGGCATTATGATTCTAAATCTAGAGAAGAAATGATATATGTTCAACCTGATGAAGATTCCTAGAAAATCACTGAAGAGCTGTCAGAGTCAGTAATCGCTCATAAGAAGATCTATGGCTTATGGAGAGGAATACGTGTGCTAGACCCGATGTGGCTTGTAAACTGCTCCAAGAAAGATATTGAACGTTTATTCTTCGTCAAGATCAGTTACAAAGATAAAGATAAAGAACAGGTGATTTATGGTAATGATATTAATTCAAGTAAAGCATGGAACAATGACTGGAGAAATTTGGAGGCTAAAGAGCAACAAAAGAAAGACCAGAAGGAAGCTAAAATTGCTGAGAAAGTTAAGCAGTCAGCAACAAGAAGATTCCAGTTTGGGAATACATACAACCGTCCTCCTCCTACTGATCAAACTCCAAGTTACATTGAAGAATGTAGGAGGAAGCGAAAGCATTTCTTTGGTTGATAACGTCAAAGGTTTTTGAAAATTTTGAAGGCTATCCAAGACTGCGGCAACATCCAAGGAGGAGTTTGTGGTTGATAATGTCTATTGCCTACATCTAGGATATGCCGGTCATGTAAAATAGGGCTTTGTAAATGTCAGAATCTTAGTTTTGGATGTTTTAAAGTCATTTCGTACGAATTATGTTAATTTCGTATGAATGAAAATTATGCCATTTCGTATGAAATGCCTTTCCTATGAAATCACCCAATTCCTTATGCGATTCTCATTTAGTATAAATAGGGGATTGGGTGTTTGTGTTAGCTAGCTGTTTTGTGAGACTGAGGCGAAGCCCTGTCCTTTTAGCGTCTGTATTTCTTCCATGTTTATCAATACAAGAAGCAGTGACGTTAAACAGTAAATCTGTGTGTTTGTCAAACTTCCTACCAATGAATTCCACCTATGTTAGTTAAGTCAAGTCGGTTCGGTGCTCACGGAGAAGGGAAGTTCCTCTCATAGTCACAATGAGGCAATATAGATCACCAGATATACTTTTGATGTAAACTAGCCCAAACAAATCCATATGTAACCTCTCTACTGGCAGTTTGATAGAGTTCATGAGTTTTCTTTGATGAGATTTCTTGTGTTGCTTGCCCATTTTACAGTAGATACAATCATCATTCAAGTGGAAACTCTTAAGATTCATACCCTCCACTAGATTGTTGTGCACCAGATAGTTCATCTTTTGTAAATGGATATGCCCCATCTTTCAGTGCTAAACGATCGATTCCTTTTCAGTTTCCTTTGATACAAAACATTGTGCCGATTTTGTTGTAGTGTATGCAACGCTCATGTCAAGGACATAGAGGTCATTTTCTCGTGGAGGGCGCATGAGGATCCACTCCTCGAGAATATTGAATCCAGGCTTTAGAATAAGGCACTCTTTGTCATTAAAGTGAGTTGTAAACTTCTTATCGTAAATCTGTGAAATGCTTAGCAAATTATTCTCCAACTCTGCTATATAATTCACTTTGTCAAAAAGAAACCACACCATTCATGAGTATTCCTTCTCCGACTATTCATCCTCCTTGAGTACCCATAAACCCTACATAACATCCACATATTGATTTAACATCGTAAAGCAAGGCTAGCACTCCTGTCATGTGTCGAGAAGCTCCAATGTCCATTATCCACTTAGAAATGATTGACCTCGAGAGCCCCTACAGATGTAATTAAACAATCACTTAAACAGTGAATCCCAAGCCTTCCCGATCTTGGGTGGGTTTGGGATATCAAACTCTGGTCCACTAATGGCTTCATTTTTTACTTCAACATCCTGTCCAACCTTTTCTTTAAGTTCAACTTCTGGTTTTGTTGGAACAGGTGTAGTTTTCATGTCTGCAGAAGATGGTTTAGATTTAACCACCCAAGTTGTGTTTTTAGAAATGCCTTTTTAGGATAGTATTTTGAATCCTTTTGTTCGTTCTTAGTCGATGATTCACCAACCTCAAAGTTTGAAGCTTTTAAAATTATTGGTTTCACGTTTTTTTGGATTCATTATTTCTTTTTAAGATCTGTGTAGGTACAAACTCAGGGGTTTTTGTTTCACATCTTCTGTAGACTTCTTCACGCTATAAGCAGGTTTTTGATTATAATGAGGAAATCTTCGTGCAAAGTGCCCGACTTTGTGGCATTTGTAGCATGTCCTGCTCTCATTTTCATCCAATGAACCCAAAGCCTGTTCACGACGTTTCTTTTCTACATGAAATTCATAATTTGATTGTTCTTTCGTCAAACTTTCTTTCTCATTAACAGTTCTTGTTCCGAAAACAAATTCAATTTTCTTTTTGTAATGTAGTTTTTGAAACTTGTTGTTATTTTTCTTCTTGTTAAAAGCCAAACCAATCATTTTGTTTCAAGATAATTCCCTTCCCTTTTGATGGTAATTATTATGAACTTTCTTGGGTTTAGAATAATAAGCTGCATTTTGCTTTTCACGACCAGAAAGACTAACTTCGACCAATTTGAACAATTTGTCAACTCTATCAAAATTCCTCATCAGAATACAGTTTGTCTGATCCATTCATTTTGAAACCACCACATTAGGATCATCATTCAGATTCTTTTCTAATGTTGAAATGTAACTCTTTTGAAACCTTTCTTCATCTTCAGAACGAGAACTAGTTTCAGACTTTTCTAATTTTGACTCAACACTTTCAAACTCAGTGCTATCAGATTCATTTCCTAAAACATTCTCAACAATATTTTTCACAACATTTGGCTGACATTCATAAGTCACATCAATGTTTTCTTGCAACTCGTTTTCTTTTTGTTCAGTTTTTAGCTTTAAATTGAGTGTCTTTTCCACCCCATCTGGATATTTTTTAGCATAATTGTTCCACATTGGGGGTAGGCATTGATTGTAACCCTGAACTTTGTTTTGTTTCTTAGATTCATTATCTTTCTATTTGGGTATTCCAATTTGTTGTGTAAGAATATGATCAACCACATATGAGGACGTTGAGTAACTAATCAACAATTTGTTGACTCGTTCAGACTCAATCTTTATGGCCTCAAGTTCAGTTTTAAGCTTATCAATGGTATCTATGTGGATATTAATTACCATCTATTTGTCCATTACTGTAGCTTTTAGCATTGATTTTATTGCCAAGTCCTCTTTAGTGACTTCTTGTTTGATTGATTTACTAAGTTTATCAAAAGCAACTTTGGTATCTTTTAAGTCACTTGTCAAGTTGTCAGTATGTTTTTTTAGTTCTTTAAGTTTTAAAACCTTTTCAGAGCACTCCTTGCACGGCTCTAGACATTCATGCATGGTTTCTCAACTTCTTTGATTAAAACCTTAACTTCTTCTTTAATCAACTCATTAACCGACTCTTTCCTTTTTGACTCTTCTCAGGAACTACCTCTTGTAACTAAGCCATCATGGCTTTGTTAGCTATTTCCTTCAAATTTTCGCCGTTCATCTTGTTTGTGACATCGATAATTTCTTCCACTGGCTTCTTGGACTCTTCGGTAGTTGGTCATCTCGTTGATCACCTCATCAACTACTGGTTCTTCTATTATCTCAACAAGCAGTGCCAAACTCTCATTCTTAGGAAGTATTTATTCCAGTTAAACCCTTCGTCTTCTTGGGTAACTATGAGAGCTTTGTTTGATTTTGTCGAACCATCCTCAATAGCGATAGGCTTTGATGAGCTTTGAGGAGGACAAGTCTTATGATAGATCACTTTCTTGTAGTAATAATCAGCAAACGGATTGTGATTACCCTAGACATCTCGGTTCGGGCACTCTTGCTTAAAGTGACCCTTCTCCCGGCATTTAAAACATGTCACCTGTGCTTTATCAAATCCCAGTTTACCATCTGGTTAACCGGAACTGTTACACCCTGTGATTTCCATAAAGCGTTGATCTCTTCTAACAACACAGGCCATACACCATTTTATATCTATTAATTCCATTTCTTCAGAGTCGATCTGATCGTAATCCTCTTTGGTCATGTCAGGATTACCAATCTTACCAGCTACTAGGCTCTCTTAAGATTCAAGCACTGATGCGAGTAGAGCCGTATGTTGCTTAGCTGTATTTTCGGTGAAATCTTGTGCATTTCCCAAATTGACAGCTATATTGCACTGAAGAATCCTCTGGTTTTGATTTGACTGGGTAATTTAGCTGCCAGGAGTATTTTGGATAGCTCGAAAATGAGGTAAATCCAGAACTACTGCTTGGAGTACTTGACGAGTTGTTAACGCAGAAAGCCATTTGAACCTTTAGGCTTTAGTTATTGGCACTGGTATTTTCTTTAAGTACAGATTGACGTCTTGCGGTGCATGTGTACTTCTGGACTTTGCCATCTTTTGTAATTCCAATTCGTGACCTTCAAGCTTCTCAATAAATTTTGCTAGAGTCAACGTACTGTTGTAGTCAGAACTGTTCTTTAATATCATGAGATATGTTGACCACTCGCCCTTTGGTAGTGCATCAGTTAGCTTATCTACCAGTTCTTTGTTACTTTTGGTAACCCCTAACCTTTTCATTTCAACAACGAGGTGACAATACCTCTCAATCAACTTTTTCATTGACTCGCCATTTAATGGATGAAAGATATCGAATTCTTTCTTTAACAGCGCTTGTTTACTCTTAATCATCTATGCGCTTCCTTGGAATTTAACATTGAGTGCATCCATATTGATTGAGCATAATTTTCATGTTGTACAACCTTTTCGGAGACACTTTTGCGCCTTCATAAATTAATATCCGTAGGGGTGTCCAACGCTTTTCTCTATGTATAACGAGCGTTTCTTCATCTGGTAGGGGATGCAGATGGTTTTCTCATGACAAACCAATTTCTCCTAGTTGTTGGACAACCAATCCATTCCGACAACAACATACAAACTACCCAAGTCAGCGGGTAAAAGACCGATAGAAAATTTTCGTGCTCCAAGTTTGAATGTGCAACCTCTTATAATTTCTCCCGTATCCACTAGTTTGTTGTTCACAAGTTCTATAGAATAAGGGACGTCTAGTTTATTCAACTCTAAGCCAAGTATTTTTTTATATTCTATAGATGTAAAACTAAAGTCGGCACCATTATAAAAAAGAATAGATGCATAGTGTTGGTTGATAGGGAACGTACACGTGAGCACATTAGGGTCTTGGCGTGCATCTTTGGCTCCTATCACGAAAGCTCTCCCACGAGCTTGGTTTTCCTTCAGGCAATCCCTACGATAATGCCCCTTATATCTACACCCGTAACATCCTTGACCTTTTCCATTTCCATTACCGTTACCACCTTGGTTTCCATTACCGCCCTGGTTTCCATGACCATGTCCAGTACCCACCCAACATGTTTCTTTACGGTGTCCGACCTTACCACATTTATCACACTTGGAGTTCCTGCAAGGACCCAAGTGGTGATATGTACATTTATCACATTTGGGAAGGAAGCCCGTATCACCTTTACCACTGGTTTCGTTTGTTACTGCAAAAGCCTTAGCTTCCCTCGGTGGGTTTACTTTTCTCCGCTTATTAAAATTGTTGCTATTGTTGTTGTTATTCACTCGAGTACCCTTCTTGAAATTTGAAAACTTTCGTTTTCCATCACTCGTAGACTCCACATGAGTCTCCTTCTTGTTAGGACGGTCCTTGCTAACATCCCTAAACGAACAGCCTCCTTAATGAGGCTAACAGCCAGATCAATTGCGTCACTGATAGCAGCGGGCTTAGAAGAAGTAACCATGCTCAAGATCTCAGGAGCAAGTCCCCAAATGTATCTCTCAATTCTCTTGAACTCTAGTTCCACCAGATAAGGAACAACTCTTGACAAGTCATGAAAACGTTGTGCGTACCTAGCAATATTAGCCCCGATCATTTTCAAATTCCAAAACATGGTCTCTAGTTTTTAAATTTCAGCCCTTGAACAATATTTCTTTCTCATCAACTCCTTGAGTTCTTCCCACATCATAGCATAATCAGTGTCTTCCCCCTTGGTCAGAACTCGAAGGTTCCACCATGACATTGCTCCATCTACAAACAACCCAGTAACATATGTGACTCTCAGGTCGAGAGAACACTTGCTCATTCTTATGACCGAGTCGGTCTTTTTAGTCCAGCACATAAATGCTACAGCAGTACCATCGAAATTCAGAGGCTTGCAGCCTAAAAACTGCTTGTATGTGTGACCTGAAACATTCGTATGAATAAATCATGAATGAGCATTGTTAAAAGCATGAATAGAATAAATGAGAGTATTGTATGGTGTCATAGACAACAAAATATTACTGGTAGTGGTGTTGCCTCCGGAGGAACCTCTAGTTCCGCCGCTGTGCTTGGTGCGGTTGGCCTCATATTGCACTATTTCTTGAGAGATGCGCTCGTTTAGTTCGGCCTCAATTGTCGGTAGTGCGTTCGTGTTGGTCCTTCGTCTAGGTGACATTGTCTTATAGT
Source organism: Scalesia atractyloides (assembly GCA_947069175.1). Taxonomy (NCBI): domain Eukaryota; kingdom Viridiplantae; phylum Streptophyta; class Magnoliopsida; order Asterales; family Asteraceae; genus Scalesia; species Scalesia atractyloides. The sequence goes on from CAMTDV010000025.1 coordinate 50,564,396, forward strand.
AAGAGGTATCGAAGGAGATTAGACATATACTTAATAATAAATATTGTTGCTAAAAGTATATATAAATATATATAGTAAATATAATAGTCATTACATCATCCAATCACGCAACCACAATAGCAATACATGCATAAATATCATCAACAGTGTGCAGTAAAGAAAATAAACTATCGAGCTTTCATATATTAGACAAACTTGATACATTGTTTTGTGAAAGAAAAACAAAAGGACTCGAGGCTACATCCCTCGGGTCACACAAGTTCATAATACACAAAAGGGTAAAAGTCTTTTTCTTCCACACTGGTCTTCAAAATCTTCATGTGTCTTCAACTCGTACCTAGTCTTCATATGTACAACAAAAGCGCGTCTTTTAATCCCGTAACATAAGTACCTGTAATAAAAGAAAATATAGGGAGCAGAAGGAGATGGAGGTGGAGTAGGAAAAATCAGGCTACGAAGGTGAATGGTTCCTCCTCGAGCTCGTATACGCTTCTGAAGCACACAGACGAGTGCTCGGAGATTGGGATCAATAGGTGGTGTGTGGTGTAGTGTGGTGTTGTGGAGAAGGGGGTCGTGGTGGAGTAGGTGGTGGTGGTGGTGGCATGGCATCCCTATAACGCTCTAAGTGGAGGATCTCGATCTGTAACTATTGGACTGAACAAGGTCTCCCCAAGTATAAGTAGCATGATGATACAGGTGGTATGGGTCCGAGGTAGCCATGTGGTTGGGGAGTATTGAGTAGGAAAGTGCTCAGTCGGGCCGTGAGATGATGAATGGATTGGTGGGTGGGAGGTACCCTCTCTAGAGCGTGGCGTGGGAATATCATGTGCTAAAGATGGGAGAGGTGTTCATATGGTATGGGACGGGTCCTATATGACCATAGCTACAATGAAGAGTGAAGTCACAAGTAGGAGTATCGGGAATGTGATGAGTAGTAGGGATAACAGGTGACATGGTAGTAGGAGTAGCTAAGCGAACCGATGTGTGGGTAGGTATTGGGGTAGGAGTCGGTGTGGCTTTGGGGATAGTATCGAAACTGCTATCGGTGGCATCCGCCAGCAGTCCAGCGCGGCGAATAGCAGAAGTGGAACCGCGATCGCTCGTGTCCGAAGAAGATGAAGATGAAATGTCTACACCTAAACAACAAGAGACGACACCTCTAGAATGCAATATCAATAACCTCGCCATCACCTAGGTCCTCATCTAGGTGATCCACATGGAAGACGGGGATCTCGTCCTCGTCGTCGGATAGGTCGATAATGGGAGGGACAGCACCAAGAGGGATCACGACAATGGGTATAATCTCTGTGAGATGCTCGCCATCAGGGTGGCCAATATATATATTATTACTTATATATATATATATATATATAGACTATGCCCCCAAATAATGTCCTTGCATTATTTATTTTAAAAGAGTTTTGTTAGTGGATCTTGCGTTTTTGTATATCCAATGAAAACACTTTGCTTTTGAAAAATCGTTTTCGTGAGAAAATCCTAGTGATTGTAGACTAGACTCGAGAAAGAATCCTGGTTCACTACCATTGAAGCTCGAAGCTCTGATAACAATCTGTCATACCCATTTGAGAGCGAAGCACGTAGTGTGAACTTGATTAGTTTTCATCGCATACGACATAAGTAAACAACTATATGAAATAAACATGCACGATGTTCATCCATTTCCATAATTTAAAAGTTACAAGTAATAAGTATTTAACAACAAAAGACAGCACAAGTTATAATATTTTACAAAATACTTGTTTAAAATATAGTTTTTAAAACCCAAAGGCTTCACATCCTATATCTCGTTCGAAAATAGAATATATGGACCAAACCCTCCAAAATAGGATGATATCGTATTCTTGATAACATTGACTTCTTGTAACCAACCATGCAAATATCCACTTAGTTGCCTGAAATACATGTAAGTTTTACACATCAACAAAAGTTGGCGAGTTCATGTGTTTTGAGTTCGTATCCAATGATCTTAAAACATTTGAAAGTTCGTTATATAATATGTGGTATGTAAAGCGTCAATGAACTTGATGATCATTAATGTTTTGCAAGGACATTAATATGTGTGACGATATAGGAAGCACTCAACCCTAGACGATTTAATACCGATCCACCCGGCGGGGACAACAAAAGCACTACATGCGGCCACACAAGGACCCATGAATGGGGCTCGCCCGTTCCTGATAGATCTACCACTCTTGTTCCGTGGTCTTATGAAAGATTAATGGCGCTTAAGAGATACCCTATTCGCACATGATCTAATATTTCATTCCACAGCTAAACCATACCATCGAAGCATGCACTCCCCACAAGAGTTGAAAAGCCGAAAACATTTAAAAGAAAACAGGGGACATGAAGTCACAGTGTTGTGTTCCAAAGGAAGATGTGGCAAGGACATTAATATGTGTGACGACATAGGAAGCACTCAACCCTAGATGATTTAATACCGATCCACCCGGCGGGGACAACAAAAGCACTACATGCAGCCACACAAGGACCCATGAATGGGGCTCGCCCGTACCCGATAGACCTACCCCTTGTTCCGTGATCATATAAAAGAGTAATGGCGCTTAAGAGATACCCTATTCGCACATGATCTAATATTTCATTCCACAGCTAAACCATACCATCGAAGCATGCATTCCCCACAAGAGTTGAAAAACCGAAAACATTTAAAAGAAAAAGGGGGACATGGACTCACAGTTTTGTGTTCCAAAGGAAGTATGTGCTAGCGAGCGGGGAGTCCAAATGCGCGTAACAACCTACAAGTGTTCTAACTCGTTAGACACTTAGGTCTCTCCTAGACCGTGTACGCGTTGTTCATCTTGAACGTTATTGTATTTATATTTGTTATACATTTAGAACCCTTGTGTATTTTAATATGTTGCCATTTGTTTCATGTGTTTGCTTTTAATATATATGTATATATATATATATATACTTCTTATATATATATTATGTATTGATAGTGTGTACGAACGGGCCTCCCCTTGGTGAGTCTTCGTGCTTCGCACGAGCATAAGTGGGCCTAGCCCTTGAGAGTCTTTGTGCCTTGCACAAGTGAGAATGATCCTGTCTCATTTGGGTCTCTGTGATCCACACGGTGTGAGTGGGCCTAGACCATTAGCGTCTCTGTGTCGCGTACGGTATGAGTTCGTTATTCATGAGTCATATATATATTCTTCCAATTTTTTTTTAAGTTCCGTGAACCCCGTTCACATGTATAAATACGTTCGGTTCGAGTGAGTATATTTGTTTCACATTTATATGTATATATTTTCTTGATATAATAGTTAAAATATTTATTTTAACATCGTATTTACGTTGATGTACATGTACAGAATCCCTTGTATTTATACACTTCAACAAGTGTATTTGAGTACATCACCATGTACTTAAGTATTTAATACGTATACGTATACCGTATATATACTTGTATTTGTATATTTTTTTATTGGTGTTTATGTCATATTTATACGAATTATGTATATGTACATTCCTTGTGTTCTTGCAATTCCACCAAGTTATTTTTGTACGTATTTCATACGTATTAGTATACATGTATAGTTATATTTTTACACTTAGTGATTATGAACTTTATACTTTCCGGAATTATAAGTGTTGAAATATATTTATGTTTCCAATGTCTAAAGAATTATATTATTTTAGAGTTTCGTCGTAAAAACCGAATATATATATTTTCGTGTCGAGAGTGACCAAATGTCATCCATGATATGTGCACACTCCTTGTTAATAACCGAATATATATATATTTTTGTGCCAGGGAGATCGTTGCCGATGACGACGTATTTACTTCGTTAGAGCGTTTATTTTATATTTCGCATTGGTTTTGGATATATATATTATCGTGTCAAAATATAGTTATAATACGGTTTGTCTAGTGTTTGTTTGTCGTTGTGCGCATTTCGTTGAAGGGTATAACACAAATTTGTCCGTATACTTATTTTGTGTGTAATAAATCTTCCAAGTATTTTGAGGGTTTACTTTATATGGTGTGTATTTGTATTTAGTTAGTATTCTTCCTAACATCTAATACATACACACAAGACACTTACACATATGCACCAAGTGTGTTTATCAAAATATATAATTCATCGTAAAATTATATATTTCTTGTTTCCATTCATTTTAACTTAGGAAATAATATATAAGTGTTTATAAAAATTCTTGGATGTTTAAGACATAACCCTTAACATTAAGGTTTGTCTAATCACGATTAAGGTTATTAATCATGTTTAACCATTTTAATCACCTTTTAATTACACTTAATCGCGATTAGATTTTTAGAAAATTTTGTCATAGTTTCCCCTAAACTATGGTGTTTTTCCTCGTTTTTATAAAAGTATTAAAGCTTGTTTAACCTCGTAATCAACAATCACCCAAATCATGTTTCAAAATACCAACTTTGCATGCATGATTTCATCCATACATCTTCATTTTCCATAGACTTTTTACATATATTTTTAACCATATTTTTACATAAACTTCTAAAATAAATTTTAACAAGATCTTTGAAACCAACGTATTTTCGTATGATCTTTAGCCTAGTTCATCCATTTAAACAACTTTATGTAGGCTACTTTTTAAGATCAATATATAATAAACCATGATTTTTCTTTTTTATTCTTATAAGAGTTATACTTGTTAAAAATCATTTTCAACTTTATTATTAAAGTCCATGGTTTATGAAGATGATGATCTTGTTAGATCTAAACATCAATATGTTTAGATCATCATTTCAAGCCTAGATTATACAAGATCATACATTTAAACATCCTACTTTAACATAATGGTAATGAGCATATACACTAACTAACACAAATCAACATAATCAACACATAATATATAATTATTGTAGACCTTTTAAGTTGAGATTAGGGTTCTTAAGCTTTGTTTTCTTTAAGTTCAAGATGATCAAGTTGTTCCAACCGAGGTCGATAAAAAGACTGAGTCAAAGGTTGAACAAGTTGCTGAAGTCAAAGTTTAGAATGTTAGTGTACTGAGGTATTGCAAAATACATTGATTTATCGTGTATAGTTTGTAAAAATTTCATATTCTTTTGTTTTGATTTTTAGGTAGATATAGTTTCTTTTGATAGTTTGTTTGTTTACCGGTCCCGGTTGCTGAAAAGAGAAGAAAACGCTTAAAATTTGCTGGAAAAGAGCTAGCAGCAAGAATCGGGTCGAGTCTAGCTAAACGGGAACGAAAGTCGTAGAATTCTGGAAAAAGTACCGTTGCGCTACGCGAAGGTGACAGGAGAAGGAATTCGCGTAATGCGAAGCAATATAATAATGGTTTTTTTGTAAAAACACACGCCACGCTATGTGGAGTATCAAGTGTATACTCGTCGCATAACGCGGTGGGAGTTTATCTCGCGGCAGTGGTGTATTTGGTGCGTGATTCTTTGCTAAAAGTCATATATATAGATCATGATCATGCAAGTTAACCTAGTTACGACTTTGGATGAATTTAGGCGAATTCTGCAGCAAGTTTAGCATGGTTTTGGAGATTTCGAAGTATAGGAATCTTCAGGTAGAAGATGGAATACGAAGGATTGAAGATTTAACGGGTTTTGTCTCCCGGTGTACTTTGTTCTTTGTTTTCTTACTTTATATCAATGAAATCTCTTGTTAAGATCTTTGTTTTGATTCTTGAAACTATGTTTTTGGGCTAAATACTTTAAATTACCTAGGTTTAGATGAAAAATCATTAAAGTTTGTATTTTTATCGGTTTCTAATTGTGATTATGGATTTCCTTTGAAAATTAAAAGACTTTGGTTACTTTGATTTGGTGTGTTTGCTTATATTGACTTGATTATTGTTTGCTTATTTGTTTCGCATGAATCTTGTTGAATGTCTTTCATATAATAGATTTGTGTTGATTATCGGGTCCTTGTGGGTTTGAGTAATTGTTTGATGAATTCGCCAATAAACCTTAGAAACAATATACAAGCTTTCATTCGGTATTGATATTCTACTAACTTTAGTCACTGTAAGGTGCTAGGTTATCAATAGGTCTAGGTTGGTAAATTGCTAGGATTACACTAGTTTTAGTTGCCTTGCCACTACCTTGTCTTTTAAACCAAATCGAGTCCTTAGCTGCCTTAGACTTTCCACCGTGAGGTAGTTTGTCACATTAGTGCACTTTTCTAGAAAGTTAGACAACCGTAGGGGAGTCTCGTTAACCGGTATTCTTAACAATTCCGAAGTGTTCCATAGGTTTCTTCCCAAGAATGGTTGGAGGTCCTATTCGGTTTCTCTAAGGGTTTAGCACTTAAAGATCCTGGTTACATATAACATTAGTTTCCGATAGAAATCCCTACGATAATGAGTGGGATTCCAGCCTAGGTAGTTCTTTGATCATCACTGAGTTTAACCCTAATCCGAGTCGCGTTCTAGTTAGTCTAGTTGATTAGTATTTAGTTTAATTGCTTAATTAGGTTTTTTAGAACCCCCACCCCCTAAAAAAAATCAGTTTGCGTAATTGCTAGTTAAAGACGAAATCAATTAGCGTAATTGGCAATCTAGGTCTAGATAGAGTCTAATTAGCGTAATTAATTAGAGTACTGGGGGTTCGATTTTCCGAACATTCTTAGCTTTACTAGAGCCCATGTTATCCCAACTGCTACTTAAAGACGAAACCACACAAAGAACCTTAGAGGACCATGCCACACTCTTAAGAACACCCATTCCAACTTTCTGGATCTCCAAAAGCAAGTCGGGGACATCTCACGTTAGTTGCAAGAGAGGCCACCGGGTCAATTCTCGGGCAACACCCAAATGAACCCGTCTGCCCAAGCCAAAGCCATTTCAACCCGTAGTGGTAAAACCCTAGGAGAGGTTGTTAGAATAGAGATAGTTGAGGAAGAAGAAGAGGAGCTTGTAGATGAAGAGATCGAGATGGAGTCTCCAGGTAAAGTGCACACTAGGCTAGACCCAGTAATTACCGCACACACCAAGGAGCCTCAAGTTGAGAGGAGCATAGATACCCGTAGAGGTTAGGAAATCACCAATCATAGATATTTCATGCGTCCCATATCCCACCCGCCTTAAGAATCAGAAATATGCTATGGAATACGGCCAGTTTCTCGACATGTTCAAACAGTTGAAAATCAATCTTTCTTTTGTCGAAGCCCTTCAATCCATGCCCAAATACGCAAAATTCTTAAAGGACCTTCTTAAACGTAAATGTAACAACTCGTAATTTCGAGGTTAGAACCATTCATTTTCGTATTTGTAAATCGAGTCTTACACTTACTTTATTCGACGAGTTAATTATACTTAACTAAATTATATTATAAGTCCATATTATTCAAGCCATTAACTAGAAACCGAATCCTTATCCTGTTGAACCGAAGCACAGGTCTCGTTTGTCGAATCAACCCACTAGTGTAACTCGAAACTTATGAGGCCCGAACCTTAGCATAAATATTATACATTAATATTAGTTAATTAATTATTCATTTTTACTAATTAATTAATTATTCATTTGTTATGAGTTGGTTGTATAAAAAGAAATATAATAAGCAAACATATTTCAAAGATACGGCCCAACTACTTAACCCACAAAACAAGTTAGTTATTTATTTATTGTTATGTTATTAGTTGTTGATATAAAAACAAATATATTATACATACGAATAATCATCATCCATAACAAATTGTTGCTATCCAATCTGTTTGTTGCGTTTCTTTTGTATTTGCGGGCCAACACCCTCACAACTCTTTGCCACTTTACCTTAAACTACCTCCTCCTACATTATTTATTATATTACGTAAACAATATGATGTTCATAACTCCTCAACCCTAAATCCCTACACTTGCGATCCCACAATTTCTGCCTCTCCACATCTGGTTACAAATCAAGGAAACTCAAGGAATCAAGACTCAAGCTTTTGGCCATCACCCATATCCTTATCATCTCTTGCACTTGGTAACTTGTTTTTTTATTATTAGTATAATTTTGTTAAACGTGTTATCATGGCTGCAATTCTAGCATTAATTGATGTTCTTTGACAAATTGCTGATACTTGTAGTAATAATTGCTAAGGATCTCGTGTATAGGGTGTTTAGGTCGACTACGGGTTCAGTTAGTCATAAGGTTTATGTTTCTTTGTATGATCTTGATGAAACATTGATGAGTTTTGATAATATATTGGCTGTGGTTAATGGCTATATTATGATAAGTGAAGTTTTGTCGAATATTTGAGTTACTAAATATTATCTTGTTGGGATTGTATTGATTCGTGGGTTCGTTTATGTCTCTCGGGTGTTGTTGATGGGCTAAATCAAGTGGTTAGTGATAAATTGGTTGTTAAATGATCTATATTGTGATACAAAACTGCTGTGAATAAACAATATGGGTCGTTGGATGCGTTAGTTTTTCGGTTGGGAAGATCGGGTAACGAAAACATGTTCTGTCCGACAGTTACAGCCGACTTTAATCCGCTGTAACCGGGTCAAAATTTAATAAAAACTGATGTTTCTTGAGTCTAAGAAGAATTTCCTGGAAATACCTTTTAAACCCAACTGGAATCGCATTTTTCAACGTCGTTTGATATTTTAAATGATTTATTTCGTGTCAAAGGTTCATGCTGCATTTTTTATCAGAATTTGCAGCCCATTACATAACTCAATGTAGAAACTGAGTTATGATCTTAAATTTTTACTGTAGATAGCCTTAGATGTCTTCGTGAATCTCCAACTAGAATTACGTCAATCGGATAACCGAGGATTTTTAAATGAATTTTTCTATGAGCTGTAGTCAGAAAGTGACGAATCTGATTGCTGCTTAGTAAAAGATTTTTTTTAAATTTTTGGTAAAGAGTTAGACTATAAAATTTTTACACAATAATCGATGCTCCGATTGTCATGTCCTGTAATTTTTTGGAAATATTTCCATACAGAAACTATTCCGGATAACACTCCGAAAACTGTCCGAAAATGCACTATATTGCTGAATTTTTATTGAATAGCATCTTAAAGCTTTCGTGACACTTGTGTTGTCGCTAAGCGAAATCGTGATAGATACATGCATGATTATTAGTATTATATGATAAAATGTGCTACATGCTAGATACGCACTCTTAAACGGTAATCATGTTAGGACGTGATTTACCGGTTCCATCTCGCGTATTTCTTTCCATTCTTTAATCCGAGCATTCAAATGTGAGTTCACTACTCTTTCACAGGCATGCATCCTGGGGGGACAAACTACTATTCCTTGGAGGAATACTTTTTACAACTGTTTTAGTTAAATTTTGATGTTGGTTAATAAACTCAACACTATCATTAATGTCCCTACTTACTACCGATCTAGTTTCCTTGGGGGCAACGGGCGTGAACTAAAGACCTTAAACACATGGCCAATGTTGATAGGCATTGATGGGGGCAAACAAACATACGTCACTCCGGTACCGAGTTATTAACAACATGTCTTTAAACTAAACACTAAGCTGTTTTCGTTAAACAAAACTGGGAACTCGCCGGCTTTATCGCTGATAAACTTTTTCTGCATGCTTGCAGGTTATTAGATAATCATTGCATGGGAACTTGCAGTCTGGGGAGCTTGAAGTGTCATGGGGCGTGATACTGGATTGCAAACATTAAAACTTTACGCTTTAAAATATTTTAATTTCAAATTGTTTGAGATATTTACATTTGCTTCTGCTGAACCCAAACTATGTTGAAACGTTTAATTTGAAAATCACTATTCATGTTGGACATGATGACTTTTTTATATTATTTACTATTACTTTGACATGATCAGTGGGTAGATCCTGGTACGTCACACGCCTCGCGGTAAAACTCCAAAGTGGAAATTTGGGGCGTGACAGTAAAGATTGGATAGGAGAAGTTTCCAACATCCCTTTGAATGGGGGATGTTTCACTGTTGTCTTGAATAAGGTTCCGGAAACATTGACGGATCCGAGCCTTTTCACTTCCATGTCTCTTCAGGAGTGAGACCGAGTGTAGAGCCTTAGCCGATCTAGGTGCTAGTATCAATCTCATGCCCTACTCACTTTACAAGAAACAAGAGCTAGGAGAGTTGTCACCCATCATGCAACGCACAAAGATTCAGTTTGTTAGAATGGTACAAGTAAATCCCAGGCTGTCATATCATCCCCATGTTGAAAGAATTTCGTCCCGAAATTCAGTTGGCGGTAACGTCAGATTGTTGCTCAGCCGCAAAAAGGTGTGGATATTTGCTTTTGCTTTGGTCCTCTTTTTCCCACGTGAACTCCGGTCCACGCTTAGAGTTCCAACAAACCTTAACGATCGGTATCTTACTGTGCCTTCGAGTCTTGATCTCATGGTCCATGATCTCGATAGGTTGTTCCACAAAATGTAGTTGCTCATCCACTTGAATCTCATCCAATGGAATGACTAGGGTCTCATCTGATAGACACTTCTTCAGAGTGGACACGTGAAAAACGTTGTGAACTCCACTGAGTTCGGCAGGAAGGTCTAACTGATAAGCTACGGGCCCGATACGCTTCGAAATCACAAATGGGCCTACGTACCGTGGATTTAGTTTGCCTCGTTTCCCAAAACGAATTACACCCTTCCAGGGTGACACTTTCAGTAGGACGCGGTCACCTACTTGAAATTCGAGCGGTTTGCGTCGTTGATCAACGTAACTTTTCTGTTGATCCCGTGCCGCTGCCATGCGGTTTCTGATTTGCACAATCTTTTCAGTAGCCTCAAGTATGAACTCAGGACCTGTGAGTTGATTGTCATCGACTTCTGGCCAATAGACCGGTGATCTACATTTGCGACCGTGCAATGCTTCAAACGGTGCTGCCTGAATACTCGTATGGTAACTGTTGTTATACGAGAATTCCACTAAAGGCAGATGGATTTCCCAACTGTTCCCAAAGTCTACCACGCATGCCCTAAGCATGTCCTCCAAGGTCTGAATGGTCTTTTCACTTTGACCATCCGTCTGAGGGTGGTATGTTGTGCTCATATCTAAGCGTGTACCCAACGCTTTCTGAAGTGACTGCCAAAAGTTGGACGTGAAACGAGCATCTCTGTCTGAAATGATGGATGTTGGCACCCCGTGCCGAGAAACTACTTCCTTAATGTAGATGCGAGTCAACTTATCCATCTTATCTGTTTCTTTGGTCGCTAGGAAGTGTGCAGACTTAGTTAGACGATCCACGATCACCCAGATGGTATCGCAACCACTCGGAGTTCGTGGAAATTTAGTGATAAAGTCCATCGAGATCTGATCCCATTTCCACACTAGGATCTCAGGTCGTTGAAGTAGCCCTGATGGCTTCTGGTGTTCCACCTTGACTTTCGCACAAGTCAAGCACCTGCTCACGTAGGTGGCTATATCCGCTTTCATGTTGGGCCACCAGTACGCGACTTTAAGGTCTTGATACATCTTATCCGAACCAGGATGGACAGAGTATCGGGATTTGTGTGCTTCGTCCATAACTAGCTTCCTGAGGTTTCCGTAGAGAGGTACCCATATACGGTTCATGAAATACCGGGTACCATTGGGTTTCACCTCCCAATCGCCTTCCATCTTTCCCACAGATTCGGCCATGATGTTCTCTTCCTTAACTGCTTCTAGCTACACGTCGCGTATCTGTTCGGGTAACCCAGAATGACTTGTGAACTGCAGTGCTCGTACCCGACGAGGTTTCAAGTGCTCCTTCGACTGAGGGCATCAACTACCACGTTAGCTTTACCCGGGTGATATTGAATCGCACATTCATAATCGTTCAGGAGTTCGATCCAGCGACGCTGTCGCATGTTCAACTCCTCCTGCTCAAAAATATGCTGGAGGCTCTTGTGATCCGTGTAGATTGTGCACTTTGTTCCATATAGGTAGTGTCTCCAAATCTTAAGTGTAAACACAACTGCTCCCAATTCCAAGTCATGTGTCGTGTAGTTCTTCTCGTGGACCTTCAACTGTCGGGATGCATACGCGATGACCTTATCACGTTGCATGAGCACACATCCCAATCCCTGAATGGAAGCGTCACAATACACCACAAAATCATTTGTCCCTTCTGGCAAGGACAAAATGGGCACACTGCAAAGCTTCTGCTTCAGTAATTGAAATGCTGCTTCCTGTTTGTCACCCCAAGCATACTTGGTGCACTTCTGAGTGAGAGTGGTAAGCGGTTGTGCGATCTTGGAAAATCCCTCGATGAAATGTCTGTAGTAACCAGCCAAACCCAAAAATTGGCGGATCTCTGTCGGTGTCCTCGGTGCTTCCCAGTTCTTGATAGCATCAATCTTGGCGGGATCAACGTGTATACCCTTTTCATTCACGATATGCCCGAGGAACTGAACTTCCCGAATCCAGAAATCACACTTCGAAAACTTGGCATATAGTTTCTCCTGTTGAAGTAGTTCCAGCAATAACTACAGATACTCAGAATGTTCTTCTTCACCCTTAGAGTAGATGAGTATATCATCGATGAACACGATGACAAACTTGTCGAGATACGGCTTACACACGCGGTTCATGAGGTCCATGAACACCGCGGGTGCATTGGTGAGACCGAAGGGTATGACCAAGAACTCATAATGGCCATACCGTGTGCGAAATGTCATCTTGGAGATATCCTCCTCCCTAACGCGTAGCTGGTGATAACCGGACCGTAGATCAATCTTGGAGTAGTAGCTTGACCCCTGAAGCTGATCGAAAAGATCGTCGACGCGAGGTAACGGGTACCGGTTCTTGACGGTAACCTTATTGAGTTCCCTGTAGTCGATGCACATGCGGAAGGTCCCATCCTTCTTCTTGACAAAAAGGACCGGAGCTCCCCATGGCGAAGTACTGGTCGGATATATCCTTTTTCCAACAATTCCTGAAGTTGGATAGACAGCTCTTGCAGCTCCGCTGGAGCTAAGCGATACGGGGCCTTGGCGATAGGAGTCGCATGGCTTGCCAATTCGATTTCAAACTCTACTTGTCGATGTGGTGGAAAACCGGGTAACTCCTCTGGAAACACATCGGGAAAGTCACGGACGATGGGGATATCTTAAATCCGCTTCTCGTCCTTAAACTGTTCGGTGACCAGTGCGAGCAAAGCAAAGACTTCTTCCTCCGAAGATACCTCTGAGCTTGCATGTAAGAGTTGATGTTCGTGACGACGCCTGCCTTCTCGCCTTGCACCATCAAGACTTCGTCGTTAGAGAGCGGAATACGGATAGCCTTCTCGAAATAGAGAACTTCAGCTCGGACGTCGGATAGCCAGTCCATTCTGGCTACCACATCAAAACTACCCAGAGTAGTTGTCATCAGATCAATGGTAAAGGTGTGACCAACGAGTTTAAGTTGACAGCCGGTTACTAGATGAGTCACGTCTACAGATTTACCATCGGCTAGTTCTATGACGTAAGGGGTTTCTAGGGGTTTAGGTGTGAGATTTAGGTTCTTCCTAAAAGACTCAGATATAAAACTCTTATCCGCACCCGTATCAAAAGGTACAGTAGAAAAATGATCGTTAAGTGGAAACTTACTGGTGACCACATTCGAGTCGTTTCCGGCCTCTCCACGGCCTAGCGTTAATGCACGTCCTTTGGCACCTCATGTGCCACCATTTCCAGTGTTGCCATTGTTGTTGTTGTTGTTGTTGTTATTGTTGTTGTTGTTATTCCCACCATTGTTGTTGTTGCGAAGTTGCGGGCAGTCTCGCTTGAAATGGGCAGTAATACCGCACTGATAGCATCCCCGGTTATTACCCTGGTGCTGGTTCTGATTCTGTCGTGACATAATCTCCCCGCGACAATCCTTTGCCGCGTGTCCTGCTTTGCCACATCGTTAGCAGCGATTTCCGACGCAAGGGCTGTGATAATGGAGGTTACAACGCTTACATTGCGGCTTTCGACCCGCATAGCCTCTCGAGTTCTGGGTGTTGTTGGCAGACTGATTGTTGTGACCCCGATTGTTGTTGAAGTTGTTGGACCGCTTCTGGTTTCCTTGTTTTGGCTGGGCTGATGAAGACTGCCGAGAAGGTGAGTCTTCAAATTTCTTTTTGTTGTCAGGGACAATTTCAGTCGCACCCCTAGGTGGCAACTTCCTTTGCTCCACCGCCATATCGGTGAGTTTATGTGCCAGCCTAATCGCTTGTTGCTCCGTCGTAGGGTTGCTAGACATTACCATGCCCTGGATCTCTGGGACCAGACCCCCAAGATAAAACTCAAGTCGTTTAACGATGGTGTTAGCCAAATCGGGACAAAGGAACACCAGATCGTGATGTCTTGCCGTGTATGCTTCAATTTCTGACCCGACCATCTTGTGGTTCCATAACGCTTGTTCCAATTGCTGAACTCTATCCCGCGGACAGTATTCCTCCTTGATTAGAGCTTTGAACTCGGTCCCGGCCATTGCGTTCGCCACAGCAAGTCCACGCGTTTGGACTTGTGCGTTCCAACAGGTTAATGCCCCATCTTCCAACGTCGAGGCAGCATACTTGACCTTATTAACTTCGAGGCAATTGCTCATTTCGAAAACCGATTCAGACTTTTCGACCCAACGGACCAGTCCTATGGGTCCTTCAACTCCCGTGAACTTGCTCGGTTTCGCATCCAGGAACATCTTGTAGGGGTTAAGACCCCCTCCTGAGGATAGAGGATAGGTAGTCAGCGAGAAAGTCTACTAGCCAAACTATTAGATTTTCCCATGAAAATTTAGTAATGGTTACCTGCTGGTGGGTTAGGAACACCTGCCAGAGCAGCATTCACGTGTTGTTGGATTAAAGCGGCCAATTCTTCAGTTGTCATGTTGAGATTTCCATGGCGACCGGTTGCCATTTCAGATCTTCGCAAGACAACACAAACACACACCGATAAGTATATATCCAATATAGTTATCATATTCCACACTTCAATGATCACACAATTTATGTCAACCCAACAAATTAAACAATCAAAAGGAACATTCGATTAAATAAATTGTAATGTCTCACAAAATACCAACCAAACATATCAGTTTAATGATAAAACTTCCAAATTCAAACATAAGTGGAAACAAACAAACTAAAGGAAACAAAACGGAGATTGGCGAGACGAGTTAGTCATCTACGTCTCCATCTCCCAAGTCGCTATCACTGCCGTCTTCCTGTTCAGCGTTCTCAGCTTCAACAGTCGGGTCCTGTTCTGGCTCTTCTTCCTCCGGATCCTCCTCCAGGTCTTCCTCTGATCCTCCTCTTCGTCCTCTACCGGCGCTAGAGGGGCCGGTGCTGGTGCGGGTACTGGGATAGGTGGTGCCTGGTTCTGCTCCAGTTTGTGAATCCTCCAACTGGACTCAAGAACTCTGTCTTCGAGCCAGTCAGCCCTCAGCTGCTCAGCACGAAGGTCCTTAGCTAAAATGCTTCGAACTCTCCTATTCTCATCTTGCTCTTCCTCGAGCTCTTCAGTTTTTCCAGTCAGCTGACGTATCAGCCATCCCTGTGCTTCGATAGTCTCCTGCATTCTCTCCAGCTATTCCTGTTGTTTCCTTAACACATCTCTAAGTAGATCGTCCCCCACTCCCCTCCTAGACCGGTATAGCGGTGGTTGGACGGGAGGACGACTCCCCTCCTAGAGCGAGTCTTTTCCTGGCAGCTGAGCGTATCTCCACGCCACAAGGTAGTGAGGGTTCGACCATGGGTGCCTTCCCCGGCGCCCTCGATTGCCGAGATCTGTCGGATGATGATGACATAGCCTGCTGGGTTGGTGTAGTTAGTTACGAGCTGTGTATATCACAATATTATATACTATATATATATATATAATATATATATTATATATATATATATATATATATTTATATCACATAGAACAATTGTAGTATAACCCATAACAAGATATCACAGTTCGCGCCAACTAAGTCTAGTGTCGTGTAACAACTATAGTTTAGTTCTACTTTAAATGCAAACCTGGTTCTCTATAGCTAGAGGCTCTGATACCAATCTGTCACACCCTCAATTTCCACTTGCGGAGTATTACCGCGAGGCGTGTGATCAAACCAGAATCTCAGACACTAGCAATATCGAACGACTCTATATGATTTATTTAAACGTTTTCAAAAAAACATTTGTTGTAAACATGCGTAGTCATTTTCAAAATATCAAGGTTTCAAAGTTTAGCGGAAGCATTAAAATGAAGTCACAGGCGCCAACATAAACGCCAAACCAAAATCCCAAAAATTATTCGTAAATAAAGACTCGATAAAAATGTCTTGATTAAATGCAAGTGAGTGCACCTAGCGCTCCTAGCTTCCTGAGAAACATGAAAAGAAACAAGTGTCAACATTAAAGAAGAGTGAGTTCACAGGTTTTTATAAGTTCACAAGTTCGATTTAAAAGATTGTTTTCCCCCGTTATCCCCAACCCGGGATAACGACATAGTTCCATTATTCCTAACCTGGAATAATAAGGTTGGTTCGTAAATATGTTCAATGTTAACATGTAGGTAGCGAGCCTAAAGAGTTTGCGATCGAAGCTGACTGTTGTTGCCTCTGTGTTGCCAGGTCTATCACTGACCATGGCGAAAGTTAGGCCAAATTAATCACCCGTTGACCATTCCCGGTCGGCTAGCGCGACTAGCTCGAGTGGGGCTTGTCGGGCCCAGTAGTACTACTATAATTTCCCCGCTATCTAACCAAATATTAACGATCCGAGAGTTGGTTGAGGACTTCCGTGATAAAGCTACTTAGTGACCATAACGTACATTAACATTAACTTAGTTACCGAATAGTTAACGGCGTTAATTTCGCATAACGTAAAAAGATTGAGTTGTAGAGCGTATACATGTTTCTCCCCCTGTTGTTCAAAACCGGATAAAATAGGGGCCGCGAACTCACCTTAAATTGATCGGTTAGATAAACGCAAAAGAAGCAAATGATGGAACCGCTAATCACGTCCTAACATGTCAACCGATTCAAAGTTAGTGTGTGAACACACTGACACAAAACCCTATGCATAACTAACACACAGTACGGCACATGTAATAACCAATTCGAAACCATAATCATGCATGCAAAGTATCACCATACAAAACAACAATCAAACCAACTTGTCATAAACACAGGATAACTCATACGACACTTAGGTACACACAAACGCAAGTTATCATGTTTCAGCTTGTACACTCATAACCGGCTGTTTTCGAGAATTTTTATAAAATAGTTCCAACGTTCCAAAAATTCCAATTATTTTACAGGAGGTGTCAATTAGACTGTAGAATTTTGTATAGAATTTTCAAATCCTAAATCTTTACCAATTATTTATAAACATTTATATACTAGACTGCAGTCAGATTCGTCGCTTTCTGACTGCAGTCCACGAGAAAAAATTATTTAAAAATCATCGTTTATCCGATTAATGAAATTCCAGTGGGAGATTTTCGGAAATTCTTATCTCCAGTCACTGTACAGATTTCGTGACCTAACCCGGTACAGACTATAAGATCCTACTCGATAAACAACCTGCAAATTCGGCAGAATTTACGCAGCTTCAGCTGCTGAACTAAATGACCATTTAAAAATAGCAAACGACCTCAGAAAATATGAATCTGGCGCCATTTAAAGCGTTTTTCAAAAATACACGTTTTAGTGTTCAGAAAATCCACTTTTCAATAAATAATGATCAGGTTACAGCCAACTGAAGTTGGGTGTAAATGTCAATCAGCTTACTGTTTTTGACTTTATCGCATTAGAACATGTGTAAACGGCCATGACGCTTAGATGTATTGATTAACAGCAGGTTAACTTGTCAAATATCATCTAATATATCAATATCATGCAAACCCTAAGTATATATCATCATTTTTATTGATAAAACGCAGCCTACGATTTTAATATTCAAACATATCATCCCAACCGCAAAGATTTGCATATTCATCCGAACTAATCATACACCACAACACTTTTTCATAACAATATCACACAAGCACATAATCATGATAAATACTACACAAAACCTAGTGTGAGTCGCAATACAATTAAACCCTAACCTTGAAACGATGACAATTAGCGAACCGGGCCGCAAGGGGGGTGTGGGTGGCGGGTTGGGTTTGCTTGGTCCCGAAGTCGAAACGTTTCGTAGGCTTGGTTCGGTTTATAAATA
Source organism: Scalesia atractyloides (assembly GCA_947069175.1). Taxonomy (NCBI): domain Eukaryota; kingdom Viridiplantae; phylum Streptophyta; class Magnoliopsida; order Asterales; family Asteraceae; genus Scalesia; species Scalesia atractyloides. Next base: position 50,582,510 of record CAMTDV010000025.1, read on the forward strand.
GAAGTTACTAAAATATTATTCGCGACACGGAGTTTATAAAATATTAAATCACGTATTTGGAGTGAGACGCAGTAGATTCGCAAACGTCTAATAACACATAGCACGTAATTCAGATACAACCCGTCTAATAACACATAGCACGTAATTCGCCCAATAGATTTACAAAGTTAGCGTAGTTATTACGAGCGTGTAATTTAATTCTCCGAATTAAATCATTGTAGGATGAATAACAATAAAGTAGCGCGTTTAAGATACCTGAAAAGCCGGGATGTCACATTCATGTCTTCGCATTTGAACTTTAAGATGACAGAAGCGTTCAATCATCTGCTTCATGGTCTCACCCTTCAGCATGTTGAAGATATCGAACTCTTTCATAATGAGAGCTTTCTTGCTTTTGATAATCTTCGCGCTTCCTTGATACTTCTTTTGAAGTGAGAGCCAGAGATCTCTTGCAGTTGTGTATTCCGGTAGCAAAATGAGAATATCTTCTTTGACGGATTGTTGGATAAGACTGATCATCTTTTTCTCAGCAATGTATTCCTCTTTTTGTACCGTCGACTAATTGTACTTCTCAAGAACTTGCTGATGTTCATCCACCGGAACAGTGTAACTTCTTTCAATCGACACCCAGCCTGCGAAATGCATGGCTTGAACCCAATACGCAAATTTCTCTCTCCATGCTTCATACTCGTCCATGCTAATTAGCTTGGGTGGTTTAACAGTCGTTCCCATTTCGTTATTAAGATTGACTTGATGAATCACGTTGGCATTTGACGAACTAGCTTCGGACATAAAAGCTCTTTGAATATCATCAATCGTGAATAACGAGACGTGTACGCTGAAAATACTCAAAAACTTTGAAAACAATTAGCCCTACTACAAGTTCGGTCGAACTCATAGTTGAAATGAAGAATTCTTTGAGTTTATCACAAGTTCGGTCGAACTTGTGACTTTGTTTTGAAAAATTCCTTTTAATCAACCTCGGTCGAACTTGTTGATGGATCTTATAAAGATTTTGTAAGTTCGAGCGAACTTAGCAACAGACTTTGATGAAAAACTAGCAAGTTCCGGCGAACTTAGCTAAAAATTTTTGAAATTTATCAAGTTCGGTCGAACTTGACAAAAGTTCAATAAAATTCTAGCAACTTCGAGCGAACTTAACCAATTTTCTTCAAAAATTCACTCAAGTTCGGGCGAACATGGCAAAATTTTCTCAAAAACAAATCAAGTTCAGGCGAACGTGGTAAAAAATCACTGAAAAAGTGAGTTTTTAACACAAGTTTGGTCGAACTTGGTTAAACAAGTTCGATGGACAAGTTTTGGAAAACATGGTTTCTTCAAAATTTTGACATCAATTCCGTTGATTTTGGTCTCCAATCTTTCAAGGGTTTATCTTTGTTGTATTTTACACGATATATTCAAATTTGAAAAGATTTTGACTGTGAATTCTTTATTTTTTATAAAAAAAAAGTGAAGAAAAATAGAAGAATGGAGATGAAATAGAAGTGTTCTTGTCTTGATACTATCAAATCAGGCTGTTCTAGCTCTGATACCACTTGTAGAACCAATCTTTGATGCTAAGGAACCTAAATTTGATATCTAACATCCATAATAGCGGAAATATTACGTCGTGTTTACCAATACACAAGAATTAATCAGTTAATAATCAGTTTCATTGATTAAACATCAAGAGTACAAACTGAGAGAGCTTTGCCTCCAAAATGCCAAAGTTATAAATGAATGAGGCAAGCTAGGTATATATAGGCTGACAAGTCCGCTAGTGAAGTAGTGAAGTTCAGGCGAACTTGCCAAAGCAAGTTCGGCCGAACTTGATCTTACACGGACACTTTGAGCGAACTTGGCCTTTACAACTATAAATACATCATACGCCTAGCCTATTCAGCTCTATACTATACAGACTCGAGATAAGACTAAGACATAGACATTATGCACCAACAGAATCAGGAAATCTCTCAAACGAAATTTCGGAGTACTAAGTCCATATATCCAAGATGTGTTAATCCACAAGATTAAGTAGTTGCGAAATTTAGTTTATATCTCGAAAACAATTTACTGAACGTTTAAGCCTATCGACACATCCACAGTAAGACTTGTTTGTCACTTTTAAACTCTACAATTCTTTAGCATACTGTGATAGTCCACTGATGTACTATCATTTCCTTTATGACACACAAATTCTTTTTGTCTTTTCAATGTTTTTGAATTTTCAACTTTGTCATATGTTTTTTATTTTTCTAAAAATTTTCTTACTCCCCCTAAAATCAAAACATATTTTTGGATTTTGGGATACCAATGTGGATCACAAGACCTCGTCGTCCGATCCTTACGTTTTCATTTTCTGCATCACCACCTTTCAGCAGAATAAACCATTAAACTTTGAAAACATCAACTAGTAGAAACCACTTATAGGAAATTAATTTTTAAATGATTTTCAATATAACAATTAGTGTTCTGTTTAACGGTGTGGATTTTCTCAAATTTAATTTTTAAACATTCTTTTCAATTTTTCTTTTCAACCACTTGTAATTTCCAAAACGATAAAGATTATGACTTTCTAGATAAGTTAAATTCATGGAGATTCGCTATCCTGTATCAACTTTGATAGAGTGGATCTTGGGACTCCTGCACACAAAGCAACTATTTGAAAAATGAAACCCAAACCTTTTTGATTTTGGGTTTGAAAGAATAACAATCTTCATAATCACTTTCCAAACCATCATCATAATCAAAATTATCATCAAGCATTTCTTCCAGTGAAAATTTTGAAACTTTTTCAACCGTTTCTTTCTTTGTCTGTTTGATTACAGATTCGGTTGATTTAACCTTTTCAATTTTGTCCGTAACAGACTTTGTTTTATCAGATGATGAAAGCTTTTTCTTAGCAACCCAGGATTGTAGCTTGCTTCTTGCTTTCTTGATATAGAATATAGAATCTTTGTTTTCATTAAATCTTGGAGCTTTACCTTTTCAATGTTAAGTTTTCAAACTTTGAACTCATTTTAGGTTTCACTTCATCTTTAGATTCATAGTTTCTATTCCCCTAAAATCAAAACATATTTTTGGACTTTGGATTTTAAGAAATTCTTCTAAAAATGTAACATACCAATGTGGATCACAAGACCTCGTCGTCCGATCCTTATGTTTTCATTTTCTGCATCACCACCTTTCAGCAGAATAAACCATTAAACTTTGATAACATCAACTAGTAGAAAGCACTTATAGGAAATTAATTTTTAAATGATTTTCAATATAACAATTAGTGTTCTGTTTAACGGTGTGGATTTTCTCAAATTTGATTTTTAAACATTCTTTTCAATTTTTCTTTTTCAACCACTTGTAATTTCCAAAACGATAAAGATTATGACTTTCTAGATAAGTTAAATTCATGGAGATTCGCTATCCTGTATCAACTTTGATAGAGTGGATCTTGGGACTCCTGCACACAAAGCAACTATTTGAAAAATGAAACCCAAACCTTTTTGGTTTTGGGTTTGAAAGAATAACAATCTTCATAATCACTTTCCAAACCATCATCATAATCAAAATTATCATCAAGCATTTCTTCCAGTGAAAATTTTGAAACTTTTTCAACCGTTTCTTTCTTTGTCTGTTTGATTACAGATTCGGTTGATTTAACCTTTTCAATTTTGTCAGTAACAGACTTTGTTTTATCAGATGATGAAAGCTTTTTCTTAGCAACCCAGGATTGTAGCTTACTTCTTGCTTTCTTGATATAGAATATAGAATCTTTGTTTTCATTAAATCTTGGAGCTTTACCTTTTCAAATGTTAAGTTTTCAAACTTTGAACTCATTTTAGGTTTCACTTCATCTTTAGATTCATAGTTTCTATTTGATTCTGTGACAGTTTTTACAATCTCTGGTTGTTTTTGCTTTTGATCTTTTAACCCAGTTTTTCTTCGTCGAAACACAGGCTTTAGATTCAGACCCTTGCGAGCAATATGATCAACAGAAACATTTCCACTAGTGGGTTTCAATCCACTTGTGGACTTGATCTTAGCCTTGCCCGAAGTTCTTTATCCTTTTTGAATTCATCATTCGATTTCTTACCGATCATACCTTCTTCTTGAACCGTATTTGTCCCATACACAAACTTCATGTGTTTACCTTTGTATTCATGAAATGGCGACTTCTGGTTCCTTCTCAATTCATCTTCTTTTTCCTCCAAACCCAATCCTACTCTCCTGTTCTCAGGAAAATCACCACCAAACTTTCGATAATTGTTAGCATTCCTTTTGGGTTTCGAGTAAAATCTTTTCTCGTTTTGCTCAAGATCATCTAATGAAACATCTATAATTTTGAAAATTTATCAAGTTGATCCTCCTTCACGTTCCGAATCGGAAAACCATCATCGAAGTATAATCTATCAGATTCCTTAATCTTGTACATGACAACATTAGGAACATCACTTAGATCATGTTCTGATGATGTATCGTCATCTTCAGATTGTGATTCCTAGTTTTTCGAACTTGATTTGGCCCTTTCAGAGCTGCCCTCATCCGAATCATTTCCTAACACATTTTTAACCACATTTTTTACCACCGCTTCATTGTCATCATTTGGTTTCGTAAAGCCTACGTTAATGTTCTCAGGCAATTTATCTTTCATTTCTGATAAGAGTAAAAGATTAAATGCCTTTTCAATCTCATCATCTTTCTTGCATGAATAACTTGCAAGAAGTTGTGGAGGAACACTTCCGTATTCTTTACGCTTTGATTTATCACCATTTTCCTCCGACTTAATCGTAGGTAAAATGTGATCAATGACATAGGCGTTTGTGGTGTAACTTTTCAGCAATTGTCTTACCCTTTCTGTTTCTATCTTAATGTTATGAAGCTCACGCTTTGTTTCGACAATAGTATTAATGTACATGTTAATTGCCTTTTGTTTTTCAAATACTGTGGCATTTAACATTTTTACATTAGCACTGAGTTCACGATTAGCTTTTTCGACATTTTTATATTTGCTTGATATTTTGTCATAAGCTTCTTTTATGGTTCTGTAATCATAACGAAAGTTTTCATTGTGTACAGTCAATTCTCTTTTGACTTTGACTTTATCAAGACATGGTTCACAAGGATTTGCGCACCTTGTGCAAGGTTTTTCAACCTCCCCAACTTTCACAACTTCCTTTTCAGACATACTTACCTTAGCTTTTACCTTTTCTGCCTCTAACCTCAACTTTTCTTGTTTTTGCATCTCAAGATAAGCTAACTCTTCTTCCTCAGCTCTCTACCTATAACCTTCCAGAATAGCATTCTCTAGAACAGCATCAATATACGATGTATCAGATTCATCCACTAACTCTGCTATCATGGCAACACTTATTTTCTTTCCGATGTATATGTTCTAATCGAAACCATCTTCTTCATGAGTGACAACAAGAGCTTGTTCGGTTTTCTTTGCAGATTTATCTTCAACTTCAACTTGTGTTCTCTTTGGATATGGCTTATTTGAAGAGCTTTCTTGTAGTACTCGTTACTGCTGCCAAAAGGATTTTGGTTTCCACTTGCTTCTTGATTGTTGCAATCACGTTTGAAGTGTCCCTTTTGTCGACACCTAAAGCATGTGACTTTTGACTTGTCAAACCCAAGCTTGTTGCTTGAATTTCCAATATCCCTTCCTGTGAGTGCCACAAACTTGGTAACTCTTCTGATGATAGATGCTAGACTCCACTTGATATCCATCAGCTCCAACTCTTCTTCGTCCACTTGTTCATAATCCTCGGCAGTTATTTCCGGATTACCGATCTTTCCAGCAACAAGACTTTCGTATGATTCAAGAACAGTAGAAAGAAGTGCTATGTGTTGTTTGGCCACTTTTTTAGGAAATACATTCTTCAAATCGACTGCTATGTTGCACTGGAAAACATTTGAATCAGAACTTGATTGATTTGTCTGATTCGACTGACTGTTCCGATTTTGAAATGAAGAGCTTGAACTAGCACTTGTATACCCAGCATATGGAGAACTTTGATTTGGAGAAGAATTTATATTTGCATTAAATGTTGTTTGAATTTTTGGAATTTGAATCGGAGTATCTTGAACACCTCCTTTGTAATAAACACTGACATCTTGAACAACATTAGCATTTTTTGATTTTGCAATCTTCATCAACTCCGTTTCATGACCTTCTAATTTGTCGATAAAGGATGACAATTTGAAATGTCTCCAAGATGGACTGTTCTTTAGAATCATCAGATACATTGTCCATTCTCCCTCAGGAAGTGCATCGGCCAATTTCTCGATTTGTTCTTCATTAGATCTTTTGATGTCATGTCTTCGCATCTGGACCATGAGAAGACAATATCTATCGATCATCTGCTTCATAGTCTCACCTTTGATCATTGTGAAGATCTCAAACTCTTTCTTGATCAAGGACTTTTTGCTTTTGATCATTTCATCACTTCCTTTGAATTTTTCGTAAAGAGCGTGCCATAATTCTTGTGATGTTTCATATTCTGGCAAAAGAATCAAGATATCTTCTTTCACTGATTGTTGTATCAAGCTAATCATTTTCTTCTCAGCAACATAATTTTCTTTGTCAGTCGATGAGAACTTGTTCAACGGAAGATCTTGATCACGCTCATCCTTTGGCCATTTATACCCATCCTCAATTGCAACCCTACTATTGAATTGATTCGCTTGTATCTAATTCACAAACTTTTCCTTCCACCCTTCAAACTATTCCATACTCATTAGCTTTGGCGGTTTCGACGTAGTACCCATTTCGTTGTCGATATTCATCTGGTTTGCCGTAAGAGTATTAGAATTTGATGAAGAGGCCATTTGTGAAACAAACACGTTGTGGAAATCTTCCATTTTGTCAATCTGAAGACTTATCTGAGAATACGATCAAAAACACTTGAAAATTGATTAGCAAGAGACAAGTTCGGTAAAATTTGACTTTTTAACCGACTATATTAACGTATCGGTTTGCTAAAACGTTTAAAATTTTTCGGAAAACTGTGTTTACCAGATTAGAATTTTAGACTCGTCTCATCGATACGAATCTAACGATATATAATGTTCGAGAGGTTTTCGAGATTTCATGCCTTTTTTTAGGCATTGGACCAAGTTCGGGCGAACTTGGTCACCCATTACCAAGGGGGAGTAAGAAAATTATTTATTTATTTATTATTTTTTTAAGGAACCTTAGACAAGTTCGAGCGAACTTGTATTAGCTTGTGAGACAAGTTCAAGCGAACTTGTGCTAACAAACAATTAGGTTTAACAAGTTCGGGCGAACTGATGTGAAATTTCAAGAAAATAGGTAAGTTCGGTCGAACTTAGAAAGAAATTTCAAGAAAATAACTAAGTTCAAGCAAACTTATGCTAAATTTCAACAAATTTTATACAAGTTCGGGCGAACTTGATAAAATTGAAGAATTTTTTGTTGAGTTCGAGCGAACTTGAGGTTAAAACCTTGAAAATCTATCAAGTTCGGGCGAACTTGATTAAAATTCAAAGAATTTTAGTCAAGTTCGGTCGAACTTGATCTCAAGTTCGGCCAAAGTGATTTTACAAATCATGGTTTTCCAACTTTTTGATATCAATTCGATTGAATTTGATGTCCAAACTCTCAGGGGTTTACCACAAGTGTATTTTACATGATATATTCAAATTTTAGCCGATTTTGTCCACGAAATCTTCAAATATTTGAAAATGTTAAGAAAAATGATAGAATGGAGATGAAATAGAGAAATTCTTGTCTTGATTCCAGCAAATTTAGGTATCCAGGCTCTGATACCACTTGTAGGAACGTCCACGATTAGCACGAGAACCTAAATTTGTTATCTATTGTCCAATTAGGCAGAAACTAATGACAAGTTAACCAAATAACAAGAATTACTCATTTAAATGTTGTTTTCATTGATCTAAAGTTCAACACATTCGAGAGCCGGATCCGACAGAGCTTCGCCGCCTTGTGCCATAATCTCTCCAAGTTACAAATGAAAAAACCAAGGCACCTATTTATAGGTGAGGAAGTTCGCTGGTGAGGATTGAAGTTCGGGCGAACTTGACTTAGTCAAATTCGGCCGAACTTGATTTCTCACACTCAACAACCAGCGAACTTGACTCCGATCTATCTTAAATATACCTAGTTTCTAACAGATTAAGCCCTGTTCACTCAGACTCAATATATAATGACGTAGGCAATAGACATAAGCACCAACAGTACTAGATAAGCTAAACATGTATAATGTCATGAAACGAGAAAGTAGTGATAGGCTGTGATATCCCGGGTTTTTCGGATAACTTAAACGTAATACTTGTCAAACTAATTACGTGCTATGTGAACGAACGTGTACGAGTTGAATGAATACGTGATGTGTGTTGTGTGATTGTTTTAGTAATTGAATAATTAGAGTAGATATGTACACGAACTGAACCGAACCGCGACACGAACCAACTTGATTCATTGTGACTCTAGGAGTTAACAAAGTGTAAACCTTGAACCCAAGTCTTCGGCTAAAAGAAAACAAGGATCAAACCCGAAATCGCAAACACAAACCGAGATCAAACCTAGACTTAAAACTCTAACTACTCGGCCGAGAACAACCTAAACCGAAAACCATTGCATGCAAAACTCAAACTAATCGGCCACATGATTAAACCCAAACTAACCCACCCTAGTTCTTGGCCGCGAGATCAAGCCCAAACCCAAACCAAACCAACCCAAGTTCCCTCGGCCACAAGCTCTAACCAAAACCGCAACCCTCATCTCTTTGCGCTATATATATACACATACCCATGCATGTTTCATACACGAACACAAACCCTAGAAGGAAACTGCCGTCGGCAGCTTGTTCTCAGCCTTTGTGATCGCAAAACAGCCTTCATCTCAATCTGATCAGCCCTTGTTCAGTCCATTCAACCGCAAACAGCCCTTTACTTGTTCCCTCGATCGCCAGTTCAGTCGTGATACACTCCATCTCGATCACAAACAGCTTAGCCTCATTCCTCGGTCCGAGATCAGCCTTTTCTTTCCTCTCGGTCGCAGCAGCAGCAGTCATCGCCATCATCATCTTCTCGGTCGTGATCTTGATTGGAACAGCCGGATCAATCTTGTCCAAACCTCGGCTTGTTTACCTAGTTATTCAAGGTTAGGTTTATCTCTTGATTACAAGATCATGTTCACATTTATGTGTTTGGATGAAGTGATTAGTTTGTTCGGATTATATGTGCTTGTAAGTAATCGGCTGAATTGATTTTGTGTATATGCATGATCGTTTTCGGAATTAATAGCTTGCGACTGCGATTTGTTTATAAAGAGTAAAGTTATTGAGTAGGGTTTGCATGGAATTGTTATAGGTATTGATCTAGGATTAGAAAACCGGTTCATGATCGCCTAGGTTAATAATAGGAACGGTTTATACGAACCTATGATAATAATATGCTGAAACAGTTGCTGAGTAGTAGTTACAGCCGACTTCATCTGGCTGTAACTCGGTCGTTAGTTGTCGAAAAACGGATTTTCTGATGTCTAGAACGTAGAGATTTGAATAAGGAATCTAATGGCGCTGGATTCATAATTTTCTGAAATTGTTTGATATTTTTTAAAGGGCCAAATAAATTCAGTAACTAAAGCTGTGAAAATTCTGAAATTTTGTTGGTTGTTTATCAAGTTGGATTTTAAAATCAGTAGAGAATTGAGTCATGAATTTTGTACAGCAACTGGGTATGGAAATTTCCGGGCAACTCCAACTGGAATTTTGTTAATTGGACGATCAGTGATTTTTAAATAAATTCTTCCGTGGACTGCAGTCAGAAAGCGGTAAATCTGACTGCAGCCTAGTATATTAATATTTATGGTTAATTGGTAAAGATTTAGGACTTGGAAAAATTATATAAATTTCTATGGTATAAATGTCACCTACTGTAAAAATATTGGAATTTTTGGAATGTTAGAACTATTTTATAAAAATCCTAGAAAACAGCTGAATAATGAGTGTTAAGCTGAAATTTGATAACTTGTGATTTTGTGTACCAAATTGTGGCATGAATTGGTTTATGTTTATGATAAGTTGTTTTAATCACTAGGATCACATGAAGATACTTGCATGCATGTTTGAGTGTTAGATATGTTGTTTGTGTGTATCACTTTGTGAGTAAATTACGTGTAGAATTTGTATTGGTGTGTTCACACACTGACTTGAAATCAATTGGTTTGTTAGGACGCAATTAGCGGTCCCGTTCTTTACAATTTCTTTTGCTACACTAACCGAGCAACAAAAGGTGAGTTCACGGCCACTAACTTTATACGGTTTTTAAACAACAGGGGGAGAAACATGTATACACTCTCAAACTCAATCTCTTTAAGTTATACGAATTTAACGTCACATAACTACTCGGTAACTAAGTTAATGTTAATGTAATGTTATGGTCACTAAGCAGCTTTATCACTTAAGTCCTCGTCAATCTCTCGGAACGTTAGTATTGGGTTTAATAGCGGGGGAGTTATAAGTAGTACTACTGGGCCCGACAAGCCCCATCCGAGCTAGTCGCGCTAGCCGACCGGGTATGGTCAACGGGTGAATAATTCAGGCCTAACCACGCCATGGTCATGTGAAAGGCCTGGCAAAACGGAGGCACAACAGTCAGCTTCGATCGCGAACACTTACGTGACATGACTTTAGGCTAGCTACCTATATATATTAACATTGAACTTAATTACGAAACTACGATATTATCCGGGTTGGGGATAATGGAAACAACTTAATATTCCGGGTTTGGAATATTGGAAACAACAACTTAATATTCCGGGTTGGAAATTATATTGGTGAATATGAAACAACAACTTAATATTCCGGGGTTGGAATATTGGAAGCAACAACTTATTATTCCGGGTTGGAATAATGGAACCAATACATTATCCCGGGTTAGGGATAACGGAGAAAACAAACTATAATCGAACAAACGAAATTATGAAAACCTGTGAACTCACTCATCTTTAATGTTGACACTTGTTTCTTTACATGTTTCTCAGGACGCTAGGAGCTCTAGGTTCACGCACATGCATTGAACAAGACATCTTTTATCGAGTCTTATTTATCAATATTGTTTTGAGGTTTTTCATTTGTTTTGGCGTTTGTGTTGGCGCCCGCTTCACTACTTATTTATGCTTCCGCTCAAACTTTAAAACTGATGCTTCTGCTAAATATTGGTAACTAATTTAGACAGTATAAAATCTACAACAAATGATTTTGGAAAACGTATTATCAAATCATATAGAGTCGTTCGATGTACTAGTGTTTCAAGATTCTGGTTTGTTCACACGCCTCGCGGTAAAACTCTGCAAGTGGAAATTGAGGGTGTGACAGATTGGTATCAGAGCCACTAGCTATAGAGAACCAGGTTTGCATTAGAAGTAGACCTAAACTATAGCTGATATCACGACACTAGACTTAGTCTGGCACCGAATTATTATATCTTGTTATGTAATATACCACAACTGTGTTTGGTAGATCATGCCTTCATAATAAGAAATGAAAACAACTCATAACTAACTACACGACCTAACAGGCAATGTCATCATCCTCATCGTCATCATCGTCCGACAGACTTACGCCACCAAGGGCACCAGGAAAGGCACCAATGGTGGAACCCATACCATCTTATGGCGTGGAGACACGCACAGCGGCGAGGAAAAGGCTCGCTCTGGGGGAGGAGTCGTCGTTACGCCCAACCAGTGCTGTACCAGTTGAACCGGTTAATCCTCTAGAAATAGGAATTGACATGCTTAGAATCCTGGTGCATACACAACAAAAACAGTTAGAAAGAATGCAGGAAACCATCCTAGCACAAGGGTGGATGATCCGACAACTTACAGGTAAGACCGACTCGCTCGAGGAAGAGCATCGTACGAGCAAGATAGCTCGTAACACCATAGCCAGAGATCTGCATGCTGAGCAGATAAGAGCCGACTGGCTTGAGGACAGAGTCCTGGAAAATAGTTGGAACATTCAGGAGCTACAAAACCAAGCACTTGCACCAGCACCGGCCCCTCCAGAGCCGGTGGAGGAGGACCCTGAGGAGGATCCAGAGGAGGACCCAGCTGAAGAAGCTGGAAATGCCGCACAGGATGACGGCAACGACAATGACTTGGGGGATGGAGACGTAGACGACTGACACGTCTCGTTATTTTATTTGTTTTCCTTCAGTTTAATTATTTTCCCACTTGTGTTTAAACTTGAGGCTTTATAGTGAATTCGTATGTTTGATTTGCACATGTGTAAGACGTTGAAATTTCAGTTAATCAAGTATTTCTTTTGACTATTTAACATATTGAGTTGACATAACTTACTAATTATTAAAGCACGAAGTAGGATAACTATATTGGATATATAGACTTATCGGGGTGTGTTTGTGTTGTGTTTCGAAGATCTAATGGCGACTGGAAGACGTGGAAACCTTAACTTGACGCCCGGAGAGCTAGCTGCCATGATTCAAGAGCACGTGAACGCAGCTTTAGCGGGTGTTCAGAACCAACCGGCAGGTAACCATTATTAAATTTTCGCGTGAATATCTAATAGTGAGGCTAGTAAAATTCCTTGCTGACTTCCTGTTCTCTGTCAGCAGGAGGGGGCTTTAACCCCTATAAGATGTTCCTTGATGCAAAGCCAAGCAAGTTCTCAGGGGTGGAAGGACCCATTGGACTGGTCCGCTGGATCGAAAAGTCTGAATCCGTTTTTGAAATGTGCAACTGCCTCGAGGCCAACAAGGTCAAATACGCAGCCTCAACACTGGAAGATGGGGCACTGACATGGTGGAATGCCCAAGTCCAAACACGTGGACTTATAGCTGCGAATGCAATGGCGTGGGCTGAGTTCAAGGCCCTAATTAAAGAGGAGTACTGTCCCCAAGACAGAGTGCAACAGTTAGAGCAAGCTTTATGGAACCACAAGATGGTGGGATCGGAAATTGAAGCTTACACCGCAAAACATCATGACTTAGTATTTCTGTGTCCCGAATTGGCCAACACTGTGGAGAAAAGACTCGAGTTCTATCTTGGGGGTCTGGTTCCAGAAGTTCAGGGTATGGTAATGGCTAGTAACCCTGTAACAGAACATCAAGCGATCCGATTGGTTCACAAACTCACCGATAAGGCGGTGGAACAGAAGAAACTGCCAGCACGGGGTACAACTGAAGTTGCCTCAGATAACAAAAGAAAGTTTGAAGACTCCACTATCCGACAGTCTTCGTCATCTCATCCGCAGCAAGGGAACCAGAAACGGTTCAATCACTACAACAGCCACCGGGGTCACCAAAATCAGCCCGCCAACAACAACAACAACAACCCGAACGCAGGCGGCTATGTAGGTCGAAAGCAGCAGTGCAATCGCTGCAATCTTCATCATCACGGCCCTTGTGCCGGAAGTCGCTGCCAAAGATGTGGCAAGGTGGGACATGCGGCAAAGGATTGTCGTGGGGAAATCATGTCCCGACAAAATCAAAAGCAGCCCCAGGGTCAGCAGCAGGGTATCAACCGGGGATGCTATCAGTGTGGTAGTACTGCCCACTTCAGAAGAGACTGCCCACAGCTGCGTAATAACAACAATAATGGCGGAAACAACCACAACCACAATAACCACAACAACAATAATAACAACAACAACAATGGAAATGGTGGCACAGGAGGTGCCAAAGGTCGTGCATTTACATTGGGCCGCGGAGAGGCCAGAAACGACACGAACGTGGTCACCGGTAAGTTTCCCCTTAATGAACATTTTGCTTCTGTGCTTTTTGATACGGGTGCGGATAGGAGTTTTATATCCGAGTCTTTTAGGAAGAACCTAAAACTCACGCTTAAACCATTAGAGACCCCTTATGTTATAGAATTAGCCGATGGTAAATCTGTAGATGTGACCCAAATCGTATCCGGCTGTCAACTCAAACTCTCGGGCCACCCTTTTACCATTGATCTGATGACAACTACCCTGGGTAGTTTTGACGTGGTAGTCGGAATGGACTGGCTATCCGACGTCCGGGCTGAAGTTCTCTGCTTCGAAAAATCTATCCGTATTCCACTCTCGAACGACGAAATCCTGACGGTACAAGGCGACAAGGCAAGCGCCGTCACCAACATCATCTCATACATGCAAGCGCAGAAGTATCTTCGGAGAAAGAATTCCTTCGCCTTACTCGCACTAATTACCGAACAGCCTAAGGACGAGAAACGTATAGAAGACATCCCTGTTGTCCGTGATTTTTCCGATGTATTCCCAGAAGAACTACCTGGTCTTCCACCACATCGACAATTGGAGTTTAAAATCGAATTGGCAAGCAATGCAACTCCTATCGGCAAGGCTCCATACCGCCTAGCTCCAGCCGAGCTGCAGGAGCTGTCTACCCAACTCCAGGAGCTATTAGAAAAAGGATTTATCCGACCAAGCGTTTCGCCATGGGGAGCTCCAGTCCTTTTTGTCAAGAAGAAGGACGGGACTTTCCGCATGTGCATCGACTACAGGGAACTCAACAAGGTTACCGTCAAGAACCGATACCCGTTACCTCGCATCGACGATCTATTCGACCAACTTCAAGGGTCAAGTTACTACTCTAAGATTGATTTACGGTCCGATTACCACCAGCTACGCGTCAGGGAGGAGGATATCGCCAAGACGGCATTTCGCACTCGGTATGGCCATTACGAGTTCTTGGTCATGCCATTCGGTCTCACTAACGCACCTGCGGTGTTCATGGATCTCATGAACCGCGTGTGTAAACCATACCTCGACAAATTTGTCATCGTGTTCATCGATGACATACTCATCTACTCCAAAAGTGAAGAAGAGCATGCTGAACATCTACGATTACTGCTAGGATTACTTCAACAGGAAAAGCTATATGCCAAGCTTTCGAAGTGTGATTTCTGGATCCGGGAAGTTCAGTTTCTCGGGCATGTCGTGAATGAAAAGGGTATCCACGTAGACCCTGCCAAGATTGAAGCCATCAAAAACTGGGAAGCACCTAAGACACCGACAAAGATCCGCCAATTTTTGGGAATTGGCTGGTTACTACAGACGCTTCATCGAGGGGTTTTCAAAGATCGCACAACCGCTTACTACTCTCACTCAGAAAGGTATCAAGTATACTTGGGGTGACAAGCAAGAAGCAGCATTTCAATTGCTGAAGCAGAAACTTTGCAGTGCACCCATTCTGTCCTTGCCGGAAGGGACAGATGACTTTGTAGTGTATTGTGATGCTTCCATTCAGGGATTGGGATGCGTACTCATGCAACGCGATAAGGTCATCGCGTATGCGTCGCGACAACTGAAGGTTCACGAGAAAAACTACACGACGCATGACCTGGAATTGGGAGCAGTAGTGTTTGCACTTAAGATTTGGAGACACTACCTCTATGGAACGAAGTGCACAATCTTTACGGACCACAAAAGCCTCCAACACTCTTTGATCAGAAGGAGTTGAACATGCGACAGCGTCGCTGGGTCGAACTCTTGAACGATTATGAGTGTGCCATTCGGTACCACCCGGGTAAAGCTAACGTGGTAGCTGATGCCCTCAGTAGGAAGGAACACTTAAAACCTCGTCGTGTACGAGCACTACAACTCACTATTCATTCGGGGCTACCCGATCAAATACGCGACGCCCAGTTAGAAGTAGTTAAGGAGGAAAACATCAAAGCCGAATCAGTGGGAAAAATGGAGCGCGATTGGGAAGTAAAGCCCAATGGAGCCCGGTATTTTATGAATCGCATATGGGTACCTCTCTACGGAAACCTCAGAGAGCTAGTCATGGATGAAGCTCACAAATCCCGATACTCTGTCCATCCGGGTTCGGATAAGATGTATCAAGACCTTAAAGCTGCGTATTGGTGGCCCAACATGAAAGCCGATATAGCCACCTACGTGAGTAAATGTTTGACTTGTGCAAAAGTCAAGGTGGAGTACCAAAAGCCATCGGGGCTACTCCAACAACCTGAGATCCCACTGTGGAAATGGGATCAGATCTCAATGGATTTCATCACTAAACTCCCGCGAACCTTGGGTGGTTGCGATACCATCTGGGTGATCGTGGATCGTTTAACTAAGTCCGCACACTTCCTAGCTATTAAAGAAACAGATAAGATGGAGAAGTTAACTCGTATCTACATTAAGGAAGTAGTTTCTCGGCACGGAGTGCCAACGTCCATCATCTCAGACAGAGATGCTCGCTTCACGTCAAACTTCTGGCAGTCACTCCAGAAAGCGTTGGGAACACGTCTGGATATGAGCACGGCTTATCACCCTCAGACTGATGGTCAAAGTGAAAGGACCATACAAACCTTGGAAGACATGCTTAGGGCATGCGTAGTGGACTTCGGAAATAGTTGGGAAATTCACCTGCCTCTAGTAGAATTCTCATATAACAACAGCTATCATACGAGTATCTCGGCAGCACCGTTTGAGGCATTATACGGTCGTAAATGTAGATCACCGGTCTGCTGGGCAGAAGTCGGTGACAGTCAACTCACAGGCCCTGAATTAATACATGAGGCCACTGAAAAGATCGTACAAATCAGAAACCGCATGGTGGCGGCACGAGATCGACAGAAAAGCTACGCTGATCAACGACGCAAACCGCTCGAATTTCAAGTAGGCGACCGCGTCCTACTAAAGGTGTCACCCTGGAAGGGTGTAATCCGCTTTGGGAAACGGGGCAAACTAAACCCACGGTACGTAGGCCCGTTTGTAATCTTGAAACGTATTGGACCCGTAGCTTATCAATTAGACCTTCCTGCCGAACTCAGTGGAGTTCACAACGTATTTCACGTGCCAAATCTGAAGAAGTGTCTATCAGATGAAACTCTAGTTATTCCATTGGATGAGATCCAAGTGGATGAACAATTGCACTTTGTGGAACAGCCTATCGAGATCATGGATCGTGAGATCAAGACTCGAAGGCACAGCAAAATTCCGATCGTTAAGATTCGTTGGGACTCTAAACGTGGACCGGAGTTCACGTGGGAAAGAGAGGACCAAATGAAAAGCAAATACCCACATCTCTTCGCAACAGAGCAGCAAACTAACGATACCAGTAACTAAATTTTCGGGACGAAAATTCTTTCAACATGGGGATGATGTGACAACCTGGAAACTTCTCATACTTTCGGGTACTATTGTTGACTAAATTCTGGTGCATGGCACTTGGAAATCTTTGTGTATGACACTTGGGAACTTCTTGTAAATGAACTAACTCTTTGTGCGTGGCACTCTAAACATGTACGCTACATGCTAAACCGCGTTTACTCAATTTTCGGGACGAAAATTCTTTCAACATGGGGATAATGTGATATCCCGGGTTTTTCGGATAACTTAAACGTAATACTTGTCAAACTAATTACGTGCTATGTGAATGAACGTGTACGAGTTGAATGAATACGTGATGTGTGTTGTGTGATTGTTTTAGTAATTGAATAATTAGAGTAGATATGTACACGAACTGAACCGAACCGCGACACGAACCAACTTGATTCATTGTGACTCTAGGAGTTAACAAAGTGTAAACCTTGAACCCAAGTCTTCAGCTAAAAGAAAACAAGGATCAAACCCGAAATCGCAAACACAAACCGAGATCAAACCTAGACTTAAAACTCTAACTACTCGGCCGAGAACAACCTAAACCGAAAACCATTGCATGCAAAACTCAAACTAATCGGCCACATGATTAAACCCAAACTAACCCACCCTAGTTCTTGGCCGCGAGATCAAGCCCAAACCCAAACCAAACCAACCCAAGTTCCCTCGGCCACAAGCTCTAACCAAAACCGCAACCCTCATCTCTTTGCGCTATATATATACACATACCCATGCATGTTTCATACACAAACACAAACCCTAGAAGGAAACTGCCGTCGCAGCTTGTTCTCAGCCTTTGTGATCGCAAAACAGCCTTCATCTCAATCTGATCAGCCCTTGTTCAGTCCATTCAACCGCAAACAGCCCTTTACTTGTTCCCTCGATCGCCAGTTCAGTCGTGATACACTCCATCTCGATCACAAACAGCTTAGCCTCATTCCTCGGTCGCGAGATCAGCCTTTTCTTTCCTCTCGGTCGCAGCAGCAGCAGTCATCGCCATCATCATCTTCTCGGTCGTGATCTTGATTGGAACAGCCGGATCAATCTTGTCCAAACCTCGGCTTGTTTACCTAGTTATTCAAGGTTAGGTTTATCTCTTGATTACAAGATCATGTTCAGATTTATGTGTTTGGATGAAGTGATTAGTTTGTTCGGATTATATGTGCTTGTAAGTAATCGGCTGAATTGATTTGTGTATATGCATGATCGTTTTCGGAATTAATAGCTTGCGACTGCGATTTGTTTATAAAGAGTAAAGTTATTGAGTAGGGTTTGCATGGAATTGTTATAGGTATTGATCTAGGATTAGAAAACCGGTTCATGATCGCCTAGGTTAATAATAGGAACGGTTTATACGAACCTATGATAATAATATGCTGAAACAGTTGCTGAGTAGTAGTTACAGCCGACTTCATCTGACTGTAACTCGGTCGTTAGTTGTCGAAAAACGGATTTTCTAATGTCTAGAACGTAGAGATTTGAATAAGGAATCTAATGGCGCTGGATTCATAATTTTCTGAAATTGTTTGATATTTTTAAAGGGCCAAATAAGTTCAGTAACTAAAGCTGTGTAAATTCTGAAATTTTGTTGGTTGTTTATCAAGTTGGATTTTAAAATCAGTAGAGAATTGAGTCATGAATTTTGTACAGCAACTGGGTATGGAAATTTCCGGGCAACTCCAACTGGAATTTTGTTAATTGGACGATCAGTGATTTTTAAATAAATTCTTCCGTGGACTGCAGTCAGAAAGCGGTAAATCTGACTGCAGCCTAGTATATTAATATTTATGGTTAATTGGTAAAGATTTAGAACTTGGAAAAATTATATAAATTTCTATGGTATAAATGTCACCTACTGTAAAAATATTGGAATTTTTGGAATGTTAGAACTATTTTATAAAAATCCTAGAAAACAGCTGAATAATGAGTGTTAAGCTGAAATTTGATAACTTGTGATTTTGTGTACCAAATTGTGGCATGAATTGGTTTATGTTTATGATAAGTTGTTTTAATCACTAGGATCACATGAAGATACTTGCATGCATGTTTGAGTGTTAGATATGTTGTTTGTGTGTATCACTTTGTGAGTAAATTACGTGTAGAATTTGTATTGGTGTGTTCACACACTGACTTGAAATCAATTGGTTTGTTAGGACACAATTAGCGGTCCCGTTCTTTACAACTTCTTTTGCTACACTAACGAGCAACAAAAGGTGAGTTCACGGCCCCTAACTTTATACGGTTTTTAAACAACAGGGGGAGAAACATGTATACACTCTCAAACTCAATCTCTTTACGTTATACGAATTTAACGTCACATAACTACTCGGTAACTAAGTTAATGTTAATGTAATGTTATGGTCACTAAGCAGCTTTATCACTTAAGTCCTCGTCAATCTCTCGGATCGTTAGTATTGGGTTTAATAGCGGGGGAGTTATAAGTAGTACTACTGGGCCCGACAAGCCCCATCCGAGCTAGTCGCGCTAGCCGACCGGGTATGGTCAACGGGTGAATAATTCGGCCTAACCACGCCATGGTCATGTGAAAGGCCTGGCAAAACGGAGGCACAACAGTCAGCTTCGATCGCGAACACTTACGTGACATGACTTTAGGCTAGCTACCTATATATATTAACATTGAACTTAATTACGAAACTAAGATATTATCCCGGGTTGGGGATAATGGAAACAACTTAATATTCCGGGTTTGGAATATTGGAAACAACAACTTAATATTCCGGGTTTGGAATATTGGAAACAACAACTTAATATTCCGGGTTGGAATATTGGAAACAACAACTTAATATTCCGGGGTTGGAATATTGGAAGCAACAACTTATTATTCCGGGTTGGAATAATGGAACCAATACGTTATCCCGGGTTAGGGATAACGGAGAAAACAAACTATAATCGAACAAACGAAATTATGAAAACCTGTGAACTCACTCATCTTTAATGTTGACACTTGTTTCTTTACATGTTTCTCAGGACGCTAGGAGCTCTAGGTTCACGCACATGCATTGAACAAGACATCTTTTATCGAGTCTTATTTATCAATATTGTTTTGAGGTTTTTCATTTGTTTTGGCGTTTGTGTTGGCGCCCGCTTCACTACTTATTTATGCTTCCGCTCAAACTTTAAAACTGATGCTTCTGCTAAATATTGGTAACTAATTTAGACAGTATAAAATCTACAACAAATGATTTTGGAAAACGTATTATCAAATCATATAGAGTCGTTCGATGTACTAGTGTTTCAAGATTCTGGTTTGTTCACACGCCTCGCGGTAAAACTCCGCAAGTGGAAATTGAGGGTGTGACATAGGCACATATGAATCACCCCCAAAACATTTGAAAACATAAAAGAGGGGAACTATGTACTCACTTGGGATTGCGTAGCTGTCCTTGACTCAATGGAATAGACAAAGCTTAAACGTGTCCTAATGTGTCGGATAGCTTTGTTAGTGTGTCGGGGACTTTAAAAGGATATAATGAAGTCTTGCAAACCAAACGAGTGTTAGGGACTCACATGATATGGTTTAATAAGCTTAACATTCGGATTTGGAAAGGATACTAAGTGCTTTTGACCCGGTATGACTCGTTAAGGTAGTTTAGGGTACTTTAACGGGTCATTTGCGTAAATATATGTTCGGGTGGTCAAATATGTCCTATGATAAGTCTTATATGCCAAAACATGTTTGATAATGTTGTAACAGCAGTTTATAAGTTAAAACTTTTGGTTACATATGCTTAAAATCGATTTATGCGCAAAATGGGCATTTTCGTCATTTTGACTTATCACAACACTAATTAAACGACGTGACCATAAGGTATAACCTCAGTAAGTTATTTATTCCCTATGCAACTATGGTCACATACATGTGTTTGGTCGGATCCTAAGATCGACCAAACGGGTCGGATTCAAAAGTCAAAGCGATGGTTAAGACCGCTTGACTTACGACCCTAAATAAGCACTAAACTAGAAGTGACGAGTTAGACATGTCAAAACGTGTCTAACTAAGTTGCAAAACTGATTTGGTATCAAAACTTAGTTTTTTGATACCCGAAAATAGTTTTATCGTAAAACGCACATAATGCGCATTTTTTACCGAAACTTTGACTCGTCACTTCGACTAGTAAACGTGGTAATCAGAAGGTGAAACTGCTAGGGATTGTAACCTTCGTGATTACGATCATGATGCAAAGTTCAACTGAACTTTGACTTAACCAAATATGATCAGAATCAAAAGTCAAATAGAAAGTCAACTGTTTGACTTTTAGCTCAAAATAAGCTAAAATAATGAACAAGACTAGGAAAGAACACTTACTTGTGTTCTAGGAAGACAAGAATGCTCAGTAGGAAGCCTCCAAACGGAAGCAAACTCCAATTTAAAGCAGATGGGTGTAGAAGAAGGAAATGAGCAAATTGGAAGTGAGAAATCACTTGCTATTTATAGTGTTCTTGGGCTCATAGGAACAATCTAGGTGTCCCATATGTTAGCATGATCTTAGGAGAGTGTTAACACAAATCATTTGCAGGTACAAAGCTGGATTTTTCGTGAACTTGGAGCCCAAGGCTTTGAAGGAGAAGATGCCATGTTGCAGCCAAGAAGTTGATGTGCTGGGGGTCCTTACGGACCGTATAGGTTTATGCTTACGGTCCGTCAGCCCTTGAGCAGGCACAAAGTTTCCAAAAATGACAGGTTTGGCCCCTAGACTTGTTTTGTTGCATTTTCACATTTAACCCCTTTTAACCTAATATTTAGGTTATATAAAGGTGTTAAGGCATATGTAAATTGGATTTTGCCCGGAAACATCATGGATGTCGGTTCGTTCGGTTGTACGGTTACGCGTTTCGCATAAACACGTAAAACGCTTTATCGAGCACAAAAAAGACCGAAATTGCGCAACGATTGATATTTTGCATTTTTACCAATAAAATACAATATTTTATGGAATACAAGAATTTTTGGGTGTATATACAAGGTTCGTATTAAAAATACGAGAATCGGCAGACTTTCGCAATTGTCGCAAATAGTCCTTAGAGTTGTATAAGCGTGTTTTTGCCATACCGAACCCTTCAAAACTTATTTCTAAGTTATGTAAAGGGTATTTAGGGTATGTTTAGCTTATGTCCTTGTCCCAAAGTCTATGTCGTGTTAAACTAATAACGTTTGTGTACCGGTTAACGATTTTACTTCTAGAAAATGTTTGAAAGATCGAAATCGTGCAAGGATTGTGTAACAACCAGATCGCGTAATACAACAAACTGCAGCGGAAACATTGGGGAGTCATGTTACAGGAAATTGTTTCACAACACATGGTGTTTAATGTTTTGTTTTATTGAATTAGTAGATTACATTGTTTTAAAACAAACGAACAATTACAAACAATTGTCTTTCTAGTTTTAAGGTAAGCTAAGGCCCGAGTCCATCCTAATGTAGCATGCGTTATCAATTATCACATAATAGAACCTGAAATATATGTGAAAATAAAAATTAGCATAAAAATAACTGTGAGTAACATAGGTTTTGTGATTTAGATTCATGGCTTTGGATATTAAAAGAAAAGGATTAAACGATTTCATAAATAGCCATGAATCCTTGTTAAAAAATTGGTATCTAAAATACTTTGCTTTAAAAAGATTTGTGGTATATACAAAAAATTACTTTGATTTTGAAATAATAGAATTCGTAGTACATCAGAATATACTTTGGTTTTTAAATTTTAAGATTTGGTAGTATATCAAATTATACTTGGGATTATGAATAAGAGTATCTAGTATACCAAATTATACTTCGGATTATGAGTAAAGAATCAGTAATATATCAAACTATACTTTAGATTTGGAATAAGAGATTCGGTAGTATATCAAACTATACTTTGGTTTGAGAATAAAAGATAAACATTTATGGCTTTATTAGAAAACTTTTATGAACACATTATGGTCGTTTGGTAATACATTCCAACCTTATTCGCTGACGTTATGGATTTACCACAAAGGTAAATCTATTTGGTGTAAACTTAGTTTCTGACATTCCCTAATCAAACTTCTAAACAAGCCTAGGAAGCGGGAATAGGGTGTCAAGTCCTATAGCGCTATATCATACTACCAATCAGCTTAATCATTGTTAATGAATGTATTTTTGACATGAATACAAATACGCACCAACAAGAGTCTTACAAATTTTGAAAATCGTTATTTAAGCCATAGGTAAAACAAATTCAAATCGTTAACAAAATAAAAGTATTATGTATATAGAATTATATGGTTTAAAAATCATGAAAATAGTGATAGGCACATACGAATCACCCAAAAAAATTTAGAAAAACGTAAAAGAGGGGAATGTACTCACCTGGGATTGCGTAAGATTTCTTGAATCAATGGAACAAATAAAGCTCAAACGTGTCTTGTGTTGGGAACACTATAAGAACTCAGAATAGGAGGCCTCCAAAGCTGGAAGCAAGCTCCAAGAGAGTGGGAGAAAGAAGATGGAAATGAGAAAGTTAAAATGGATGAACTACTTGGCTATTTATAGTGTGAATGAGCTCACAAGATCAAACCAAGTGTCCCTTGATGTGTCATGATCAGAGGGGAGGTCCTAACACTTGTCAAATGCAAGAACAAAGACGGATATTTCGAATTCTTGTGGACCAAGGCTTCAAACAAGAAGCTTCAACATTTCTGCTGTGCTACGCACCCCTTAAGGATCGTATGGGGTTTTCCTTTACGATCCGTATGGACCTGGCAGGGGCAGAAGTTTCAACAACTGGCTGATTTGGCCCCTGGACTTCTTTCGTCGCGTTTGGTTACTTTTAACCCCTTTTAACATAATTTTTAAACTCTATAAAGGTGTTAAGGCATGTGTAACTTGGATTTTTCCCGAAATGTTGTGGATGTCGGTTTGTTTGGTTGTATGGTTACGTGTTTCGTAAAATTACGTAAATCACTTTAACGAACACGAAAATGTTCGAAATTGCGCAACGATTAACATTTTTGCATTCTTATTAATAAAATACAAGATTTTATTGATTAAAAAAATATTTGGATTGGTACACATGGTTCGTATCTTGAATACAGATCAACATACTTTCACAGTTTGTCGAAAATAGTCCCTAGACTTGTGTAAGCGTGTTTTTGTCATACCTAACCCTTCAAAACTTATATCTAAGTTATGTAAAGAGTATTTAGTGTATGTGTAGCTTATGTCCTTGTTCCGAAGTGTGCGTCATGTTAAACTGATTATGTTGAGTAACTGTTTACGTATTACTTCCATAAAAGTTTTCATTGGATTCGAAATTGTTCGGATAGTACAATGATTGAAAAGTCACAAATTGAAAATGTGCAGATGTCACACGTAATTATAAAATCCTGGAAATGAAACACAAGATTTCATTGGATTCGAAATTGTTCGGGATTATACAATGATTAGAAAGACACAAATGTCACAACCCTTCAATTTGAACTCCTTCTACAGTTGCATCACTAGGTGTGTTTTCCACTTCCATTGGCAAGATCTCTTCTTTAATTACCAGTTCTTGATCACCACAAAATTCTTTACCTCTATCCCATTCCTTTTCTTCTTCAAATATTACGTCTCGCCTAATAACAATCTTCCTTTTAATTGGATCATACGTTCGATACGCCTTTGAAACCGTACTAATCCCAAACAAAACACACTTGTGACTTCGAGCATCCAGTTTTAATCTCAGTTGAGCAGGAACATGAACATGCCCTACACACCTAACAACTCTAAAATAGTCCACATTAGGTTTCTCACCTGACCATCATTCTTCAGGAACCTTGTCATCCAATGATCTAGTCACACACCTGTTTAGAACATGACAAGCCTAAGTGACTGCTTCTAGCCAGAACTGTTTTGGTACACTTTTCTCAGCCAATAAACAACGTACCATATTCATAAGAGTTTTATTTCGATGCTCAGCCACCCCATTTTGTTGTGGGGCGTAAGCAGCCGTTAATTACCTTTTAATTCCATTAAGTTCACAAAATTCATTAAAAGAATGTGATGTGAACTCTCCCCCCTCCCCGTTCACTTCGTAAAGATTTGATGTTAGTTCCAACTTCGGCTTCAACCATAACCTTTAAACGCTTTAATACATCAAAGCTATCTCCTTTATTTCTCAAGAAATAAACCCATGTATTTCTAGTAAAATCATAAATGAAAACTAAAACATACATTTTCCCGCTTTGTGAATTGGGAGTTATTGGACCACATAGATCGGTATGAATCAACTGCAACTTTTCATTTGAGCGCCAAAAAGACTTATTGGGAATTACTACTCTTTGTCGTTTACCCACATTACATGTGAAGAAACGTCGACCTAACAGATCGGAATCTAGTTAGATCAAGGGTTTGTTTTCTACATAAAACGGGTTAATCCTTCGTTTAGTTTGGCTATGGTGATCGTAACTACCCTCCGATGATGCCTTCAAAACAGAACGCCGTTAGCCTCGCCCCAAGGGAGAAGGAGGGTTCTCTCCGTGACCACCCTCCGGCGTAAGAATAAGTATCGGTACTCGGAAAATAGTTTATGTGAAGTAAGAGAGAGAGTAAGTGAGAGTGAATGCCTTTCATGTACCCGATGTTACCTATTTATAACCGGATTTGGGCACCAAAAGGAGAGATGAAAACTTAACGGAATCTTTGCCATCCCGTTAAGTGTTAATGTTACCGTTAATGCACACGGATTGGTCCGTCATCTAAGGCTAGGGAGATGCCACGTTTCGTCGTGAGATCACTCTACTTTCTCGAGGTGACCATGCCATCACCGTGATCTTCCTGATTATCAAAGATGCTGCCACGTGGCATTCGGTTGTAACTGAAAGGTGCCCTTGCACGATTGGACATTAGATGCTTCTAGACATTATATAGTTGTGGCTCTCTATGGACTGCTGCCACGTGTGCATTCTGTTACAACAGAAAAGATTCCTTTTTTCTCTGGTAAACAAATATTCTTTGCTAAGGAAAAGTCTTCAAGGTTAACTGTTTCCTTGCGCGAGCCCGCACAAGGTAATTAAATCTTCCTTTTCCTTCTTAGATGCTTATCGCAGAGAATTCTAAACTTCCTCTGTTGTGCTGTAACCTGTGCAAGGTTTCTGGAAACAAACAATGACTCAGGGAACTCTCAAGATTAACTATTTTCCTTGCGCGAGCAGGTGCAAGGTAGCTAAATGATCTCTTCCCTTCTTTGCTATATCGCGCAGAGTTTGCTAAGTCCTTTCTTTGGTATAAATGTCTGTGCAAGGTTTCCTTGGCAGGTAATAGTGGGTGTGGTTCCCTTGCCTGGCGCAAGGTTTTTGGGACCATACCCATTCAAGTCCCCCAGTCCAGTGTTGCTCCTATGCGCTAGTAGTAAGTAGGTGGAGCACTGGACTAAAAATTAAAAATGGTAGTGATTTGTTGTACTTATTGTAAATGATTTCGTTGCACTGAAGGGAAAGAAAAATCTTGTGGCATGAAACTGTTAGGATAAGGAGAAGCTTTTTTGAATTCTGAAAAAGTTGTCCTTTTGCCAGGAGTTGGTAAAAGCACGTAGCTAAATGACGTTTGACGTACTGCACAACAGCTGTTAACCGTTGTTTTTTGCACAACATTAATTGTCTGACGGCATGAGTAGTCCACACGCACGCGTGGGGACGGTTACTGTTCCCAACTCGCCCGTGACGTATACCTAGGGGTTTGAAAAAGTGAAGATGGTTACACGCTACCCCAGGCATTAATTGCGATTCCTTTATATACTCATCTCCGATCCTCATTTTCTTTTTTAAGCTTTCCAGCCTTCCTCTCTTTTCCTGTGTGATTTCTTGCTTCTGCAACCTCTTTCCTTTGTGATTGAAAAATCCTTAAAATCAAACAAATCTTTGTTCATGGCTGAGAGTTCCACCCCTGTAGAGCAAAAGGAAATGCCTACGACGTCGAAGTTGCCAACATCGAAGTGGAGGAGAGAAGACTTTGATAGGATCGTTTCGAACTTCTTATTCGCTAGATCTTGGGATGCCAGATATCCCAGGGAGACTGATATGACAGCAAACGCTCTGGACGGGTATATTTTACTTTTATTTTACGATTACTTTGCCGAGGGCAATTTCCGACTGCCGGTTACTCATTTTATGCTAGAGATTCTTGATTTTTACAAGTTCCACATCTCCCAATTGAATCCCATGGGAATTGTGCGAATTAGACATTTGAGTTTGTTTGCCGGTCGATGAATATTATTCTGACGGTTGAGAAGTTTAGGGTATTCGACCAACTGCACTGCTCTCTAGGGTTTTTTTCCTTTCAGCAGCGCCTTCAAGCCAAAAGCCTGTTACTTGTGCCTCCTAAATCTTATCAAGATTGGAAGCAAAAAAAGAAATCTTCATTAAGGCGGCATCGATTCCGATGGCGATGACATTCCGGGCCGGAGAAGACATAGAGTTGGAGACGCTGGCCATCCCCAGTAATGAGGTGTGGTATTAAGACATCAAGGATGTGCCCAACATTATTTTACCAGAAAGGGCCTTGATTGCTGCTGGTATGAGCATATTGTGGAAGAAGGAACGCAAGGAGAAACCAATATATATACAGAAGATGGAGTTGGTATGTTACTGTATAACTTACTAGGATCCTTCTATATAAGTGTATGCTAATGATGTGTATTATTGTGTTTTGGTATAGTTGCGTCGGTGTACTTAGTATCTTTTAAGAGAGATAAAGGAAAGATGGCAGTGATGCCGATTGATAAGAACGAGGAGCCATGGTTTTATCAAATCCTGGGAAACTTTGAACTTCCCAAGAAGGAAGATCTCAATGCGCAGCCTTCCTCTACTACCGAATAAGTAATATTTTTGTAAATCCTGAGTTAGTATTGCAATATTACTATCAGATATTAATCCTAAGTAATATGGCAATATAACTTATGGCACAATGTTTGCTCTTTATGATTGATTATGTAGGTGACTTGATAAACTTGGGCGTAGGCCCTGATTCGAAGAAGAAGAAAAAACCTGCTTCAACTGTCCCACCATCTGATAAACCTGAGGTTACGAAAAGGTTACCAAGAAAGGTAAACACTTAGTGCCTGATACTTGGTGTGACTATGTAGTCATGTCTGATTCCCTGGACGGTCTTGCGCCTGTAGGTTTGAGAATTCCTAAGGCGGAGCCCGTTGGTGGCGCGGATATACCGGTGGCTAACCCTGATGACCCAATTGGCGTGGAATCTAGCCCTGAGCCTTTAATTAGAGATTCCAAGAAGAGAAAAGCTGCAAGCCACGAGAAGCCTGCGCCGCAACCCAAGAAGATTGTAAGGTCCTTAATAGGGATGAAAAGAAACTTGGAAGCGCTTGCGGAGAAATTGTCTCCAGGTAAGGATAATTGTTGATGCACTATTGTGTTCGTCACTTGTCGAATAGGCTAGATTGAGCGTGTGTTGAATATTGTATAGGTTAGAATCGAACACACGACCAAAATACGGAGTTTTCAGTGCAAAAGGGAACAAGTTTGCCCGAACTTGACTTGTGGAGGTCAAGTTCGCTCAAACTTGACATGGCGATGTCAAGTTCGGCCGAACTTGCATATGCAAGTTCGCCCGAACTCATCTTCACTACCAGCGAACTTGTCTCCCTATATATAGGTGTGTGGTTCATTTGTCGTTTAAGTTTTTGGCATCCATATGGGGAGGTGCTGCCGGATTCTCTCCAGGAACTCCGGCAGCTGGACTTATAAAGATGTATACTCTTTCGGTATGAATGAAGACTTCCGCTGCATTCTGTTTCTACTCCTTTCTGTAATAACATTCTACCGAATCGGTTTACGTTAATCCACTAACTTCCATCGAGAACCGCCTGATCACGGACCTTCAATTGGTATCAGAGCTACGGTTATCACCTATGCTCATGAATTTGGACATTTATGGACAGTAGGAGGGGTGTTGGACGTAAATCATGAAATAAACCTACAATCCACGGACAAAATCCAAATTGAACGGATAGGATTGTTAGAAACCAATTTCGACTAGATCTCTGGTGAAATCATCTCGAAATTCGAAGAAATAAGGATTTTGGATCAAAAATGTGAAAAATGGCTGATTTGGGAGACCAAGTTCGCCCGAACTTGACCTGTCGAGGTCAAGTTTGCCCAAACTTAACATGGTTTTTCAAGACTTTTCATCAAGTTCGCCCGAACTTGACAAAGTTTTTCATGTTATTTCATCAAGTTCGCCTGAACTTGGCTGATTTTCATTGAAATTAAGCATAAGTTCACCCGGACTTGTCTCTTTCATGCATGTTCGCCCGAACTTGGAAGTGGCCAATCAAGTTCGCCCAAACTTGCATCAAATCAACTAAGTTCGACCGAACTTGTCACATAGTGACCAAGTTCGCCTGAACTTGTCACAAAAGTTCACTTGAACTTATCAAGGAGCCTATAAAAAAAGGCATGGAAAAATTTTGTTGATCGTATTGATGTGATGAGTGTCCAAAAAAAATTTGGCGATAGAAATTTTTTTGAGTTTTCGAAGACCAAACCGTCATGTTCGGGGACACCGTCTAGAGCTTCAGAGCACAGATTTGGTAATACGGTCACAGAATTTTGAAGATAACGGGAGAGTCATTGATACCAATGTAGAATGTTGATCTATTGGGTGTCGTGACTAGTAATGGGCCTAAACGTTAAATCCGCATTTGTTAAATACTGAAAGTCCCGGATTTCAGGGGGAATTTCAGTGAAAAAATTGGTATGGTCAAAATTTGCAAAAATGAGGGGGAATAATAAATTTTCAATATTTGAAGATTCCGGCATTTTTGAAATTTGTGACTACTGCAACAGTATCCGGGTGGTTAGCGATTGCAGATTACCGGGAAATGCAGAGGATCGAGATTCATTGGGTATTTCAAATTGATGTCTAGTTTGAAAGCGGGTGGTTATATAATTGAGTCTTGAAGGAGTTGTATATCAGATTCTGAGGTCGTGGTTTTGGATTGACACCTTAGTCGCACGTATGGTTTGGAAGCACACACGACTGCCTATCTTTAACTCTGATTTGCACATGAACTATTGACTGGACTAACCCCAGGAGATAGGGATGCTCTGTAGTTTCAGTTGCCCCGGGTTGTACGCGGTACCATGATTAAAGAAGATGATTTATGGGATTGGATCTTTCGGATAAAGCTGTGTATACTTGTTGCTAACAATAGAGGCTATATATTTGGGATTCCGTGATCACAGGAAGTTCGTATTTTTTAGATTGTGATACAGGTTGATGCTTAAGGGATGTAGGATTTAGGTCCTGATCTCCGATGTGGGGTTGGTGCATACACGACTGCTTATCATTAACTCTGCAAAGAAAATGAACTATTTTGATTGGGTAAGCCGGAAATAGGGATGTTTTGTAGTTTGAAGGCGCCAGGTTCAGCGGAGATAGCTATACATCTGTCATTATGACTGAAGAGGAAGAATGTGATTTTGGTCACGGACGTATGTTTCTCAGATTCGATGCATTACCAGATTATCTGTTTCCGATGAAGATGTGTTGATTGAGTAGATCACTGATTTGCTAATCAAATCTTTCTGAAGGATGCTTAACTGTGATTACGGAAATCGGGATCTCAAATTTTTGAGGGTATTCGTTGATTTGAAATTTTCCGATGCGGTGATTCGAAGTTTCTATCAATTTCCGGTTGAGTTTTTGATAGTTTAGGAGTGTGCGGAATAAACTCTCGATGCTCAACGCTTATTCAAAAACTGAACTCGGATGCGGTTATCGTCGAAATGGAGAAGCTGCTGCATTGATTAGCTTTGAGTTGATGGTTATTCGAGAAAATTTGTCAGTCAAGTAAATCAGAAGAGTCGGAAACCACACAACCAAAGATCTGAACTTGAGATTTCAGCGGTTTTGAAAGTTGTTAATGCAAACCCGGATCATCAATTAAGGGGGAATCTGTTGACGCCTCTCGACGACATCGGCAGACACCTTGATTGAAGTTGCAGAGAATATTCAAACACAGCTCAATGTTTTGAAGTTCAAGATCAAGCTTCGACAGTAACGAACAAGGGGGAATCTGTTGATGCATTATTGTGTTCGTCACTTGTTGAATAGGCTAGATTGAGCATGTGTTGAATATTGTATAGGTTATAATCGAACACACGACCAAAATACGGAGTTTTCAGTGTAAAAGGGAACAAGTTCGCCCAAACTTGACCTGTGGAGGTCAAGTTCGCTCGAACTTGACATGTTGATGTGAAGTTTGGCCGAACTTGCATATGCAAGTTTGCCCGAACTCATCTTCAATACCAGCGAACTTGTCTCCCTATATTTAGGTGTGTGGTTCATTTGTCATTTAAGTTTTTGGCATCCCTACGGGGA
Source organism: Scalesia atractyloides (assembly GCA_947069175.1). Classification (NCBI taxonomy): domain Eukaryota; kingdom Viridiplantae; phylum Streptophyta; class Magnoliopsida; order Asterales; family Asteraceae; genus Scalesia; species Scalesia atractyloides. The sequence continues at coordinate 50,613,995 of CAMTDV010000025.1, forward strand.
GGTGCTGCCGGATTCTCTCCAGGAACTCCGGCAGCTGGACTTATAAAGATGTATACTCTTTCAGTATGAATGAAGACTTCCACTACATTCTGTTTCTACTCCTTTCTATAATAACATTCTACCGAATCGGTTTACGTTTATCCACTAACTTCCGTCTAGAACCACCTGATCACGGACCTTCAATAATTAACTTTTTTCTTGTATATACTGGAAATCCTGTTTCTCATTCATGCTTGTTAAATACAGAAAAAACAGTGAAAAAGGCGCAGGCCACATCGTCCTCACTGCCAAAATAGCACAGCCCAGAAGGCGAGAATGTTGAGAAGGCTGGGGGTGATGTGAACCCAAGCGCGACTGTTTCTGGTTTGGACCCAATCATGCCCGAAATTCAAGAGAAAACTGCTCTAGAAGAAGAGCATGAAAAACCACTTGTTGAAGATCCTGCTGGCGAGCAAGTAAAAGATACTGCCCCTACCCATGTTGAGAAGCAACCTACTAAGGATCCACAGGTGCCTCCGCCTCATTCGGAAAGAGCCACTGATAAACAAGCAAAGAATCCTAGCTCATTTTTTGATGATCAAGCTGAAGACTCTCCCATTCGTCCTGAGGAGACCCTTGGGGATTATTATTATTATCGCACTTATTCCGCCAAGAGAGCTTCTGTCCTCCATGAGTCGGTGTGGAAACTCAAACAGTGCGATACCTTTACCGACCTGCAAGCTTGCAGGAACTGGTATAAAGGCATATATCTGCCGCCTGAGGTGAAGCGTCAGGAAGACCAGTCTCATGACCAAACTATCAAGCTTACCTGCTAGAGATGGCGCAAGCCTCGTCTGTGACTCACCGAATCGTGCGTGAATAGCGCAACATGAACAAAGAATGGGATGAGTTTGAGTCTAAGAGATTCAAAGTTGGAACTGAGAGTGAGAAGGTTAGGAAGATGAGGGTGGATCTTGAGGCGGGGAAGTGCAAATTTGAGGATGAGAAGAAGACGGAAGAATGGTCTGCCCTTGGTTGGAAAAGGAAAGCTGAGGCGGAAGGCGCAGCATAGTGAAGATCGCAAACAATGGTTGGAAGCTTGCGAGCGCGATAATAATGAAAATATCACGTTGCGCAATGAGATTGAGAAACTCAAGCAAGAAAAAGCCCACGTTGTTGCTGCTGCGGAGGAAGCGCGTTCCCATGGAGAACGAAGCAAGCAGAATGAGGTAGAAACTAAAATGATGCTTTTGCTTAAAGAGAAGAGCTTGCTAATCTTACTTCTATGTTCTTTGACCAGGAGCTTTTGAAGGCGGAGGTTGATTCTTTGAAAAAAGATACAAAGTTATATGAGGTTGAGAAGGCTGAGCTGACCCGGCGCTTGACAGAGGGTGAACAAAAGATAGAAGCCACATAAACTGCTCGCGCGAAGGCGGAAAGTATTTCTGAATCCCTCATGAGTAAGCTCACATGGATTCAACAGTATGGAGTCATCAAGGTAGATGACGACTTTTTATAAATACTGATCTCTTAATATTTGCATATCCTGACCCTTTATACTTGTATTTAGAATGCCAATTCGATTCTGAATTCTACTGAGCTTGACGAGGCAGTTGCTCAAGTGATGGTTGCTGCCAGGAGTGATGGATACGCACAAGGATATACAGAGTGCTCAGAACACGTGTCTCATGTGTTCCAGGTAAAATGGGACAACAGTCGTGCAGCAACCCGTGGAGTTAACACAGCTGCTGCTTTTAAGGCTGCGAAAGAAATTTATGACCAGCTGCAAATCCCTATTATGGATTTGGTTTACAATGCCTTATCACATGATAACTTTGTAGATCGTTTAAAGGAAATATTTGCCGAGGCCGAAGAAGAAGAAGAACCACGAAGACCTTGAAGTAGAATGACTTAACTTCTTTGTTTGTATATTTTTAAGACAATTTACAATATTAGTATGTACAGGTGCGCGATCGCGCAAGTACTTTAACTTTATAATATATCTTTTGAGTTACAATGTGTGCATGAGTACAATTACTTGTTTAGGATAGACAAATGAACATAAATGGCTAACTCATGTAAGAGCATAAGTTGTTGTGTTATCTCCTGGCTCATGAGTTGTTAGTAGCCTTAGTGTTTTTGTATTTCCAAAGTAATTGCATCCATTTGTAAGTAAGATATTTAAAAACAAGTAGATGTAAGTAGTGACAGAATAGAATTGTATTGATAAAGCATTGAGCGACTATTGTCACTAAGATTACAAAAGTAAGGAAAACTGTAAGTAGTCTCTTTGCACAGCGCGGGGCTTATCGCATTGAGGACTGAGATTACGTGTAGCATATTCGCAACTGCTGGCCGTTCCAGGTCCAAGGTACACTAGAGTCGTCCATGCGCTTTAAGTTATATGCTCCTTTGCCAAGGACTTCGTTGATCACATATGGGCCTTCCCATCTCGGCGCAAGTTTACCTGGTCTTTCAGCATTGGAGGCTTCATTATCACGGAGGACGAAATCCCCGGTAAAAATGTGCAAACGCGCACCCGCTTGTTATAATATTTCTCCAGCTGAGACTTATATTTTGCTTCGCGGATAGCTTTGTTTTCACGTCTTTCTTCAACCAAGTCGAGATCCAAGCAGCACTACTCTTCGTTGTTTTGTTTCTCCAGTGCAGGCATTCTTGGTGATGGGAGGCCTATCTCAGCGGGGATCATTGCTTCTGTTCCATACACCAAACTGAATGGAGTTTCTCCCATGCTTGTCTTGGGCATTGTTCGATGCGCCCATAGAATGCTGGGCAACTCATCTACCCATCCACGCCCACCATACCCAGACGGGCTTTGATGCCTTCAACTAATTGCTTATTGATACTTTCAACCTGACCATTCGCCTGAGGATGCGCAACAGAGGAAAAAAAGCTCGATGTTCATCTCCTGCATCCATTTTTGCAGATCTTCAGATGCTAAATTAGGGCCATTGTCTGTGACGATGCGCATGGGTAATCCGAAACGACAAATAATATGATCCCAGATAAACTTTCGGATTACCATAGATGTTGTCGAAGCTAACGGTTTTGCTTCGACCCATTTTATGAAGTAATCAACGGCAACAACAATGAACTTTACTGTGCCAGGCGCATCAGGAAAAGGACCTACGAGGTCGATAGCCCACTGTTGGAAAGGCCATGCCGATGTTACTGGGACAAGTGAATTTTTTGGGCGCAATGTTTTAGGCGGATGTCTTTGGCAAGACATGCATTTGCGCAAAGTGTCAACAGCGTCCACGTACATCCCTGGCCAGTAGTACCCTGCGCCCATTACTTTAGCGACAACCATGCGCGGTCCCGCGTGTATGTCACACAATCCTTCATGGATTCTCTAATAGTACTACGCATTTGCTTATCCACACATCTCAATAAAGGACCCATGTACGACTTTCGATATAAAAAGTAGTCCGCCATTTTGTAGTTTAAGGCCTTACATCGTATTTTCCATGCCTGCGCCTTGTTATCAGGAAGTTGGCCATGTTGTAAAAACAGGATAATCGGAGACATCAAAGATGGACTCCCCATTTCGACCATGTTAACTTATTTTAGCGGAATAGATGGATTTTTTAAGACTTCAATCCTGACCTCTTTTGCCAAATGTTGGAAACTTGTGGCTGCAAGCTTACTCAATGCGTCAGCGTGCTTGTTGTTACTCCTGTTGACGTGTACAACTTTAAACTGTCAGAATTGACTGATTAACGATTTAGCTTGTTCCAAGTACAGTGCCATAATATCGCCCCTTGCATCATAAGTACCATTGAGGTGTTCCGCTACAAGGCGAGAATCAATATGGGCCACTAAATTTGCAGCGCCCATTTTTATAGCGAGGCGCAAGCCTGCTAGAAACGCCTCATACTCAGCCTCATTATTTATGCTCTTGAAATTCAGGCGTATGGCATAAGTGAACTCTTGATTACCTGGATTAACTAGCCGGAGACCTGCGCCAGCCCCATCACTATTCGATGCGCCATCTGTATGCAACAACCATTCTCTGTCATCCATAACAGAAACCGGATTTTGGATATCTTCACATTCTTGCACTTTGTCTGCTGGGACCTCGGCTACGAAATCTGCAAGGATTTGCCCTTTAATTGTTGGTCTTGGCTTGTAGACAATATTATGACCGCCTAGTTTGATAGCCCACTTGCTAATCGTCCTGAGACGTCTGGTTTGGAAAGAATCTGGCCAAGGTGATAATTCGTTAAGACATTTATGACGTGCCCCGAAAAATACCTACGAAGCCTGCGCGAAGCGTGGACTAGCGCAAGTACCAGTTTTTCCATCATTGAATACTGAGACTCCGGGTCATTCAACATTTTGCTAATATAATAGATAGGTGTTTGAACACATTCTCTTTCGACAAGTAAAACTGCTCTGACTGCCATCTCTGATGTAGCAAGATAAAGAATCATAGGCTCTTTGTCGCGCGGAGCTATCAAAGTTGGCAATTGAATCAAACAATCCTTCATATCCTGGAAAGCTCTTTCCGCCTCTGCTGTCCACTGAAATTTCTCTTTCTTTACGCAGTTGCGCAGAGTACGGATGAAAGGACAAGATTTTCAGCGTGATTTGCGAGAAAATGGTTGAGGGCAGCTAACCGTCCCGCTAGTCGTTGCATCTCTTTAACACTTGCTGTAGTCGCCATATGTTGAATTGCTTCCACTTTTTCTGGATTGACTTTAAACCCATCCTTCGTGATGATGAAACTGAGGAACTTTCCCTCTTCCATGCCAAAAGAACACTTGCTTGTGTTCAATTTCAAATTAACTTTTCACAGTGAATCAAAAGTCTTGTGAATGTTTTCCAACATCATTTCTTCCGTTTGACTCATGATAACTAGATCGTCAATATATACTTAAACGGTTACTCCATTGTCATCACCAAACACTGAATCCATAAGCCGTTGATAAGTGGCTCCCGCATTGCGGAGCCCAAAAGGCATTTTTGTATAACAGAAACTACCCTTCTCCGTGCGGAAGGCCATCTTGTCTTCATCCTCTTGTTTCATCAGCACTTGATGGTACCCTTTGTAACAGTTGAGAAAACATTTCCAACGAAACGATGCTAAGGAGTCAACTTTCTTGTCAATCTCAGGAAGAGAGTAACAATCTTTGGGACATGCCTTGTTTAAATCTTTAAAATCGACGCACATGCGCCAACCGCCATTAGCTTTTTGACTATAATGGGGTTCGCCACCCAAGTTTTGTACTTGACTTCTCGTAACATGCCAGCTTTTAGTAATTCTGCAACTAGCTCGTTCATAGCTTCAGTTTCTCAGTATCTAAGCTGCGTTTTTTCTGAACCACTGGTTCTGCTGATGGGAAGACATTTAAACAATGCTCAGCAACGTCGAGTGTCCAGGTGAAAATATCCATATTATGAAACAACAATGACCTAAGCTTTATGCGGATTGTCATGGACATCGAAGGACCGAGGATAATTGGTTGCTCTGGATATTTATTATTTAAAATCCATTTCTCAGGTTCATTCGACGACATAGGTTTAGCAGCCTTAGCAACTGGTTCTTCGATAGACATAATCTCCTTTCGAGCAAACATGATAGCTACGCCTGTTGGCGTTGGGAAATCATAAGCAACCTGTAGCGCAGACATGATCATGCTGAAATCACTTTGCGCACGACGCCCTAATAAAACATCATGACGAGAAGTTGCCGGCATCACCATAAACTTTACTTGAATGGTTCACGAGTGTTTGTCGTCTGAAAGAGTTACAAGAAAAACTATATGTCCGAGAGAAAAGACAGCGTCATTGCAGAATCCAGTTAATGGAAAGTTAACTTGTTCCTGGCGTGCCTTATCCTCCGGATCTAACTGTTTGAAACATTGCTCGTATATGATGTCCATGGAACTTCCCGGATCTATGAACATACAATCGGTCTGGTAATGACCAAAAATACCTGTGATTACTACTTGTCTATCTTCCTGAGGTCTGCCAGGAACAATAGGAAAAATTACTAGCTCCTCACGCCATTTGTTATTTCAAAAATGTTTTTGTTGCTTGGACCCTCATCCTCGCGTGTGAGTTGTCTGACCTCCTTTCGTACTGATTGTACTAAGTGTGTCAGATTACCGCTTTTCAATGCTTTTTCAATCTCTGTGCGCAAACTGATGCAGTTGTAAGTTGTGTGCCCAGTATCTTTGTTAAAGTCACAAAAGAGATTCGGGTCTTGACCCTTCTTGTTCTTCATGGGCTGAGGTTGCTTAAAGTGATAATTCTCTGTGCTCAAGACTTTTGCGGGACATTTCGTTAGAGGCGTCCATTGTCGATCACGATTCTCTTGTTTGATTGCTTTCTAGGTGGTAATCTTATTAATCGCTGCGCGAGCATCTACTGGCGAGTACAGGGAATACGAGCTTTGGTTTGAGTCCTTCCATCCTTTTTTAAACTTTCGGCCACCTCTACTAAGATCCTTAGGAGGATTCTGAGGTAGTGGTGGTCTGTTAGAATTAAGGTTCCGCTCAGTCTGCGCATAAACTTTGGCTACTGCCATTAGCTTATCCCAGCTCTTTGGAAGGCCAGTTGTCCCAGAAAGTACTTTTATCATTTCATCACATCTTACCGCATATTTGAACTGTGCGCGGATAAGATCCTCATGAACATTTCCAATTTCTAACACTTCTTTGTAGTAACGAGTGATAAAATCCTCTAGGCTTTCATCATTCTTCCGCCAGATGTTCATCACATCTGAGGAATCTCTGACGTATCGCCTTTGTTGACTAAAATGCGTATGGAATTTCTCCTTAAGATCGTTCCAAGAGGAAAGTTTACCTGTGGACAAATTATCAAACTAAAGGCGCGCGGCGCCAATAAGAGTCTGTATGAACAGATGGCACCACATTGGTAATGTCCGTCCTCCAGTTAGCCCTGCGCTAGTGAAGAGGCGCATGTGATCATCAGGATCAGTTAAACCGTTACACTTCCCTACATTGGGCGGTAACTTTGCTCGTTCTAACGGAGCCAACGTTATTTCTCTTACAAACTTTGATTGCTCAGCTGCTTCAGCGGGTCGATATACCAGATTGTAATCGTGCTCCGTCTCAGGATTGTATGTTGCACGTATTTTAGGCTTGTAACTGACATGATCCGTAGACAAAAGGTTAAAAACACTTACACTATCTCCTTCATCATAAGTCTTATCATATTCATCATGTTGGGTGTCCCGCTTCTGTGATAGTCGCGGGCCCAAACGTGAGTGAACAGATGTGCGATTTTGAGCATTTTCTTCTTGCTTTCGATTACCAGAATGAACAGAATCATTCCTGGTTTTAGAGTACCTCTCAGTTCCGTCTACAGACACATGCGAAGGCGCACGGGCATGGTTCTGAGTATCATAACTCAACACTCGAGGTGCCGGCGAAGCACGAACCAGAGGAGCATTAACCGGAGCTTGAAAAGCTGGAGTTCCGGTCTGAGCACATAGTTGAGCATACATTGCATTTAAAGCAGCTTGAGATTTGATTAGCCAAGACAACGAAGTCTCTCCAGTTGGTAAAATTGACGCGAAATCAACATGAGAAGTTGCCGGAGTCACTGGAATGCTCGCATGATCTGGATCATACGGAACATCAGCTTCGCCGGACGAGTCTTCAACAATTAGTCCGTCGACCTGAGAACCGCCAACGATGCGACGGATCTCCGATCGAGGACCTGGAAACGATGATCCAACAGCAATGATGCTGTAGATCTAAGTGAAACGAAACGAAAGATGAGAAGAGAATAGAAAATCGGTGGGCGCCAATGAAGAAACGTCGACCTAACAGATCGGAATCTAGTTAGACCTAGGGTTTGGTTTCTGCATAAAATCCGTTAATCCTTCGTTTAGTTTGGCTGTGGTGATCGCAACTACCCTCCAATGATACCTGCAAAACAGAACGACGCTAGCCTCGCCACGGGGAGAAGGAGGGTTCCCTCCGTGACCACCCTCTGGCGTAAGAATAAGTATTGGTACTCGGAAAATAGTTTAAGTGATGTAAGAGAGAGAGTAAGTGAGAGTGAATGTCTTTCATGTACCTGATGTTACCTATTGGATTTGGGTGCCAAAAGGAGAGATGAAAACTTAACGGAATCTTTGCCATCCCGTTAAGTGTTAATGTTACCGTTAATGCGCACGGATTGGTCCGTCATCTAAGGCTAGGGAGATGCCACGTGTCATCGTGAGATCACTCTACTTTCTCGAGGTGACCATGCCATCACCGTGATCTTCCTGATTATCTAAGATGATGCCATGTTGCATTCGGTTGTAACTGAAAGGTGCCCTTACACGATTGGACATTAGATGCTTCTAGACGTTATACAGCTGTGGCTCTCTATGGACTGCTGCCACGTGTGCATTCTGTTACAACAGAAAAGATTCCTTTTGTCTCTGCACCATATCTTGTAAACAGATATTCTTTGCTAAGGAAAAGTCTTCAAGGTTAACTTTTTCCTTGCGCGAGCCCACGCAAGGTAGTTAAATCTTCCTTTTCCTTCTTAGATGCTTGTCGCAGAGAATTGTAAACTTCCTCTGTTGTGCTGTATGCGCAGGTTTCTGGATACAAACAATGACTCAAGGAACTCTCAAGATTAACTATTTTCCTTGCGCGAGCCGGCGCAAGGTAGCTAAATGATCCCTTCCCTTCTTTGATGTATGGCAAAAAGTTTGCTAAGTCCTTCTTTGGTATAAATGTCTGCGCAAGGTATCCTTGGCAGGTAATAGTGGGTATGGTCCCCTTGCCTGGCGCAAGGTTTTTGGGACCATACCCCTTCAACATGTTTCACATACCTCAGATCTTCCACTCACTATTGGTAACCCCTTAACATATTCTTGTATTGCACGGTCCAAACAGCTTTGTGATTCACAGGTGCAAACCTCTTGTGCCAAACTTGAGTGTTTGAACCTCAATAGCTTGCATATATTGACTAGAAGCCGCCTTCACTTCCCCTTGCACCACAAACATCCGATTCTTTGTCATTGGTGACCTTATAATGACCCCTCTTTGTGGGTGATGAAAGCAGCATTCGCCCTTTTCAATTACTACTTTGACCCCCTTTTTCTTGAAGCTGTCCAACACTCATAAGATTGGAAAAAAAAACAAAACACAAACTTTCTACCTGGGCCAGGTCCTTACGGACCGCAAGGGGTCCTCGGCAGGCAGAATGTGTTTTGGCTCGCGAATTTGCTCGGATCCACACACAACCTCCTCACCCAATCACCTCCAAACCTCATTTAAACACCTCCAACAACCTCCTAACTCTCCCTTATAAATACCTCCACTAATCCAAGCTATTTTCCACTTTCACAACTCTCTAATCCTTCCTAAAACACTCTCAAATCACTCCAAGAACTCTTTCAACATCAGAATTCAGGCACATTGTACCTCTTCACTAAAGTGAGCATAACTTGCTCGTTTCTTAACGAAATTGCTCCATTCTTCTTCTTACATACTTGGATAAACCCTAGGTTTGAGTCCACGTGTTCTCCTTGGAGAATCCAGACCTGGATATTCACGTAAAGGGCTCCAAACTTTCTGTTTGATTTGAAACATTTATAAACTTATGTTTTATCTTATACAACCTTGTGTTCTTGAGCTGCTAACCAAGTTTATGGTTAGTAAAGCCAAACCAAGTTTGTTCACATGAACAAAGGGTTACTTAGACACCCTAAACTTTCTGTTTTCTAAGAGCTTAAGCTCACAAGTGATGCCAAGCCAAGAGTTTGTTTATAGTGTGTCTACCTTGGTTAGCTTGGGCTATCCTAAACTTAAGACCACACATCACTTGATGATTTCTCATCATTATTCCAAGCTAGTTTGCTAGTTGAAAAGTGACACAACCCCATCTAGCCTTCGACATTTGTCGACGCATGCTCACCGGGTTGTGAATTACTTGGCTACTTGGTATAATGACACCATTTACATTCTTGTTATTCATATTGTTCTTGACCCTCCTTGTTGTCTACGACAACTTGTGAAGTGGTGAACTCATATGAGGTTCCTAAATGGATGGCCAATGCCACCTACCTCCTACATGACTTCCATGAAATCTTTGTTAAGTTACAGTGTTATGTAAATATGTATCTATGGACTATAATATAATCCCAAAAACGGAACCCTTGATAATGACCAAATAATCACCTATCAAGTTAATAAGTTTTATCACTAAAGTGTGTAGCTCTTTGTCATGATTCTAATAGGTCTCGAACCTATGAAATCACATCAAACCCATTCGGGTTATCATAGTGTCAAGAACAAGTGCTATACCTAAGTAATTATTTTCATAGCATAATACTTTATTCTTATTTCCGTAATCATGCTCGATAATCCAAATCTTCCGTTAAAACTCATACTCACGCATATGTTCTTCTTGTAGAAGGACAAGGTGCCAAACCCTAATCACAACAAGCTCGCGGGATATCTCTAAGTGGATCACTTTAGCAAAACCGTGGGTACACTCGACCCATTTACCGCTTTCTCACTTTTGGGTTGTAACATGTTTACTTATAAAAATGCACTTATCACAATTCATGGTTTTGCATACTCAATACTTAATACATGATGCTTGTTATGCTTAGATACATGCTAGAATTATACATGCTCGATCATTAACTTAGCTAGCCCAACTTGACATATATAGCGCTATAGGAGTAGCACACCACCCGTCGGGGTTATGTTAAGATTATCATACTCATATTGGTCTCATCGCTTTTTGTGACGAGGGAAGCTCGATCTCGTAAACTTTTGTGGAAACTCGGGGTTTGATCTAGTATTGCATGATTAGTATATACTTTGCTTACTTTTACTATGTGGATTCGAGTTATACCTTTTATACCTATGCTATGTATTCACCAAACTGTACTCATCTTTGTTTTTGCATTGAACTCTATTTTAAAACATGTTAGATGATGCCATGAAATTGTAGTAGTGTCGATGACTAGATACACACATAGACGTTAGGTTTATAAATGTTGTATCAATTTTTTTCTTTTGCTACTGTTGTATTTGAATTTCCTTGTATTGTATGACAATTTACGCATGAAATGAAATCCGGTTTAAATTAATTATTGTCACTATTAGTTTTATGAGTAATCAGCAATCTCTTTCGTCTCGCGTTGATGTTTTCGCCATCGGTTGGGGTGTGACAGGTACAAGGAGTTGGTTCACAAAATTGGATGAAAATATCAAACATGCGGTGAAACTTGGAAATGGCAAACCATTAGCTGTAAGATATATTGTGGATATTTGACTTGAAATAGAAGGGCTCGTTCAGGTCATCACTAATGTTTACTTTGTACCAGAATTAATCCTACACATTTCGAAATTTATCCTACACAACTCGTAATTTATCCTACACACCTCGTATTTATCCTACACTATAAATGAATTTTTATATTTATTTTTTGAAAAATATATATCTTAAAAATAAGTTACAAATTTAATATAGTTAGCTATTAAAGATGAAACTACCAATTAATGATGTATGTAAGTTTACCAATATACCCTTATAGTTACATTAAGTACAAATAGTAAATGAAGTCTAATGAAGCATTTCTATTGGTTGAAATTTCATCTTTATTCTTCTTACAAAAAATTTCTTCTCATTTGAACCCTCCACTAACTATATAGTAGTTATTAATATTGAAAGAAATTAATAAATAAAAATAAATAAAATTTTTTAAGTTAAAGGAGAGAATGTCATGTGTCATTATTTGTAGTCTTTTATTATAAGTTAGAAGATTAGATTGTATGTATTAAACATGATTCTATGTAAATGGTTTGAATTGAACCTAGAAATTAGGGTTGATTTCTATTACAAAAAAGGTATTTAATTTAGTCTTTTTTGGTTAATCTGCAAGGTTATTGATTTTTTTTTGCTATATTTGATTTGAGTTTTTATTATTTTTGTCTGATTGCATACGATGTAAATATCATGAATAAAATGTCTTTGGGGAAGAATGTGGGGTTAGGACGAGTAAAACATAAAAGTTCCGTCAGTAGAAAGAGGATTTTGATCTTGATCATGTGAATTTTGATTCAGTTGATGTGTTACTACACCAAAAAGAAGCAATTTTTGGTAAAGCAAATCTGGTTTTTGCTATAAAAAGTCTTTGCTTGAGGCTCTCCCTCAATAATTAGCAATTTTCTTTTGGTCTTTGTAGCTAAATGGGGTGATAAATCATTTTTCTCCACAATTGGTATGTAGCATGTTTGGAATTTTAACTAAAATGCTTCCATGAATTAAGAAAAAAATTTTAAAAAAAAAATCCCAGCTCATAATAATGTCGATGTTCTTGTCTTTGTATAGCTCTTGCTGTAGCATCATCACCTCTTGGTATACTATATATTCAGACTGTGTGCTATGCTGGTGGTGGTTCTATTCATGGGGATTTCAAGTATGATTGAAGCATTTTTTTTACTACATCAGCCTAGGGAAGATTGTATGGTCCACTTTGAGGCTGAATTATCAAAATCATACCTAGGTTTAAGAGTAGTATTTGCTAGATGCGAATACTTTGTTCCGTTCATATAATTAGTATAGATAGTTGTGTGATAGGTTGTTATCTTGATCATTTGTAAACCCTATTACACACAGCACAATTAAAGGTGAAATCAAAGAGAAAGCGTTATTTATCTTGTGTATTGATTCATTAAATTATAGTCTGATTTATTTGCTTATTTGATGCTTCACACACAAGATTACATTGATTTCGCTAATGTATTTGTGTGATTGATTATGTATTTTATAAGATTTAAAAAGTTTGGGACCTGATTGCAATAATTAGTTTCGGGGTTATACATCAGGAGAGGAGAAGAGATGATGGAAGGACAAAGTGCATCAGTGGAAAATGGAACAGGTACAACTGATGAGGAAAAGGTTGCTGGCCTAGTTTTAGTGACTGTAGCGTTTAGGGATTACTATATAATATTTTTAAGAATGTCACCATAGGGTTGTTGGACTTGCACCTTGAGAATATTGGTGATCATCTTTTTGAGATTAAATATCTTTAATTGTTAATCAGTTATGTTAATATGTCATGAAAAATATTTAAAAGTAATTCATGTTACAACATTCAAGCCAACAAAGAATCCAGAAACAGATGCAGCCATGGAGTTCGACATGTTAGTTATCTTGATCGGGTTCCCGTTAAGAGTGTATATGATTGATGGTAGTTCTGAGTTCGTAAGGGTGAAAAACTCATGATTATGGAGAGAGAAGGTCGAGATATGTGTGATGTTATTATGAGGGTTATCAACAATTATCAACCAATATTAATTAGGGTTATCAACAATTATCAACCTTTATTAGTCATGTTCTTAAATGCATTATAAGGGAAACCTTTATTAGTTAATAAGAGTTATAACAATTATCAACCAATATTAAATAGGTATAAATATAGTTTGATCAAGTATAATATAATATAAATGATGATGCTGATGATGGCTATATTGATTAAATACATATAATCATATATTCAGTCTTACATTATACACAAGGCATTCAACTTTGGTCGTCAAGTCCTTTGTAATTGAGATTTAAATCCGTCATCCAACTTAATGGAATCATCTGGATCCCTACCAAAGTTAGTTGTAACATGTGGTGGTTCAAAACTAGAAGACCATGTTACTGCCTTTTGCTGGTGCATTGGACTTCCATCCTCATTTCGAGGAATATCATTCGAAATCTCCAAGAAGGGACTCGTACTGATGTAAACAAAGTCTTGTAGTTCAATGATGAACCACCAATAGTGTTTTCTAAAAAATTTAAATCCTCAAGGACCTCAAACCCTTGGTTAGACAGAGGATTAGATGCATTGGTAGCCTCATGTTAAGTATTTCCTTAGTGATAGGTTTTAAAAGCGAGCTAGAATTCAAAAGACATTGATACATAATTTTCATTGCTAATATGTGCTTGCTTTGTGAGGGCAAACTTTATCTTGGATTGATCAACCAGGATATTGATGAAATGACATTCAGGATGATTAAGAGATTTATCAAGAATGTGAGTAGGGTTTAAGTTGAAGAGTCATTTGCACGAGAGAGACTTGATACGAAATCAACCAGAAATTAGACCTAGGAGATGGAAATTTGGAGAAAATGGGTGTCAACTGTTTCATTATCCCAAGTAATAAAACATCCAACAGTTTTGAGAACAACTGCATATAACTCATCAGTTGTATTTGAAATCTCTAATCCCTACACTTCCAAAGTATAAGGGTTACATTAGTTATTAGATTAAAGTTAGTTATATGGGGGTTACAAAGTTCAGGGACTGAAAGTGGCAAACCAGAACTTGATAACTACCCCCCCCCAAAGGGTGCGAAACCCCTTGGGAAGCACCCATTCGATTTCAGCCACAAGGAAGACAAGGGACGCGACTATTAGAGACGCACCTATTCATGATTAATCTCATCCACAAGATCTAGAGACACACCCGTTCACGAAGGGACATGTCTCTACACTCGTACCTTTTAGAAACTATAAATAGGGCATTAGATTTCATTTGTAATTGTTCATTCATGTATTATCACATTCAGTATTCAATAATGTAGGACCGATCCTCAACGTATAGGAACCTAGATTTGATTTCTATTGTGCATAATAGCGGAAATATTATGACAAGTTTACCAAATAACAAGAATTAGTCAATTAAACATCAATTTTATTGATATAACGTCAAGTCTCCAAATTGACAGAGCTTCACCTCAGAAATGCCAAAGTTACAAATGAGTGAGGCATGCTAGTTATTTATAGATATTCAAGTTCGCCAGTGGGATAGCTAAGTTCGCCCGAACTTGACCTAGTCAAGTTCGGCCGAACTTGACTTTACATGATACACATGAGCGAACTTGACCTTTACAAACATAAATACTTCGTATCGCTAGCCTATTCAACTCTAAACTATACAGACTCGATATAAGACTAAGACATAGACATTCTGCACCAACAGACTCCCCCTTGGATATCGTCTTCATCTTGTATCAGTCTTCAAAACTCTATCTTCAAATAAACTTTAACGAACACGACCGAAGAAGTTCTTGTAAGGCTTCTTTCGTCGTTATTGCTTAGGATCTGCATCTGATCTGTAGGAGGCACTTTGTTCATATACTGAAATCTTCTAAGCCTTGCCGCCTTACCTTTCTCATGTATAGCTTCTAGACGCTTTTCTTCCTTTAGAAATTCCACCCGTTCTAGATCCCTCCAGTTTGTCTGCCACATCTTTCCTGAATTTACTTCATGCGCATAACAAACATTCACAACTCTTTGATACTGCATAGCTTGTTCTTTTTCACATTCTTCGAATACAATCTTGCTGTAGAACAAGGTTTTAATATCTTCTCTCGAACAATTTAGTAACCACATAGGATCTAGAATCATAATTGTTCTCAACAAACCTCTCATACCCCTGAAAACCCAATATCTCCACCTGTTCCTTCATGATATCCAAATGTTCTTCAAATCATAAAACAATAACGGCTTCACATGTAGTGGGATCTATCATCCACCATTTGAACACTGGATAGAAATTCTGTTCAATAGGCATTAGTGGCATGTTTCTCATCGCTCTCGGTCGTTTCATAATAAACGTTATATCTTTTTCCCCTGTTTTCTTATTCGTTTTGATGCTACGACCTAGAATAAACGGCTTCCAATACTTGAATCCCTTTGTCGCTTCAAACTTGATCATTTTCCATAGTAACTGATCAATATACTTCATATGATAAGTAACATTCACACTTTGAACCAGCTCCTCAACATCCCAGTACGGTAGAGTCTTGAAATCAGCCAGATATTTGAAGTATTGTACTCCAAATTCCCTTTTGATTGCATATACGTTCAACTCCTTAAACCAACCCCAACTGAGAATATCCCCCAATGATACGTCTTTACCTCTGGTAAAGAATGCTAGAGGACGTCGAAACTTACGTTCACGTGGCATATCTTTAAACCAGGACTTCTTAGCTTTAGCTATTTCCTCTTTCGTTATTGGTTTCAGAACTTTCCCTTCTCGTAAAGATTCTTCAATCTTTTTCTTCAATATGTCTTCATCAAGTTGCTTGTACATCTCCTCATAAGTAGGAAAACTATCAGTTTTAGGACCGACGTACTTCGCAGTTTGATCAGTTTCATCATCAGAAGACCAATCTTCAACAATAACTCTGTTCTACTCATCAGCTTCAAATCTTCGTACATACTGATAATCATTTGGCTCAAACGTGTTAACATTCAACACATCCTCTTCAAAATCAAATTCAAGAGTTTCAGCATCAACTTCGATCAATTTAGCCAAATCTTCCTTTGTATAATTATGCACATACTCGCCTTCCTCAACATTATGTTCCAGCATAAGCATTAAAGGCTTTGGTGGTACAGCAGCAACAGGCTTTGCAAACCTATCAACATCAATCATATCAACATCATCAGTTGACCCTGTTTGCCCTGACTCCCCCTGAATCTGATCATCCATCTTGTTCGATTCATAATCCATCAGAGAAGAAAAATCAACATCATTAGATACATTTCCTTCACTAATTCTCATACCAACTCCTCCCTGATCATCATAATCATCATCATCAGCAACATTCCAATCTTCATAATCAGCATCATCTTTCTTATCATCCTCATCTTTATCCTCTTTCTCTGCTTCTTCATCGTCTTTATCTTCAGAAGCAACGATAGGATCAGAAGGCTTGACAGATTCATCAACCTTTGGAATATCGGACTCAGAAGCTATAACAACATCATCAACAGACTTCTCTGCAGCTTCAGATGATTTAGGGGCTTCACCCTCAACACCTTTACCTTTGCCACTTGCTGCTAATTCTTTTTCTGATCTTTCCTTAGCTTCCAGTCGATCCAGAAGATCATATTCAGTGATGAAATCAATCCCCAGTGTATTAGATAACACTTTCTGCATTCTTGTGAATCTACGATCATTTAGGGCTTGGATTGACTTTAGATCAGCAATCTCTGTTGAAGCTTCTCGTTTGCATCTTGCAAACTTTCAATTAAGGCTTTGAAATATTCTCTTTCATTTTCCAATACTTTAACTTTATCATCCATCATTTCTTTCTCTACTGTGCTTTGATTCATCTTATTGATCAGCTCAGCCTTTTCTTCTTCATTTTTGGCTACTTTATCTTCCAAGATCTTAACTTTTTTGAGGAGATCAACATTAGTGTTAGGAAATAAATCATTCAGATCTTGAAGATTAATCGGATCATGCAGCATATCACCAAACAAATTTCCTCTTGGAGTTTTTGATGTTGATTTTGGAGTAGCATCTTTTGGAGTAGAGTTCTTCGGAGTAGAACTTTCAAAATGAGAAGTCGTTGGAGCAACTGGAGATGTAATGATTGGTACTTCAAGTAATTCAGTCTCAGGAGCTTCTTGTGTAGCTCCTGGACGTTCAGCTTTAGCAGAAATGATAACAGGAGGTTCTTGTGTAGGAGGTTCTTGTAACATCCGTCGAAAAACGGGTTTTTCAAACCCGCTTCGTTTATTAATCGAATAATCAGTTCAAATTTTCGTTGCTCATTTAATGCTTATTTTAATTTTAAACAATACATAACTAATAAACGTTTTAGAATATGGAAATTAAATTGTTAAAAAATAAAAATAAAGTAATTAAAAATAAAAATGGGCTGCCGGGTTTCGAACCCGGGTCAGCCGGATGACTTACTCACCAAACAATTAACCACTCCGCCACTTGATGTCTTTGTGTAATCTAGGAAACAAATAAAACATAAGTTCATCTGTGAAATCATCTGTTTTGCGCCAAACTGAAACCGTTCATCGGCTTTCAACATTCCAGACGATTGAGTAATCGTTATTACTGATAATAACCGATGAAAACATTACGACGCACGATCTCAATCAATTCATCCTTTATTGAACTTGAATTCATATGATTTTCGGGTTTAATAACCGAAATCATTTACTTCCTGATTTACACCGGCAATATCACCATCTCGCGACTCAAAAACACTCACAGAACCTCCAATTTCACGTTCGCTCTATTTTCTGTTCGTCGGAAACGCTTTCTGAACTCGCCGGACTTTCGCCGGAAAACCGTGTCTTTCATCAAAACGGTAAATTTCTCAATTCTTTCATCTTCTATCTGTTGTTAGACTTTTACTAACTCAAACCCTTCAACCAGAATCAGTCCCAGGCGACGATATCGGATAATCGGCACTCGCCGGAAGATTTCTGAAAAATTCCTAAATCGCGCTGTGAATCGGTATAATCATCTAAACTCTCTGATAATTCTTGTTTAGTCATTCAATTTCACTATTGGTTAATCAAAACTATTAATTGGCCCGATCAGACAGAGTTCATAAAACAGAGCCGACGACTTCGCCGGAATTCTGAGAAAGATCATCTTTCCAGTACATTCACTTCCAAAACCTTCCCTGTCCATTTCGTTTTAATCAATTATATGTCCGTCAATCAAATTAAACAAGAACAGTAGAACGAATCGTTGTCTGTGTTGTTGTAACGAAGAAGATGAAGCTTAGACTGTTTATATACTTAATATAAATCGGGTTATATCTCGGGTTAGACACACAGTCCAGCGGTGGACTGTGTGCATTTGAATCATAGAGTCCCGGGTTCGAGTCTGTCCTTATTCCGATTCGTCACAATATTCAGACTTTTTATAAAACCTAAATACGGAAACTTCCAGTTAGTATATAAGTGAAATAAAAACAAGTATTTTAACCAGGTTAGACACACAGTCCAGCGGTGGACTGTGTGCAACGTTAAACAACAGGTCCCGGGTTCGAGACCTGTTATGCGCACCGGTTCGATAGAATTAAAATCCTTTTTAAAATAAATCAATTTTGAATAAAATAAATAGTATATAAATATAATTAAAAACAGAAATATTTCGGGTTAGACACGTAGCTCAGTTGGTAGAGCTGCGTGCACGCGTACGGGAGGTCACAAGTTCGAACCTCACTCAGCGCAAACAAACACACGACCGAACCGGTCAACAGTCAACAGTCATGGTCAATGGTCAACGGTCACCCAAAAAGTCAACATTTTCTTTTTTATATTTTTATTTATTTATTTAATTTAAAAATCAATTAAAAATACTTAAAAATAATGTTTTTAAAGTTAGAAAATAACCTTAAACTCACAAAAATATATCTAAAAATCCTATTAAAATTATTAATTAATCCACTTATTTACTGTACCTTTTCGTTATTATTTAGGTTAGTTAATACTCGTCGATCAACCCTCTAAACTCGTGCGCATTCAGCATCGTCAAACTAACGAACCCAATGTGAGTGAATCTCTACAAATTCCCCGTTTTAATCACGTTTTTGGGGTGTATCATGTGTCATAGTATTTATCACATTTAAACACTTGTGCATCCATCATATCAATGATCAAATGTGTATTCAATATATATCAACTGTTTGCGTGGTTAATGTTTAGATTAAATTTATATTTTCAGTTCATACATTATCATAGGCCGCCGCTCCCCATTACCTATGAGCGTGAGCCGTTCCCCATTACCTATAAGCGTGAACGAGGCATTGCCAACATACGATCGGCTCCGTTTGATTGAGCCTTGATCGCACATACATTCATTATAGGCCGTCTGTTCCCATTACCTATGAGCGGAACCGTTCCCCATTACCTACGAGCGCGAACGTGACGTTGCCAAGATTTACATTATCATTCATGTCATATATTCATGCAAGGTGGTTTGTTATTGTTATTGTTACTGTTATTGTTATTGTATGTTTATTTACGTTTGCTCACATATGATTATTGCACAATTTTTTCATATTAAATATAACAAGAAATCAATAATAAATGTTTTCTAACAAGGTTCACTCGCCAACTTTTGTTGACCCAAAAACCCCCATTTTTTACACATGATGCAGGTGATCCAGTTGCAGCAAGAAACATATAGGATGGCATAGAAGAATAAATCGGTTTAGACTTTGGATTGGTTATGTAGTTACTTTTCTTTGTAATTGTATGAACTTGTTTGGAATATTGAGGATGTAACTTTGAATTTAATAAATATGAAACATATTAGTAAACATCATGAGCTTTGGTGATAACCCAATTATGCCCCGACTCTTATTCCGCTGCGGGTCGGGGTGTGACAGTTCTTGTGTAACTCCTCTCTCCTGTGCGCCAGAAGGTTCTTGTGTAACTTATGTGCTTTTCAGTTTTCCTTTGTATCTACGACTAGCAGGTTTATGAGATTTCTTTGGTTTTTTCCTGCCTTTTGTCTGAGGAGACCCTGTAGTCTTTGTTGTTGAAACAGTAGCAGGCTTCACACGCTTAGCCTTTTTCTTGGGTCTTTCGTCATCAGACTCTTTTTCTTGATTCGGATCGAAATCATCATCACTTTCTCTGGCTTTCTCTGCCTTAGTCTATACTATTGTTTTCTTTGTAACTATTTCAAGAGAATCGTCAGAATCATCATTCTCTGAAGCAGCTGATACCACATCATCTTCCTGAGTCGTTTTAACTGTTTCCTGACTCTCAACAACCACTGCTGTACTAGAACCAGCTTCAGCTTGAACATTTTCTGGTTCTTCATCATCAATAAGCATCGTATCAATCTTTTTAGCAGCTTGCTTCTTTTTAGGCTTTTCGACTTCAGCTTTTAAGAACCAATCACTTCGAGCTTTTGGCTTGAAAGCTTTAAACCACTCTTTCTCAGCGTTCAACTCTTTCTCATCACCACTTTCGTCTTTTCTCCACTTGTTGTCAGCCGGTGCTATATAATTTTCATCTTTGATAGCCCCAAATACTGGTTTAGCCACCGATGCTGAGTCTTGCTTTTGAAATTTTAACAACTTCTTCACTGTTGTATCATCAAGGTGACTCAGATATAAGACATCATTCAGATCACGTGCAATGTTTGTGAATATTTCATCGATTAAATCTGCACGAACCTTGGATATAAACACAATCTTCAATCGTCCATATTCTTTGACATATGTGTAAACACAAGCTTTTAATAATTGAACGACTTTTTTAGAATTAACGTCGTTGCCATACAGGCCATATAATCTTGAACATCGTCAAGGCCTGCTTTGCGGTGACTGAACGTATGAATAATCGCATGCATTAGGAGCTTATAGGGGTTAGGCACTTCCCCTTTCTTCAGTGTCGGCTTATTAACACTCCCTTTGTACCCCATTTGATAAAAATACCCTCTAACCATCTTCTCATCAAGAAATATAGGATCGTCTTTGTCATCGTTGAACTGAAGAATCCTGCGAATATCATCTTCTGTAACCGGGATATCTTTGACTTCATTTCCCACTTGCACTGATGAAATAATGGTGTTCTTATCATCACTAAGGCTTGCGTTCATCAAGAAATGTATGAGATCTGTACGACACTGTGCGCTCCGTAATAGCTCTGTGTATCGGATATTCCTTCAAAAACTTCAAAATACTCTCGTACTCCTTCAGCGACGGACATATCACTTTATCAAGCATGATATATGTATTATGGAACTTAGAAAAGTCCATAGAAATCACCTTTGCTGGTACTTGAGCCTGAAAAACGACGCAAAACAATTAGCAAGTATTTCGAGAAAAAGTGACAAAATTTTTCAACATTTTTTTATCAAGTTCGGGCGAACTTGATGTGTAATATAACAATCTGGTTTTATCAAGTTCGCTCGAACATGTACAATATACATGTTCATTAAGTCAGTCACAAGTTCGGGCGAACTTGTAATTACATTTCAGTTTTTCTCTACCTAAGTTCGAGCGAACTTCCTAAATTTTTATCAATTCATATTTCACACAAAGTTTGGTCGAACTTATGGTTTAAACAAGGATTATATTGTTTTCAGATGCAAGTTCGGCTGGACTTGATCAACAGGTTCGGGTGAACTTGTCATCTTCTTCATCAAACATTACAACAACATGTTATGACCATTCTGTCCAAATCCATGGTCGGTTTTCATTGATTATGCCAATCTTAGGTTCAATTTGTCCAAACATCTCCTAAATTTATCAATTTTAACCAATTCGGATCTAGATTTACATTTTGGGTTCAATTAACAGTCAAAAACACAAATTCTTACCTCAGCCATTGAGATAGATGTGTTAATTACCTAAATCAATGCAAATTTCAGCAGAGTAATGGTATGAATTTGTCAATTTCACTCAATCGCACTTATCGGTTAAGTTCGCTCAGAGACTTGTGTTTTGTGATAATGAAGTTCGGCCGAACTTGCACGGTACTTATACTCTAACAAGTTCGGGCGAACTTGCAAGCCCAAGTTCTAAGGCCCACTTAAGTCTGGGCGAACTTAACTTATAACCAACAACCATCATTTTCAAGTTCGGTCGAACTTGTTTGTTTGTTAAAACTTTAATCAGTTTGACAAGTTCGGACGAACTTGCCAATACCAAAATCAAACTTTTTTCAAATTTTGCAATTAAGTCGCTCAACTTTCCAACTTTTACCAGTTATGAAAATCCACTCAGTTGACCAAGTCCAATTTAATGACCTTGATTAACTGATTTGTCTGCCGAGTCCAAGTTAATGACCCCGGTTTGACCCGTTACGAACAAACTGTTGATATTTTCAAAATCAAAGTTTCAATTTAATGAACTTTTATCGTTTTTTGGCTTTTCAAATTTTACAGATTAGCTCCCAGCCCATTGTCAATGAGATTTTCACCAGTTTAGCACCTTACCAGACTTCGAAGACTCGTTCTCCAACATTGGTTTGCTGAAAAACAATGTAGAAACAAAATCTTTTTGTATTTTTGTAAGTTTATGCTAAAACACATTGAAAATCTTTTTGGATTTAATCTGTAAAGCTGATAAACTATGTACAGAACAAAGTAAACTATGTACAAACATATTTAGAGACATATTTTTGTGAATTCATGTCTAAGGATCATATCAGTTAAATAAGACATATCACCAGTACCGTTGACCTTTAGATGACTTTAAGTTTTAAACTCGTTTACCTAGATTGTCGATATATTTGTCCATTTAAACTTTACCATGTTTCTCAACTGTTTCAAGATATGTTAAGATATGATTTATGAAACTTGACTTATCTGTGGTTCCCACTTCTTGAATATACTCCCGCATCAAGATTCCCTAGATTTCATCTTACATGTGAGTATAGCGTAATTGATATCTGTATCTGGGTTATGCGAGACCTTGAGAGCTCAGGTTAGTACTACCGTACAGACAAATAGAGGAAGGCTCGACTTTAGGGTGTGTTCCATTTAAGGAATCTTTTCAGCACTTCAAATGATTAGATCTTTCGATACTTTTCAAGATTGCAAGCAGTTTAAGGGTTTATTTTTGAAAGTATTATAGAAGTTCTAGGCTATTGCTTCTGCAAAATCAAAAAAAACTGTATAATACCCCAGATATCAACTATCTATAAAGACCTCGTATCTCAGAATCAGGCAATCTCTCAAACTAAATTTCGGAGTAGTAAGTCCTTATATCCAAGATATGTTATCCACAAGATTAAGCAGTTGTAAAATTTTGTTTATATCTCGAAAATAGTTTACTGAACGTGTTAAGCCTATCGACACATCCACAGTAAGACTTGTTTATCACTTTTAAACTTTACATTTCTTTAGCATATTGTGATAGTCCACTGATGTACTATCATTTCCTTTTTGTGAAACCGAATTCTTTTTGTCTTTTTCAATGTTTTTGTACTTTTTGCATTTTTCATATGTTTTTGGATTTTAAAATTTCAAATTTTTTTGTATTTTCTCTAACATTTCTCCCCCTAAAATCAAAAACATCTTTTTGTATTTTAGTTTTTTTATAAAATTCTAAACTAGAAAAGATATAGACAAACCAATGTGGATCACGCGAACTCGTCGTCTGATCCGTATTCAACCTCAGCGTCTGCACCTGTCAGCAAATTTTTCATACCATTAATTCTTAACAAGTATTTAAACCGTGATAAAGAAAATGGTTTGGTATAAAAATCAGCCTTTTGTTCATTGGTGTGGATTTTTTCTATTCGCACCAACTTCTTTTCATAGCAGTCACGAATGAAGTGATAACGAATTTCAATGTGTTTTGTGCGTGAGTGATGAACCGGATTTTTGGTCATATCAATGGCTGCCTTATTATCAACATACAGTGGAGTGTCGAGAAATTGCAGACCATAGTCTCTCATCTTCTGTTGTATCCACAGAATTTATGAACAACAGCTGGAGGCCGAGCTATACTCAGCTTCACAGGTAGAGAGAGCGACCGTAGTCTGTTTCTTACACTGCCAGGTTACCATTTTTGTTCCAAAGAACTGGCATCCCACTGTAGTCGATTTTGAATTCAACTTATCTACACCAAAATCAGAGTCAGCGTATCCTGCAAGATCGAAATTATCATTCTTCGGGTACCACAAGCCGGTGCTTGGGCATCCCTTCAAGTATCTAAAGATTTGCTTCACGATCTGCATGTGTGAAATTCTCAGGCTTGACTGATATCTGGCGCAAAGGCAGGTAGGATACATGATATCTGGGCGCGATGCCGTCAGATACATCAACGATCCTATCATTGATCTGTAGAGCGTCTCATCAACTTTGGTTCCAGTTTCGTCAATGCAAATCTCGTGATTAAGAGCAAGAGGAGTAGATAACGGCTTCGAGCTTTCCATATCAAACTACTTCAAGATGTCATGCACATAGTCTGATGAATGAAAATACCGTCAGGAAGTTGATCTACTTGCAATCCAAGGAAGAATTTCATTTCGCCCATCGAAGACATTTCGAATTTCTTCTTCATGATGCCCTCAAACTCCTTGCAAAGACTATCATTCGTTGATCCATAGATGATGTCGTCACATAGATTTGAACGATAATTAGATGACTACCAACTTCTCTTGTGAAGAGAGTACTATCCACAGTTCCTCTGACAAAGCCGTTTCCCATGATATTGTTGCGATAACGTCTCGTACCAAGCTCTCGAGGCTTGGTGTAAACCGTAAAGAGCTTTATCAAGAAGATATGCTTTCTTTTTGTTGAGTGGATCGACAAACCCTGGTGGTTGTCCGACATACACCTTCTCGCGTAATTTTCTGTACAGAAAAGCTGATTTGACATCCAACTGATAGACTTTAAATCCTTTCCATGCTGTAAAAGCAAGAAATATTCGAAATAAATTCTAAGCAAGCTACTGGTGCGTAGACTTCTGTGTAGTCTATCCCTTCTTGCTGGTGCAATCCCTTGACAACAAGCCGAGCTTTGTTTCAAACTATACTCCTCGATCGTCTCGCTTGCATTTAAAGACCCATTTAGTATCAATTGCTTTCTGATTTTCAGGTAGGTCTACAAGCTTCCACACTCCTAACTTCTCGAATTGCAACAGTTCCACTTGCATTGCTTGTACCCAGTTTTCATCGCCTAAAGCTTCAGAAACACTCTTTGGCTCTATCTAGGATATGAATCATGAATAGTAGCAATACTCTTGAATTGGAGCAACACGAGTATAGAAACAGCTCAAAGCTTTGTTTATTTGATTCCGTGTTCTCACACCAGCTTGTAATTCGCCTGTAACGCCTCTCGTTTCGATACTTTCTATTTATAGCAAGCTAGCGTTGTAGTTCTATTTTTGGAAACTATTGTATTCGTATTCGTCATTTCGTTGAAATCGTTGTAATCGAGACTTGAATCATAATGGAATAAACATGTTCATCTTTATACTTGTTACACAAAATCATACTTGTCCATACAATGCATACACATGATATACATACTCGAATACATGACATACTTGCTAATACGCGGAGTTTATACTTGATACGTACTTTATATGCAATGTGGATACTCGATCTCGATTATTTTATACATACATATACCATGTGACATGTTACATATGTTGTCATACCTTAAATATTCATAAAACACCTTAGTTAAACGTTAAAACACATTTTTTTCGCTAATAAAACTCTAACTTATAAGGTTCATACTCCTGAAATAACTTGTCACACGATAATACATGTTAGGTACATAATATATAACATCTATTAACCTAATATATAACATTAAATAACAAAAAAATAAGAAAAATTAAAAAATGCCAGCCCTATAATTCAGCTTTGGGTTGGGTTTAGTGGACTAGTTTCAAGTCTAAACTCCCCCAAATCTTGTCCAAAGCCTAACCCAATGAAACCCTAATCCATCCCCTATATAACCCAAGTCTCCTACAAGCATTTTTCCACTTTACAAAGCCTCCAAGCCTCCCAAAACACTCCAAGTTCGTAGCTGAATCCAATTTTCAGACAGATTTGTACCTCTACACTAAAGTGAGCATAACTCACTCAATACTCAACGAAATCGCCCCATTCTTTTTTCCAACATGCTTAGTTTTCCTTTGGGCATGATTCCATTGTCACTCCTTAGAGAATTCAGACCTAGAAATGCCCTGAAAATGTCCAGAACTTTTTGTTTATTTTCAAAATCTTTCAAAACTTGTTTATGTTCATCCAACTTGGGTTTATCCCATCTCAAACCTCTGTCCGAATGCTTAAAAAACTTCTTTTGGTTGGTTAGGCTTAAAAACAAGGTTGAGATATTCAAAATAGAGGATTTATCCTCACAAACTTTCTTTTTTCATAGAGCTTTAAGCTCACAAGTGATGTAGTTCTTGAACTTGTTTATGTGTGTCTACCATGGTTAGCTTGGGCTATCCTTAAACTTGAGACCACACATTACTTGATGATTTCCCTATTATTCTAAGTTATTATTCTTGTCATTCTTGTTAATGTTATTGCTCTTGTACCCTCCTTGTTACCAATGCTAACTTGTGTAGCGGTGAACACTACTCGAGGTCTCAAAGTGGATGGTTAATCCCCCCACCTCCTATTTGACTTACATGACATCAAGAGGTTCCAAAGTGGATGGTTCATCCTCCCACCTCCTACATGATTATATAACTATATTTATGAACTACTATAATACACCCTAGAAACCGAAATCTTGATAATGACTAATGAATCATCCGTCAAGTTAGTAAGTTTCATCACTAATGTATGTAGTTCCTTGTCACGATTCTAATAGGTCTTGAACCTATAAAAACACATTCAATCCTTACGGATTTGCTATAGTTTCGTTGATAAGTGCTATGTCTAGTGATTATTTTCATGCTACAATACTTTCTCATACTTTTATCCTTTACATTTTCCCGAATATTCTCAATTCTCCGTTAAACTCGTTACTTATACGCCCTCGTTTCCTCTTATCGCAATCATGTTTCAATACTAATCTTCGTGAACACACTAAATTTATACTCTTATTCGCATTTATACGTGATTATACATGCTGTACTTGATACTTTCATGCAAATTTTGTGGACTATACTTGATGAACCCATGCAAACTTATGTAAACCATGCTTGAACCTCATACATGCTTATTCATGCAAAACTTGTTTTTCCCCATATTATCATCAAGTCTCATTCCCTTTTTCTATGTTGAATCTCTATATGAATTCTCCTAACTCATCTAAGAAATCCAAGAGGTCCAACAAGGGTTCCAACAACAACAACAACAACAATGAGGATTCCATCTCCAAGCAAGAACTCGTCGGTCTTGTCGCCGAGCAAATGGCCGATCAAATGGCCCGTGTCATACCCGATATCGTTAGCCAGCTTCAAACCATCCATACCGAAGGCACACCCAAATCCTCTGCCGACTCCAAAACCGACAACCCCAAAACATCCTTCCAATTCAAGCATTTCATGGCTTGTAAACCAGCAGAATTCACTAGCATGGACGGTGTTACCGCCATGATCAATTAGTTTGACGCTATGGAGCTTACTTTTCTTCAGGGCGGGTGCCCTGATGACCTTCGAACCCTTAACGCTACCGGGGTCTTTCATTAGAGATCCCTCGAGTGGGGGACTGCGGAACGCAACAAGCGTGGCAACGAAGCAGCTCACGCTCTCACTTGGGGCGAGCTCAAGCAGCTCATGACAGATCAGTTTTATCCTCCCCATGAGACCCTGAAGCTCGAAAACGAATTCTGGAACCTCACGCAACAAGGGAGCGACGCTGAAGGGTTGATCGCTCACTTCAAACAGTTGAGTATCATCTGTCCTGGACAGGTGGATACAGTTCCCAAAGCGATAGCTAAGCTTATTCGTTCGCTTTCGCCTGTGATCATGAACCACGTAGCCGTCGCACGCCCCAGAACCATCGAAGAAACCTATAGCACCATCATAGAGCTTAACTACAACTGCATCCTTCAGGGGGCCTATGACAAGGTTCCTACGAAGCATGCGCATCAAGCCACCGCCAATACCACCGCTACCAAATCGTCTCCCCCTCAACCCAAAAAGACCCCCATCAAGAACAAGAAGCGGAAGGCTTCGGTTCAAAACAACGCGGTTGTCACTCCGCCTGCCCCTACGCCTTTAAATGCAATCTCCTCCACCCAAAACAATGATCCACCCAAATGAACCTACACCGGCACGTGGCCTAAGTGTGATCATTGCACTTATCATCATCTCCCTTCTACCCCATGCCGGAAATGCGCCAACTGTAACAGGTTGGGGCATTTCGCTAGCCATTGTCGCCAAACCCAAAGCAACCAAGCCATTGTCCCTAACTCTAACCCGAACCAAACTCAACCCCAGCGTTAAAATGCTCTTGTGCGAGCATGTTACAAATATGGCGATCCCAACCATCTCACAAATGTTTATCCTCTTCTCAACCAGCAGCAGCCTGAGCCTACAAAGGGGCGAGCTTTCATGCTTACCTCCGCTCAAGCCCAAAGCTCTAACGACGTCATCACTGGTACGTTCTTTGTGAACCATATTTATGCTACATGTCTATTTGATACTGGCGCCAATAGGAGTTTTTTATCGCTAGAATTTGAACCTTTGCTTAAGTGCGAACGGTCGAACATGCCTATTCCTTTCGCTGTTGAAGTCGCTAATGGTAAAACCATCTCTGTTGATTCCGTTCTCTCTGGTGCCTCTTTGATTCTTAACGATCATTCGTTCTCCATTGATCTCATCCCCATGCAAATGGGTAGTTTCAACATCATAGTAGGCATGGATTGGCTCATGCGAGTTCGTGCCGAAGTGGTTTGTTCCGAAAAGTTTATTCGCCTCCCTCTTCCTCAAGGTAATTCTCTACACGTCTATGGCGAGAAACCTTCTAATGGTCTCAAACTTATGTTGTGCATCAAAGAGAACAAGTACTTGCGTAAAGAGTATTTTGCCTTTCTCGCCCATGTTGTGGAAAAGAAAGACAAAGGTCCGAGCATAAGTGAAGTTCCTGTCGTTTTTGAGTTTCCTTCTGTTTTTCCCGAGGATCTTCCTGGTCCTCCACCTCCTCGAGCTGTTGATTTTCGTATTGATCTTATCCCTGGTGCAACTCCTGTTGTGAAAGCTCCCTATCGTTTAGCACCCTCGGAGATGCAAGAGCTATCAAGCCAACTTCAAGAGCTTCTTGATAAAGGTTTTATACGCCCTAGTACTTCCCCTTGGGGCGCTCCCATTCTCTTCGTCAAAAAGAAAGATGGGTCATTTCGCATGTGCATTGACTATCGTGAACTCAATAAGCTTACATTCAAGAACCGATACACCCTTCCTCGTATCAATGATCTCTTCGATCAACTGCAAGGCGCGAAGTGCTTTTCAAAGATTGATCTCCGTTCTGGTTATCATCAACTTCGGGTTTTCGAAGAAGATGTCCCCAAAACCGCTTTCCGCACACGTTATGGACACTACGAGTTCGTGGTCATGCCTTTTTGACTAACACACCTGTAATGTTTATGGATCTCATGAACCGCGTGTGTAAGCCTTTTCTCTGTCATTTTGTCATTGTATTCATCGACGGAATCCTAATCTACTACAAGAGGAAATAAGAGCACGGACGACATTTGCGTCTCATTCTTCAGCTTTTGCAAACCGAACGTCTTTATGCCAAATTCTCCAAGTGTGAATTTTCGCTAAAGGAGGTTCAATTCTTAGGTCACACCGTCAATGAACTCGGTATACACGTTGACCCTGCAAAGATAGAAGCTGTGAAGAATTGGACTGCACCTAAGTCGCCCTCTGAAATTCGTTCGTTTCTTGGCCTAGCTGGGTATTATCGCCGTTTCATCTCGAACTTCTCAAAAATTATCGTTCCTTTGACTTCTTTGACTCAAAAAGATAAACCTTTTGTTTTGGGTCCCGAACAAGAGGAATCCTTCCAAACGCTCAAGGACATGCTTTGTAATGCTCATATCCTCACTCACCCTGATGGGAACGACGATTTCGTCGTGTATTGCGATGCCTCTAACCAGGGTCTCGGTTGCGTTCTCATGCAAGGGGACAAAGTAATCGCTTACGCGTCGAGACAACTCAAAATTCATGAGAAAAACTATACTACCCACGACCTTGAACTTGGTGCAGTTGTTTTTGCATTAAAGATTTGGCGACACTACCTTTATAGTACAAAGTGTACGGTCTTCACCGACCATAAGAGCCTCCAACATATCTTTGATCAAAAGGAACTCAACATGCGTCAACGTCGTTGGTAGAATTGTTAAACGACTACGACTGTGATATTCGCTACCACCCTGGCAAAGCGAATGTCATGGCCGATGCACTTAGTCGTAAAACTCATGTTAAGAGTGTTCGTTTCTACCAAATCGTTGGAAAACTCAACGAGTTGATTCGACAATCACAATTTACCGTCATTAACGAGGGTAACCTCGATAGTGAATTGAATTGTGGAGTCGAAAACCCGCTCGAAGCTAAACCTGATGGTATTCTTTACTACCATGGTCGTATTTGGATCCCGATCATCTCAATCTTCGGTCTACTTTGATGGATAAAGCCCACAAATCCCGATACTCCGTTCTTCCTGGCGCTGATAAGATGTACCACGATTTGCGTGTATCCTATTGGTGGCCTGGAATGAAACGTAATATCGCCCTTTACGTGTCCAAATGTGTTACGTGTTCCAAAGTCAAGGCAGAACATCAACGTCCCTCTGGTTTACTCAAACAACCAGAAATTCCTGTCTGGAAATGGGAAGGCATAGCCATGGATTTCATTAAAAAATTGCCTGGTACTTCGTCTGGTCATGACAGCATTTGGGTCATCATTGACCGATTGACCAAATCCGCGCACTTCCTCGCCATTCGTGAAGATTACAAAGTCGAGAAATCGGTTTGTATCTACACGGATGAAATCATTAGTCGCCATGGTACTCCTCTTGATATTATCTCCGATCGCGATGCTCGTTTCTCCTCCCGCCTTTGACAAACTTTTCAATCTGCCCTTGGCACTCAGCTTAATCTTAGCACCGCTTTTCATCCTCATTCTGATGGTCAAACCGAGCGTACTATCCAAACCTTGGAGGATATGCTTCGGTCATGCGTAATCAATTTTGGCGGCAATTAGGATTCGCACTTACCCTTGGTTGAATTCTCGTACAACAATAGTTATCACGCTAGTATTCAAATGGCTCCATTTGAAGCATTGTATGGTCGTAAGTGGCGTTCGCCTATTTGTTGGTACGAGATTGGAGATGCACAAATCACCGGTCCCGAGCTAATACAAGAGACAACGGACAAGATCCTGCAAATACGTGATAATCTCCTCAAAGCACGAAGCCGACAAAAGACGCAAGCCCTTGGAATTTAATATAGGTGATCATGTATTTCTCAAGGTATGCCCTTGGAAAGGCATTGTCCGTTTTGGTAAGAAAGGCAAACTCCTCCTCGCTACGTGGGTCCTTTCAAAATCTTGGAAAGGATTGGCAAGGTAGCATATCGACATGACCTACCTCAAACGCTCAAGAATGTTCATCCTGTGTTTCATGTTTCAAATCTCAAGAAATGTCTAGCCAAAAAAGGACTTCAAGTTCCGCTCGAAGATCTTCAAATCAACGAGACATTGCATTTCGTGGAAAAACCGGTCAAAAACATGGACCGAAGAGTCAAGCAGCTACGGCATAGTCGGATCCCTATCGTAAAAGTTCGTTGGGAAGGAAACGTGGCGCCGAGTTTACTTGGGAACTCGAGAGTGATATGAAGACTAAGTATCCGCATCTCTTCGTTGCATCTTCCTAAATTCCAGGACGAAATTTCCTAAAGGAGGGGACACTGTAATGCCTCGCGTTTTGATACTTACTATTTATAGCAAGCTAGCGTTGTAGTTCTATTTTTGGAAACCATTGTATTCGTTTTTGTCATTTCGTTGAAATCGTTGTAATCGAGACTTGAATCGTAATGGAATAAACATGTTCATCTTTATACTTGTTACACACAATCATACTTGTCCATACAATGCATACACATGATATACATACTCGAATACATGACATACTTGCTAATACGCGGTGTTTATACTTGATACGTACTTTATACGCAATGTGGATACTCGATCTCGATCATTTTATACATACATATACCATGTGACATGTTACATATGTTATCATACCTTAAAGATTCATAAAACACCTTAGTTAAACGTTAAAACCCGTTTTTTTCGCTAATAAAACCCTAACTTATAGGGTTATACTCCCGAAATTACTTGTCACACGATAATACATGTTATGTACATAATATATAACATCTATTAACCTAATATATAACATTAAATAACAAAAAAAATAAGAAAAAAATAAAAAATGGCAGCCCTATAATTCAGCTTTGGGTTGGGTTAGTGGACTATTTTCAAGTCTAAACTCCCCCAAATCTTGTCCAAAGCCTAACCCAATGAAACCCTAATCCATCACCTATATAACCCAAGCCTCCTCCAAGCATTTTTCCACTTTACAAAGCCTCCAAGCCTCCTAAAACACTCCAAGTTCGTAGATGAATCAGTTTTTCTGGCAGATTTGTACCTCTACACTAAAGTGAGCATAACTCACTCAATACTCAACGAAATTGCCCCATTCTTTTTCCTACATGCTTAGTATTACTTTGGGCATGATTCCATGGTCTCTCCTTGGAGAATTCAGACCTGAAAATGCCCAAAAATGTCCAAAACTTTCTGTTTGTTTTCAAAATCTTTCAAAACTTGTTTATGTTCATCCAACTTGGGTTTGTCCCATCTCAAACCTATGTCTGAATGCTTACAACACTTCTTGTGGTTGGTTAGGCTTAAAAACAAGGTTAAGACATTCAAAATAGAGGATTTATCCTCATAACTTTCTTTTTTCATAGAGCTTTAAGCTCACAAGTGATGCAAGTTCTTGAACTTGTTCATATGTGTCCACCATGGTTAGCTTGTGCTATTGAGACCACACATTACTTGATGATTTCACTATTATTCTAAGTTATTATTCTTGTCATTCTTGTTAATGTTATTATTCTTGTACCCTCCTTGTTACCAATGGTAACTTGTGTAGCGGTGAACACTACTTGAGGTCTCAAAGTGGATGGTTAATCCCCCCACCTCCTATTTGACTTACATGACATCAAGAGGTTCCAAAGTGGATGGTTCATCCTCCCACCTCCTACATGATTATATAACTATATTTATGAACTACTATATACACCTTAGAAACCGAAATCTTGATAATGACTAATGAATCATCCGTCAAGTTAGTAAGTTTCATCACTAATGTATGCAGATTCTTGTCACGATTCTAATAGGTCTTGAACCTACAAATACACATTCAATCCTTAGGGATTTGCTATAGTGTCGTTGACAAGTGCTATGTCTAGTGATTATTTTCATGCTACAATACTTTCTCATATTTTTATCCTTTACATTTTCCCGAATACTCTCAATCCTCCGTTAAACTCGTTACTTATACGCCCTCGTTTCCTCTTGTAGGATAACTCGGCGTTCATCCCACAATCAACCTCTTTCACGGACTTGACTTGTAGAAAAGACCCAACTAAAACCGTGAGTACACTCGACCCACTTACCGTTTTAAATCACTTTTGGGTTGTAACATGATTATCTATCAAAATGCACATACCACAAACTCATGCTTTACGTGCTAAATCCTTATACATGAATACTTGTTATGTCTAGATACTTGCTCGTTTATACTTGCTTGATCATTAACTTAGCTAGCCCAACTTATCATAGATAGCGTTATAGGAGTAGCACACCACCCGTCGGGGTTATGCTAAAATTATCATACTCATTCTAGTCTTGTCGCTTTTGTGACAAGGGAAGCTCGATCTCGTAAAACTTTTGTGGAAACTCGGGGTTCGATCTAGTATTGCATAATTAGTATGAACGTTGCTTACAATTACCATGTGAATTCGAGTTTATCTTTTATACTTATGCTATGTATCACCAAAACTTGTGTACTCGCCTTTGCCTTTGCATTGAACTTGTTTTTTTAACATGTTACAGGTTGATGAAGCTTTGCTATGAAATTGGAGTAGAGATGATGCTTTGATACACATATAGACGTTAGGTTTATAAAATGTTGTATCAAATTTTGCCTTTGTCATTGTTGTATTTGAAAATTCTTGTATTGTATGACAAAGTTACTATGAATGAAATATGGAATTTATTTAAATATTGTCAGCAATTAGAATTTATGAGCAATGAGCAATCTCGTTCGTCTCACTCCAATGTTTCCGCCATTGGTTGTGGTGTGACATCGCCTATTATAGAATTTGACGGATGATACGAATATGATCTTGGCATCACTTCGCCTGGAACAACCAAAGTATTCTCTTGATTTGTAATATTTTGATCTACCACTACTTCAACTTCAGGAGCACTACTCGGGCTTCCAGATTCATTCATTAAACTTGTAATCTGCTCTGCTTCTTCATCTGAAGAAGATTCTTCATCGGCATCGAATGTTGGAGCCTCGTCTGAGTCTGAACTCTATGCTTCAGAAAGATTAGGATTCATTGTAGGATTGATTGGTTCTGTAGTCGGTGTCACTTGTTCTGTTTGAGTTTCTTGACCACCACTATTACTTGAACTAGCACCAGAAGAAGATGATCCCAACGTGGGTTGATTAACCACAATTGGTCTGACAATTTGCTCTTGATTTGCTGATTGATGAATATAATATAATGCTGCAATTTCTTCATTGGATGGTTCTTCAGGAAAATCAAATGATTTCCACAAGTCTTGATAGTTGAATAACCATGCATCACCTTTTCCCTGAACAGGATCCGTATAGTTAAAACAATCAACATGTTGCGCTTCAATGACTCTTCTCAATGAGGGAAAATAAACTCTTCGTAATGGACTTGCATATCCAACAAAGAAACCTTTGAGTGATTTAGCTCCAAATTTGCCATCTTGATCAATTACAGTACATGGCGCTCCAAATGGTTCTAAGAACTTCAAATTTGGTTTCCGTCGGTTGATCATTTCAAAACAGGTCTTCTTCGTTGGTTTGACTGTTAAGACTCTGTTAAGTGTGTAACAAGCCGTTGCAACTGCTTCACTCCAGAAGCTGACTGGAAGTTTTGAGTCTGCAAGCATGGTTCTTGCAGTTTCTATCAGCGTCCTATTCTTCCGTTCAGCGACACCGTTTTACTGCGGAGTGTAGGGTGCACTAAACTCGTGCAAAATCCCTTTAGCATTGCAGAATTCCCTCATTTTGGTGTTTTTGAACTCAGTACCGTTGTCACTTCTAATACGTCATACCGGAAGATGGTACAGTTTCTCAAGTTTCTTGAAAAGAATCGCCAAATTTTCAAACGTCTCATCTTTTGATTCTTGGAAGAATACCCACGAGTATCGGGAATAATCGTCTGTAACTACCAAGCAGTAGGGATCTCTAGAGATGCTTCGGACATTCACTGGACCGAAGAGATCCATATGAAATCTTTCGAGCGGCAACTTTATCGAATTGAGAATCTTTCTTGGATGAGATTTCTTGATCTGCTTTCCCTTTTTTACACTCGAGACAATTATCTGACATATGAAAACTTTTCAGATTCACACCTTCAACCAATTCATTATGCACCAAATGATTCATCTTTCTCAGGTGAATGTGGCCCATCTTTCTGTGCCATAATATTGACTCCTTCTCAGTAGCTTTCGAAACGAAACATTGTGATGTTTTTTGAAGAAGTAGTAGCATTTCCCATGTCAAGAACATACAAATCATTCTCTCTTGGTGCACGCATGAGTATCCACTCGTCTGGTATTTTGAAACCCAGTTTGATGATCATGCATTCTTTATCGTTGAAGTGGAGAGTAAATTTCTTATCACAAATTTGAGAAATTCAATTGTTCTCAAGCTCCGCAATGTAGTTCACTTGATCAAATGAAACAACTCCGTTTGAGAGCTTTCCCTCGGTGACAATCCTTCCACCTTGGTTTCCAGCAAATCCAACATATCCGCCATTGATAGCTTTTATGTCGAATAAGAGCGCTTTCATTCCTGTCATATGTGTGGAATCTCCACTATCCAGAATCCACTTCAAAAGTACGGATCTCTGGAGCCCCTGCACATTTCAACAATTAGTTAAACAGCGCGACCCAAGCCTTTTTGGTCTTGGGTTGAATTGGATAACCTCATCGTAATCAAATTCACATTCGTCAGCATAATCAAATTCATATTCATCATCTGAATTTTCTATGATGTTTATGTTTGAAAACTTCACTTTCTTTTTATCTTTCAAACTGTTACCACTTGTAATTTTGACAGTTTCAGTCTTAATTTAAGATTTTGATTCTTTCATGCTATCACTAGTCTTAACAGGCTCAGACTTAGTGATTTCAGATGTTGGCAACTTTCTTTTTGCAACCCATGCTTGTGATTTTATGTTAGCCTTTTTATGTAAAACTTTGTTTCGTTTGCTTTTGAAGATTCACCTTTTTTGAAAGTTGAATATTCAAATTTCTTTTCAAAAGTTTGTTACATTTCTTCTTTGTCAACATTTCTTTTTAAAATTCTTATTTACCCAATATCTGGTTGCTTTGGCTTTTCAACATCTAAACTTTCTTTCCTTCGAAGATAAGCTGGTTTAGATTTCGGACACTTCCGTGCAATATGACCAACTTCGTTGCACTTTAAGCAAATCTGATTATCATGTAATGTCCACTAGTGGATTTTACACCACTTGTAGCTTTCGCCTTATCTCGAAGTTCTTTCTGTTTCTTAAACTCATCGTTTGATTGCTTGCCAATCAAACTCACCTCGTGAACCGTGCTTGTCCCATAAACAAATTTCATGTTTTTATCTTTGTATTCATGAAATGGTGACATTTTCTTTTTCGGTTCATCAGATTCCTCTAAACCCAACCCAGCCCTCCGGTTTTCCGGATGATCACCACCATTTCTCCGGTAGTAATTGTAATTTCTTTTGGTTTTGAATAGAATTTATTTTCATTTTCTCCAGGTTATCTGATGTGACTTTAACTAGTTTAAACAGTTTATCCAATTGATCTTCTTTGACGTTCTGAATCAGAAAACTGTCATCAAAGTATAATCTATCAGATTCCTTAACCTTGTACATGACAACGTTAGGATCATCACATAGATCATCTTCCGATGATGTATCGTCATCTTCGGAATTTGTCTCAGAACTGTTCAAACTCGAGGTGGCGCTCTCGAAGCTGCCATCATCAGAATCGTTCAGAACATTTTCAACAACCTTTTGCACTATCACATTGTCATCATCTGATTTAGTATAGACTAAATCAATGTTCTCCGGCAATTCATTTTTCTTTTCAGATAACAACTCAATGTTGAGTGCCTTATCCATCCCATCAATAGTTTTGCGACAATACTTATCGCAAAGGGGTGGAGGAACATTTATCTATTCTTTACCAGTTTTCTTTTTAGATTTATTCACATTTTCTTCTGACGAGATCGTGGGAAGTATGTGATCAATGACATATTTGTTAGTTGTGTAACTTCTTAAAAGTTGTTGAACACGTTATGTTTCAATTTTCATGTCCTGGAGTTGTTGTTTGGTTTCAGCAATGGTGTTAATATAAATGTTTATTGTTTTTTGTCTATCCATTACTGTGCCTTTCAACATCCTTATGGTATCGTGTAGTTCAATATTATTTCTATCGAGCCTGCCACAATCATCTTTCATTTTGTCATACGCTTCCTTCATTGTATGATAATCGTATTTGAAATGTTCGTTATGTATATTGAGTTCAGTGATGATTTGTGATTTTTCGGCGCATTCAGCACATGGCTCGGTACATTTTGTGCAAGGTTTTATAACCTCCACACTTTAACAACTTCCTTTACCTCTGGACCTACCTTGTTTAGATTCGCCATCATAGCTTTATCTGCAAAGTCCTTGAGGTTTTCAACAGTTACTTCTTGAACAACATCAGTACTTTCTTCATTCGATTTCTCTTCGATCACTTGCTCCTGAGAACTTCCATCAAAGTGTCCTGCAAAACTATCACACGAGTTAGGAGATAATATTCCTTGGTTCTTCATGTGAAGATACTCCTCTTCCTCCTGTTGTTGCAAATACTGTTCCAATAGAATATTCTCTAGAGCTGTTGCTTCTTCAGCAGGTGTATCTTCAACAATCTTAGCCATTAGTGCAACTCCGGTCTTCTTACCGATATAAGAATTCCAAGCAAATCCATCATCCTCGTTTGAAGCAACCATTGCTTTATTAGTGTTAAGGCTGTTTAGCTTTTCCTGGATCTCAACTTGTGTCTTCTTTGGGAAAGGCTTGTATTGAAGAGATTTCTTGTAATATTCGTTGCCTCCACCAAATGGACTTTGATTGCCCGTGGCTTCAGGATTTTTGCATTCTCTCTTAAAATGCCCTTTCTGTCGGCATCTGAAACAAGTGACCTTCGATTTGTCGAACCCTAGCGTGTTGCTTGAGTTTCCGATATCTCAGCCAGTGAGTGCAACAAACTTTGTGACCCTTCGAATGATAGAAGCTAGAGACCACTTGATATCCATCAGTTCAAGATCTTCTTCGTCCACCTGATCATAGTCTTCAGCGGTCATTTCGGGATTGCCGATCTTTCCAGCTACAAGACTTTCGTATGATTCTAGAACAGTGGCAAGAAGTGACATGTGTTCTTTTGCAACTTGCTCAGAAACAACTTTGTTTAGATTTACAGCAATGTTACACTTGTACACATTTGGATCAGAATTCGTTTGTTGATTCTGATTTGCTTGACTTTGATAAGAAGCATTTGACCCTGTGCTTGAGAACGAAGAGCTTTGTGGACTTTGATCATATTGAGAATATGATTGGCTCTGATTCTGTGGAGAAGAATTCATGTTTGCACTGAATGCTCCCTGAATCTTTGGACTTGAAATGTTGTCATGCATTCCGGTTTTGTAATACAGACCAACATCTTGAACAATGTTAGCATTCTTCAATTTCACGATCTTTAGAAGTTCCATCTCATGACCTTCAAGTTTGTCGATGAATGTTGACAACTTAAAGAATTCCCAATTCGGACTTTCTTTTAGAACCATCAAATAAGTAGTCCACTCTCCATCAGGTAATGCATCTGC
Source organism: Scalesia atractyloides (assembly GCA_947069175.1). Lineage (NCBI taxonomy): Eukaryota > Viridiplantae > Streptophyta > Magnoliopsida > Asterales > Asteraceae > Scalesia > Scalesia atractyloides. The sequence continues at coordinate 50,653,389 of CAMTDV010000025.1, forward strand.
AAGCTTATCGATGTATTCTGGTTCAGTCTTCTCAAGACCCTGTCTTCTCATTTGGACTTTCAGATGATAGAAGCGCTCAATCATCTGTTTCATTGTCTCGCCCTTCAACATGTTGAAAATATCGCACTCCTTCACATTTAGAGCTTTCTTACTCTTGATCATCTCTAGGCTGCCTTGGTATTTCTTTTGCAGTGATAGCCAGAGATCTCTCGCAGTAGTATACTCGGGTAATAAGACTAGAATATCCTCTTTAACAGATTGTTGAATGAGGCTTATCATCTTTTTCTCAGCAATGTACTCATCTTTCTGTATTGTGGTGTACTTGCACTTCTCTAGTACTTGCTGATGTTCGTCCAACGGAACAGTGTAACCTCTCTCAATCGACACCCAGCCTTGGAAATGCATGGCCTGAACCCAATAAGTAAATTTCTCCTTCCATCCTTCATACTCGTCCATACTCATTAACTTTGGCGGTTTAATAGACGTGCCCATCTCGTTGTCTAGATTGACTTGCTGTATGACATTAGCATTGGATGTACCCACTCCTGACATATACGCTCTCTGAATATCATCCATCGCGAATACCAAAACACGTACACTGAAAACACGTTAAAACTTTTGAAAATGTTAGAATTACTACAAGTTCGGTCGAACTTGTAGTTAGAATGAAGAATTTTCAGATTTATCACAAGTTCGGTCGAACTTAGTGATTATGATTTGAAAATAATCCTGAAACAACCTCGAGCGAACTTGTATATTAGATTTTATAAGAAACTAGCAAGTTCGGGCGAACTTAGCCTAAGATTTCCTGATTTTTATCAAGTTTGGTCGAACTTGATAAAATACCAATGAATTCTTGTCAAGTTTGAGCGAACTTAACTGAAATTTCTTCAAAAATCACTCAAGTTCGAGCGAACTTGGTAAAAATTCACTCAGAAAGTGATTTTTACCTCAAGTTCGGTCGAACTTGGCTAACAAGTTCGATAATGAGGGTTTTGAAAAACATGGTTTTTGCACAATTTTGACAACAATTCGTTTGATTTTAGACTCCAAATTCTCAGGGGTTTATCTATGTTATATTTAACATGTCAATTCAAAATTGGACAGAATTTGACCGTGAATTCTTCATTTTTGTTAAAAAGTTAAGAAAAATAGAAGAATGGAGTAGAATTAGAAGTGTTCTTGTCTTGATATCAATCAAATCAGGCTATTCTAGCTCTGATACCACTTGTAGGACCGATCCTCAATGCATAGGAACCTAGATTTGATTTCTGTTGTCCATAATAGCGGAAATATTATGACAAGTTTACCAAATAACAAGAATTAGTCAATTAAACGTCAATTATTGATATAACGTTAAGTTTCCAAATTGACAGAGCTTCGCCTCAGAAATGCCAAAGTTACAAATGAGTGAGGCATGCTAGCTATTTATGATGTTCAAGTTCGCCAGTGGGATAGCTAAGTTCGCCCGAACTTGACCTAGTCAAGTTCGGCCGAACTTGACTTTACATGGTACACATGAGCGAACTTGACCTTTACAAACATAAATACTTCGTATCGATAGCCTATTCAACTCTAAACTACACAGACTCGATTTAAGACTAAGACATAGACATTCTGCACCAACAAATAAAGTTTAGTTTATCATTTGCGATCTAGAAATCAAAGATCATTATGGGCAACAATTGGTATTAGAGCGTCAAGCTCTAAGCATCGCAACAAATTCACAATCAGGTTTATTTTTTTTAATTCTCAAGTTCAATTCAATTTATTATTTTCGATTCAGGATCGAACCAGGGGTTAGGAATCTAGGGTTTTGATTCAGGGGTTTGGTGCGAATTAGATTGTTTGATTGTTACGCGTCGGGTTGTTCGCGGGTTAAGGATTAGTGGTTGTGTGAAACCAAGAAAATCAAGTTTGTTGAAAAGTGAAGATTGTTCGGTTAGAGGATATGTCAGCAGTAACCGGACCGAATCCACAAATAGTAATTTAGAAGGAAGGAAGTTCCCTTCCCAGTTTCAATGTCCAATTTAGAAACCGACAAATTACACGGTTTGGGCAATTCGCATCAAAACGATTTTGGAAGCGAATAGACTTTGGGAGACGATTGAACCAGCAAAAAATACACAAGTAGATGTTAAGAAAGATAAGGCGGCAATTGCTTATCTGTTTCAAACAATACTAGAAGATGTTGTATGGCAAGTTGCAAGACTGCAAAGGAAATTTGGGAAAATCTAAAGACAAGGCACGTTGGTGTTGATCGGGTACAAAAGGCTCGCTGGCATACGCTAATGTCAGAGTTCGAGTTGATGCAAATGAAGGAAGACGACACGGTGGACACCTTCACCGTAAAGATAAATAGTATCATTACACGGGCAAGTGAATTAGGGACAACGCTGAGTTAACCGACTCTGGTACACAAACTGCTAAATGTCGTGCCAGACAAGTTCACTCAGATTGTCGCCTCCATGGAACAATACTCCGATCTAGAAACAATGATGTTAGAAGAAGCAGTCGAAAGGTTAAAGACTTATGAAGAAAGGCTAAGGTGAAAGAAAGGAAGCCCAGGAAATAACCAAGATAACTTAATGTTTACACATCACGACAACAACTCAGGCAGAGGAATACAGTTTAGAAACCGCGGGTGTGGCAGGTTCAACCAACCGCGTGGAAATTGGCGAGACAATAAAGACAAGCAAAGCACTAAGAGTGAAGGATCTTCATACAGACCTAGAGGTGGAAGTTCCAAGAATTGGAGAAAATTTGCAAAAGGTCAAACAGAGACAAGTAAGACCTAGTGTTTCAAGTGTCAAAAGTTCAGACACTTTAAGAAAGATTGTCCTAAGAAAGATGTTGTACAAGAAAACTCGAATCTCGTCGAGGAAGACGAAGCACCTGTCACATCCTGACCCGCAGCGGAATAAGAGTCGGGGCATAATTGGGTTATCACCAAAGCTCATGATGTTTACTAATATGTTTCATATTTATTAAATTCAAAATTACATCCCCAATACTCCAAACAAGTTCATACAATTACAAAGAAAAGTAACTACATAAACATTCCAAAATCTAACCCGATATGTTTCTTGCTGCAACTGGATCACCTGTATCATGTGTAAAAATGGGGGTTTTTGGGTCAACAAAAGTTGGCGAGTGAACCTTGTTAGAAAACATTTATTATTGATTTCTTGTTATATTTAATATGGAAAAATTGTGCAATAATCATATGTGAGCAAACGTAAATAAACATACAATAACAATAACAATAACAATAACAGTAACAGTAACAACAATAACAATAACAAACCACCTTGCATGAATATATGACATGAATGATACTGTATATGTTGGCAACGTCACGTTCACGCTCATAGGTAATGGGGAACGGACGGCCTATGATGAATGTATGTGCGATCAAGGCTCAATCAAACGGAGCCGATCGTATGTTGGCAACGGCTCGTTCACGCTCATAGGTAATGGGGAACAGCTCACGCTCATATATAATGGGGAGCGACGGCCTATGATAATGTATGTACTGAAAATGATAAATTTAATCTAAACATTAACCACGCAAACAGTTGATACATAATGAATACACATTTGATCATTGATATGATAGATGCACAAGTGTTTAAATGAAATAAGTAATATGACACATGATACACCCCAAAAACGTGATTAAAACGGGGAATTTTTAGAGATTCACTCACATTGGGTGCGTTCGTTTGAAGATGCTGAATGCGCACGAGTTTAGAGGATTGATCGACGAGGAATAACTAACCTAAATAATAACGAAAAGGTACAGTAAATAATTGAATTTTATTAATAATTTTAATAGGATTTTTTAGATATATTTTTGTGAGTTTAAGGTTATTTTCTAACTTTAAAAACATTATTTTTAAGTATTTTTAATTGATTTTTAAATTAAATAAATAAATAAAAATATAAAAAAATGTTGACTTTTTGGGTTGACCGTTGACTATTGACTTTGACTTGTTGACCGGTTCGGTCGTGTATATTGTTTGCACTGAGTGAGGTTCGAACTTGTAACCTCCCGTACGCGTGCACGCAGCTCTACCAACTGAGCTACGTGTCTAACCCGAAATATTTCTGTTTTTAATTATATTTATATACTATTTAATTTATTCAAAATTCATTTATTTTTAAAAAGGATTTTAATTACATGGAACCGGTGTGCGTAACAGGTCTCGAACCCAGGACCTGTTGTTTAACGCTACACACAGTCCACCGCTGGACTGTGTGTCTAACCTGGTTAAAACACTTGTTTTTATTTCTCTTATATACTAACTGGAAGTTTCCATATTTGGGTTTTATAAAAAGTCTGAATATTGTGACGAATCGGAACAAGGACAGACTCGAACCCGGGACTCTATGATTCAAATGCACACAGTCCACCGCTGGACTGTGTGTCTAACCCGAGATATAATCCGATTTATATTAAATTTATACACAATCCTAACTTCATCTTCTTCGCTAAAACATTACAGACAACGATTACTCTACTGTTCTTGTCTAATTCGATTGAGGGACATATAAATGATTAAGATGAAATGGATAGGGAAGGTTTTGGAAATGAACATACCGAAATGATGACTTTTCTCAGAACTCCGGCGAAGTCGTCGGCTCTGTTTTATGAACTCCGTCTGAACGGGCCAATTAATAGTTTTGATTAACAAATTGTGAAATTGAAGGACTAAACAAGAGTTATCAAAAGGTTTAAATGATTATACCGTTTTACAGCGCGATTCAGGAATTTTCAGAAAACTTCCGGCGAGTGCTGTTTATCCGATATCGTCGCCTGGGACTGATTCTGATTGAAGGGTTTAAGTTAGTAAGAGTCTAACAATAGATAGAAGATGAAAGAATTGAGAAATTTACCGTTCTGATGAGAGATACGGTTTTCCGGCGAAAGTCCGGTGATAACAGATAGCGATTCCGATGATTAGAAAATAGAGCAAAAGTGAAATTGAGAGTTCTGTGGGTGTTTTTGAGTCGCGAGATGATGATCTTGCCGGTGTAATTCAGGAAGTAAATGATTTCGGTTATTAAACCCGAAAATCATATGAATTCAAGTTCAATAAAGGCTGAATTGATTGGATCGTACGTCGTAATGTTTTCATCGGTTATAACCAGTAATATCAACACTCAATCGTCTCGAATGTTGAAAGCCGATATCGGTTTCAGTTTTTGGCACAAACAGGTGATTCACGGGTGAACTTATGTTTTATTTGTTTCCTAGATTCCACAAAGACATCAAGTGACGGAGTGGTTATGTGTTTGGTGATTAAGTTCTCCGGCTGACCCGGGTTCGAAACCCGGCAGCCCCTATTTATTTTTAATTGCCTTATTGTTATTTTCTAACAATTTTAATTTCCATATTCTAAAATGTTTATTAGTTATGTATTGTTTAAAATTAAAATAAGCATTAAATGAGCAACAAAAATTTGAAACTGATTATTCGATTAATAAACGAAGCGGGTTTGGAAAACCTGTTTTTCGACGGATGTTACAGTATCCCCTTCTTTTAGAAATTTCGTCCCGAAATTTAAGTAGTAGTGGTAACAGGAAAAAGATGCGGGTATTTTTCGCGCATTGAGTATTCACGTTCCCAAGTAAACTCAGGTCCCCGTTTCGACTCCCAACGTACCCTTACAATTGGAATACGACTCCTTCTTAAACGTTTTTCCTCCGAAGTCCATGATCTCTACTGGTCTTTCAATGAAATGCACAGATTCATCGATCTGAATATCTTCCAGGGGAATATGGAGGTTTTCATCGGCGAGACACTTCTTTAAGTTTGATACGTGGAATGTGGGGTGAATTCTGTTGAGTTCTTCTGGTAGGTCAAGCTTGTATGCTACAGGTCCTACTCTTTCGAGTATCTTGAAAGGTCCTACGTAGCGTGGTGCTAGCTTGCCCTTCTGGCCAAAACGAACTACTCCCTTCCACGGTGATACTTTTAAAAGTACATGATCACCAATGTTAAACTCCAAAGGCTTTCGTCGTTTATCTGCATAACTCTTTTGACGACTTTGTGCCGCTAGAAGATTGTTTCGAATTTGATGGATCTTGTCTGTGGTTTCTTGAATTAGTTCTGGACCGGTGATTTGAGCTTCCCCAATTTCGTGCCAACATACTGGAGATCTTCCCTTACGACCATATAAAGCTTCGAAAGGTGCCATGCCGATACTTGAATGATAGCTGTTGTTGTACGAAAATTCAACTAATGGTAAATGAGCATCCCAATTTCCCTTGAAGTCTATGACACATGCTCGAAGCATATCTTCAAGAGTTTGAATGGTGCGTTCGGATTGTCCATCAGTTTGAGGATGATAAGCGGTACTGAGGTCTAATCGTGTACCCAAAGCGGCTTGTACGGCTTGCCATGTTCGTGAAGTGAAACGACCATCACGATCTGAAATAATGCTTAACGATACACCATGATGGCTTACGATCTCGCTGATGTAGATACGAGCTAACTTCTCATTCTTGAAGTCCTCGTGAATCGGAATGAAGTGAGCTGATTTTGTAAGACGATCAATGATTACCCATATAGTGTCATACCCACCAGAAGTGCGAGGTAACCCGGTAATGAAGTCCATGGTTATGTTTTCCCACTTCCATACAGGTATTTCAGGTTGGACCAGAAGTCCTGAGGGTCTTTGATGTTCAGCTTTTACTTTGGAACACGTAAGGCACTTGGAAACAAAAACAGCAATATCCTTTTTCATTCCAGGCCACCAGTAGGTGTATCAAAGGTCTTGATACATCTTGTCGGCTCCTGGGTGTATAGAGTATCGTGTTTTGTGCGCCTCAGTGATAAGGAATTCACGAAGGTTGTTGTGGTCAGGAATCCACATGCGATCTAGATAGTACAGAATACCGTCGGAGATAGTTTCAATTCTAAGTTCAGCTCCACAAGACAGCTCCTTTCGTACGTCGTTTTCCGTTACTGAAACATGTTGGGCTTCTCGGATTTGATCTTTGATGTCTGTTATGATTTGCGAACATAGAAGACGAATGGAGTTCGCATAACCCTTTCGACTGAGTGCATCGGCCACCACATTTGCCTTGCCAAGATGATACCGAATTTCACAGTCGTAGTCATTAAGAAGTTCGACCCATCTTCGTTGCCTCATGTTTAACTCCTTTTGGTTGAAGATATGTTGAAGACTCTTGTGGTCAGTGTATATTTCACACTTAGTACCGTAGAGGTAATGTCTCCATATCTTAAGAGCGAACACAACGGCTCCAAGTTCTAGGTCGTGGGTGGTGTAGTTCTTCTCATGAGTTTTGAGTTGTCTAGAAGCATAGGCTATCACCTTTCCTCTTTGCATTAGAACACAGCCTAGTCCTTGCCCTGACGCGTCGCAATAAACCACGAAGTCATCACAACCTTCAGGAAGTGTGAGGATAGGTGCGTCACAGAGTTTCTGTTTAAGGGTTTGGAAAGCTTCTTCTTGTTTGGGTCCCCATATGAAGGGTTTTCCTTTATGTGTTAAAGCCGTGAGCGGTACAGCGATGCGGGAGAAATTTGCAATGAAACGGCGATAATAACCAGCCAAACCAAGAAATGAACTTACTTCGGTAGGTGTACGTGGCGCTTGCCATTCTTGTACTGCTTTGATCTTTGAGGGGTCAACATGTATTCCCTGTCATTGACGACATGTCCAAGGAATTGTACCTCTTTTAACCAGAATTCGCATTTGGAGAATTTGGCGTAGAGCTTTTCATTCCCTAAGAGTGTAAGGATGAGTCGAAGGTGTCGTTCATGATCAGGCATAGACTTTGAGTAAATGAGGATGTCGTCATGAAGACTATAACAAAGCGATCGAGATAGGGTTTGCAGACTCTGTTCATTAGATCCATGAAGATAGCTGGAGCGTTGGTTAGACCAAATGGCATGACCATGAATTCATAATGACCATAACGAGTTCGGAAGGCGGTCTTTGGGACGTCTTCTTTATGTACTCTGTGTTGATGATAACCAGAACGAAGGTCGATTTTTGAAAAACAGCTGGCGCCTTGAAGTTGGTCAAGAAGATCATCGATGCGAGGCAATGGGTAGCGGTTCTTGACTATTAACTTGTTGAGTTCTCTGTAGTCGATACACATGCGAAACGTTCCATCTTTCTTCTTCACAAAAAGGACAGGTGCACCCCAAGGCGATGAGCTAGGACGTATGAATCCTTTGTCAGTCAGCTCTTGCAATTGACTGGCCAGCTCTTGCATCTCGGATGGGGCTAACCTATATAGAGATTTTGCAACTGGTGTAGCTCCAGGTATAAGATCAATGCGGAATTCGACTTCTCTCACAGGAGGAAGTCCTGAAATATCGTAAGGAAAAACTTGCGGAAAATTTTTTACTACTGGGATGTCTTCAAGTTTCTTCTCCTTGGTTCCCTTTTTGACGACATGAGTTAGAAATGCGACATAATTCTTGCGGAGATATTTTCGGGCTTGAAGACAGGACATTAATTTGAGCCCTTTCGAAGGGGTTTCTCCAAAGATTCGTAGAGTCTGACCGTTTGTAAGAGGAATGCGTATAAACTTTTCACGGCATACAACTTCAGCATGATGTTGGCTGAGCCAGTCCATACCAATTATAATGTCGAAACTTCCCAACTTCATAGGAATGAGGTCAACTGAAAAATCATGATCGTTTAGGGTGAGAGTACAATTGCGTATAATAGAGTTTAATGAGACCGGTTTTCCGTCAGCAACTTCTACCGTTATGGATTCCATGAGTTTATCACGAGTTTGGTTGAGGATGGGTTCAAATTCTAAGGACACAAAACTCCTATCCGCGCCAGTATCAAATAACATGGATGCATAACTACCATTTACGAGAAACATACCGTTAACTACATTGTTGTCAGCCCTGGCTTGACTAGCGTTGATGTTGAAAGCTCTTCCTCTTGCAGGTGGAGGAGCTTGATTAGCCTGGTTTACTGGATTAGCTTAAGCTTGGGCATGGATAATATTCACTAGGCGTGGACAGGTGTTCCTGAAATGGTTCGGGTCTCCACAATTGTAACAAGCCCGCATAGGTTGCACCATGGGATAGTTGGGTTGGTAGTAGGATTGGGCTACATGTTGGGTAGGTGGTAGTAGTAAAGGTTGTTGGGCTTGACCCGCTATCTGATGGTGGGTTTGGGTTGAGGGCTGATGGCGGTTCGTTCGCTGAGGTATGCGACAGGTTTGAATGGTGTGACCTGCGCAACCACAGCCGGTGCAATGTTGGCAGGGATGATCAGGAAAGTGATGGTATTGGCAACGGTTGCATTTTGGGTATGGGCCGGAGTATGGCCTTTTATATGGTGCGGGTGAGGGAGCAACTTGAGTGATGGGTGCAGCAGGGATAGGGAAATTTGTTTGTGTGACAACAAAGTTTCTGGTGTTTCGTTTCCTCTTATTAGCAAACTTTGAGGAGGAGGTGGAATGGTTTGAAGTTTGGCCCTCAACGGGGGCTTTCTTTTTCTCGTCCTTAAATTTGCCGTTGCGAATACGATTTTCGGTAAGCTCGGTAGCTAGTTCCATAGCAGCTTCGAGTGTTGCAGGCGAAGTGCTGAGAACTGAGTCTTGAATTTTCGAGGGGAGGCCTCGAATATAGTGTTCGACTAAGCGGTAAACTGGGGTGAACAAGTTAGGGACCATTTGGTTCAACTCTAAAAACCGTTTGTTGTAGGAAGTATGATCTACTCCAAATAGCCTCCCGGTTGCGTAACGTACCTTGCGATCCTCGGGACAATCGCAATTGAGGAAAGTGTTTTCCATTTCCTCAAACCAGTGGAGGAGGGCAGTGACACCTTCGGTCCCTTCAAATTTCGGGGGATCGCAAGACTTGAAATATTTGTATGAGCACTTTTTGGGGGGAGGGTTGACGACGTTCCGGTCTTCTTGTTGGGGAGGATTGATAGGATTTGCGGCGAGAGCTTGTTGGACTTGAACTACGATGTCAGGAAGCACCGCGGCCATTTGTTTTGCGATTTGGGTGGCCAAGCGTTCGTTTGACCTTCCTGACCTTCTACCCCACGTTGTTGCCTAGCCGACATCTACAGGAATATACATAAGAAGATTGTGAGTTTAAGGAGTCTTTTTAGGTGTCATGTGTCTTAAAAAAAATAAAATGACATAAACATCAATAATGCAACTACATCCATAGGAGGTCTTGGGTTTGCTCATGTTTGGGCCTCAAATGTCCCCCATACCATCGCCTGTATAGTCATGTGGGCCCCCATGACTATTGGCTTAGTAGGATTCACATTGGTATTGGCAGTTTAACACTCGCATCACCCAAATGAAAACCATGAAATATGTTTGCGAGATGTATGGTCGGAGGGTGTCCAGGTGTAGACACAATGACAACTCAAAGTGGGGTTAGCTCACACGACGTTTGGTATAGCATGCTTTGGCTTAATAGGTCCTTCGTACTCTCATCGTTAGTCCCCAGGTAGGCAAACTAGTCCTTTATTTTGGATTTATACGAATGCCAAGCCTAGACAGGACGTTCCGACTACCGGTACTTATACCCTTCCACTCACTTTGATGTGATTTGAAAATACAAAAATCCATGCAAAAGTCATGGAAATTGTGTGGTGTGTGCTCTCATGGATATGATATTTATGAGAATATGATTCATGATAGGCATTTTATAATAATATGTACTTATGAACATGCTTGCATAACATTGAATGTAACAATAAACATAAAGCATATAAACATCATGAATTTTGCATGTAACACACAAATAATTTAAAAATTCTAATCAACTATAGTATAGGCTCTAAGGGTCTAATAACCTATCCTATATCCCTATAGTCATGGCTCTGATACCAATCTGTCACACCCCGACCCGCAGCGGAATAAGAGTCGGGGCATAATTGGGTTATCACCAAAGCTCATGATGTTTACTAATATGTTTCATATTTATTAAATTCAAAATTACATCCTCAATACTCCAAACAAGTTCATACAATTACAAAGAAAAGTAACTACATAAACATTCCAAAATCTAATCCGATTTATTCTTCTAAGCCATCCTATATGTTTCTTGCTGCAACTGGATCACCTGTATCATGTGTAAAAATGAGGGTTTTTGGGTCAACAAAAGTTGGCGAGTGAACCTTGTTAGAAAACATTTATTATTGATTTCTTGTTATATTTAATATGGAAAAATTGTGCAATAATCATATGTGAGCAAACGTAAATAAACATACAATAACAATAACAATAACAATAACAATAGCAATAACAGTAACAGTAACAATAACAATAACAAACCACCTTGCATGAATATATGACATGAATGATACTGTATATGTTGGCAACGTCACGTTCACGCTCATAGGTAATGGGGAACGGACGGCCTATGATGAATGTATGTGCGATCAAGGCTCAATCAAACGGAGCCGATCGTATGTTGGCAACGCCTCGTTCACGCTCATAGGTAATGGGGAACAGCTCACGCTCATAGGTAATGGGGAGCGGCGGTCTATGATAATGTATGTACTGAAAATGATAAATTTAATCTAAACATTAACCACGCAAACAGTTGATACATAATGAATACACATTTGATCATTGATATGATGGATGCACAAGTGTTTAAATGAAATAAGTAATATGACACATGATACACCCAAAAAACGTGATTAAAACGGGGAATTTGTAGAGATTCACTCACATTGGGTGCGTTCGTTTGAAGATGCTGAATGCGCACGAGTTTAGAGGATTGATCGACGAGGAATAACTAACCTAAATAATAACGAAAAGGTACGGTAAATAATTGAATTTTATTAATAATTTTAATAGGATTTTTTAGATATATTTTGTGAGTTTAAGGTTATTTTCTAACTTTAAAAACATTATTTTAAGTATTTTTAATTGATTTTTAAATTAAATAAATAAATAAAAATATAAAAAAATGTTGACTTTTTGGGTTGATCGTTGACTATTGACTTTGACTTGTTGACCGGTTCGGTCGAGTATATTGTTTGCACTGAGTGAGGTTCGAACTTGTGACCTCCCGTACGCGTGCACGCAGCTCTACCAACTGAGCTACGTGTCTAACCCGAAATATTTCTGTTTTTAATTATATTTATATACTATTTAATTTATTCAAAATTCATTTATTTTTAAAAAGGATTTTAATTACATCGAACCGGTGTGCGTAACAGGTCTCGAACCCGGGACCTGTTGTTTAACGCTGCACACAGTCCACCGCTGGACTGTGTGTCTAACCTGGTTAAAACACTTGTTTTTATTTCTCTTATATACTAACTGGAAGTTTCCATATTTAGGTTTTATAAAAAGTCGGAATATTGTGACGAATCGGAACAAGGACAGACTCGAACCCGGGACTCTATGATTCAAATGCACACAGTCCACCGCTGGACTGTGTGTCTAACCCGAGATATAATCCGATTTATATTAAATTTATACACAATCCTAACTTCATATTCTTCGCTAAAACATTACAGACAACGATTACTCTACTGTTCTTGTCTAATTTGATTGAGGGACATATAAATGATTAAGATGAAATGGATAGGGAAGGTTTTGGAAATGAACATACCGAAATGATGACTTTTCTCAGAACTCCGGCGAAGTCGTCGGCTCTGTTTTATGAACTCCGTCTGAACGGGCCAATTAATAGTTTTGATTAACAAATTGTGAAATTGAAGGACTAAACAAGAGTTATCAGAAGGTTTAAATGATTTTACCGTTTTACAGCGCGATTCAGGAATTTTCAGAAAACTTCCGGCGAGTGCTGATTATCCGATATCGTCGCCTTGGACTGATTCTGATTGAAGGGTTTGAGTTAGTAAGAGTCTAAAAATAGATAGAAGATGAAAGAATTGAGAAATTTACCGTTTTGATGAGAGACACGGTTTTCCGGCGAAAGTCCGATGATAACAGATAGCGATTCCGATGATCAGAAAATAGAGCAAAAGTGAAATTGAGAGTTCTGTGGGTGTTTTTGAGTCGTGAGATGATGATATTGCCGGTGTAATTCAGGAAGTAAATGATTTCGGTTATTAAACCCGAAAATCATATGAATTCAAGTTCAATAAAGGCTGAATTGATTGAGATCGTGCGTCGTAATGTTTTCATCGGTTATAACCAGTAATATCAACACTCAATCGTCTGGAATGTTGAAAGCCGATATCGGTTTCAGTTTTTGGCGCAAACAAGTGATTCACAGGTGAACTTATGTTTTATTTGTTTCCTAGATTTCACAAAGACATCAAGTGGCGGAGTGGTTATGTGTTTGGTGATTAAGTTCTCCGGCTAACCCGGGTTCGAAACCCGGCAGCCCCTATTTATTTTTAATTGCCTTATTGTTATTTTCTAATAATTTTAATTTCCATATTCTAAAATGTTTATTAGTTATGTATTGTTTAAAATTAAAATAAGCATTAAATGAGCAACAAAAATTTGAAACTGATTATTCGATTAATAAACGAAGCGGGTTTGGAAAACCCGTTTTTCGACGGATGTTACAGCACCAGTATTGCTAATGGCAATACAAGAAGAAAACATTTTTCAAGAAAGGGTTCTGTTAAACAAAGAACGCATAGAACCAGAAAGGTACGCTACAAAAGATGGAGGTCTATGGTACTTAGACAACGGGGAAAGCAACCATATGACAGGTGTGCGAAGTCACTTCAAAGAATTAGACGAAAAGGTGACGGGGCAAGTACGCTTCGGTGACGAGTCGCACGTAGAGATTAAATGCATAGGTTTAATACGGCTGGAATGTCTGAACCAAGAGCAGAAGATTGTTTCTCAAGTATACTAAATTCCATGTCCGAAAAGTAACAAATTGAGCCTCGAACAACTCACAGAAATCGTTTGCAAAGTAGTTATGGACGGAGACTTACTAACAGTGTGCGATAGAAATATAAATTTATTAATGCGAGTCAGGAGGATGAGGAACAGGTTGTATAAAGTAAAGTTAAAGATTGGAAGGCCAATATGCCTGCTCTCAAACACAGAAGATTTAGCATGGTTATGGCACGCTAGGTTAGGCCATCTACATTTCGATGCTATCAAAGAAATGACTCGAAAGAACTTGGTACATGGAGTTCCTCAAATAAGTCATGCCAGTCAAGTGTGTGACGCATGCTTATTAGGAAAACATTGTAGGACATCATTTCCAAATCAGGCTAAATTCAGATCCTCAAAACCTCTGGATTTAGTCTATGGAGATTTGTGTGGTCCTATATCCCCACCAACACATGCTGGGAAGAAGTACATATTTCTACTTGTAGACGATTGCACTCGCTACATGTGGGCATATCTACTAACTTCCAAGGATCAAGCATTCGAAACTTTGAAGCAGTTTAAGGAAAAGGGAGACAGAAACTTGAACCAAGTTAAAGATGTTAAGGACAGACAGAGAAGGAGAATTCACGTTGGTTGAATTCAACAAGTATTGCAAAGACAACGACATAGCAAGACAGCTTACAGTGTCGTATTCCCTACATCAAAATGGAGTAGTTGAAAGAAGGAACAGGAAGATGTTGTCAACTACTCGGAGTATGTTAAAGGCAATGAATATGCCACAAAATTTCTGGGGTGAAGCAATAAGGCATACGTTATATCTGTTAAACCGGATTCCAACAAAGGCTTTGGTGAACAAGACCCCGTATGAAGCATTGAAAGGAAGAAAGCCGAATCTGGAACACTTGAAGGTTTTTGGCTGCACGGTATACGCTAAGGTATTGCCACTTCAAAAGAAGAAGTTAGATGATATAAGCGCACCCATGGTATATCTTGGAATAGAAGAAGGATCAACGGCATACAGATTGTATCATCCGGCAAAGCACAAGATATGTGTCAGTAGAGATGTAAAGTTCATGGAAGGTCAACCATGGAACTAGAATAGCTATATGGAAATGGTAGATTCAGGATATCCCGAGTGGACAAACTTCGTTATTCAAGAAGATGACAGCCCACCAGAGTTAGAAGAAAATGAACCAAGTAGTCCTGATAGTAGCGGGCCACATCATGAAGACTCAGGAGTAGATCAGACAGAAGAACAAGACTCCTATGTAACCCCGCCAACACATTCGTACAATCAGAACTCATTAGGAAGTTCAACCAGATTATCAAGTAGAGGTCCATCTACATCTGAAAGTACAACAGAAAGTATTAGTGATACTCCAGTAAAACTGAGAAGTCTTGAAGAACTATACGACGAGATGGAGGAAATTCAACTAGATCTACACGAATTACTACGTGCTGAAGAAGAACCAAGGAATTACAAGGAAGCATCTATACGACAGAAAATGGATTGAAGTAATGAAGGCTGAGTTAGACTCGATAAACAAGAATAACACTTGGAGAGTGACGGAGTTGCCAAGAGATCACAAGGCAATAGGTTTAAAGTGGGTATTCAAGACAAAGAAAGATGCAAACAGAAATGTGGTCAGACACAAAGAAAGGCTGGTAGCAAAAGGATATGTTCAGCAACAGGGGATAGACTTTGATGAAGTCTTTGCACCAGTAGCACGTATAGAGTCAGTTCGACTAATGTTAGCTAGCAGCATATCAAGGTTGGGAGGTATTGGGAGGTACATCATTTGGACTTGAAATATGCATTCTTACACAGAGATCTCAAGGAGGAGGTCTATGTCTCACAACCGGAAGGATTTGTAAAGCCAGGAGATGAAGGAAAGGTTTACCAACTATCAAAAGCACTGTACGGATTGAGATAAGCACCATGTGCTTGGAATACGAAGTTAGATCAAACCTTAAATTCACGTAACTTCAAGAAGTGCACTTTAGAAAATGCAATCTATACAAGGACAAGTAAGACTTGAACACTGATAGTCAAAATCTACGTCGATGATTTGATAGTCATTGGAACATAAAGGAAGGAGATAGATGTGTTCAAGTCTCAAATGGAGAACAAGTTTGAAATGAGCAATCTAGGATTGCTATCATACTATCTGGGAATCGAAGTTATTCAAGCAGGGGGTGAGATAGCCATCAAGCAGACAGGCTATATCAACAAGATACTCAAAGAAGCTGATATGTTAACCTGCAACGATACAAAGATTCCTATGAATCCAGGAACACAGTTAACAAAGACTGAAGAAGGAGATCTAGTAGAAGCAACGCATTATAAAAGCCAGATAGGTTCTCTAAGGTACTTACTGCATACAAGGCCAGATCTATGTTACCCAGTCAGTCTGCTTAGTAGATTCATGCAAGAACCAAAAGAGCATCACTTGAAAGCAGTGAAGCAAGTACTATGTTATATCAAAGGAACTAAAGAGCATGGGATCATCTACAAGAAGCAAGGAGGATGTAAGATCACAGGTTATAGTGACAGTAGTTACGGAGTTAACACATACAAGGAAAAGGAACAATTAGTCTAGTTTTCTACTTTGGAGATTCACCTATAGCTGGTGCACACAGAAGCAACAGAAAGTGGCACTCTCATCATGTGAATCAGAATTCATGGCAGCCACAGCAGCATGCCAAGCACTATGGCTTAAAAGATTGCTAAGTGAAATTACAGGCCAGAAGGAAGAGAAGATAACACTAAGAGTGGATAATGTTTCAGCAATAGCACTCATGAATCCAATCTTTCATGGAAGAAACAAGCACATTGATACACGCTATCATTTCATAAGAGAATGCGTGGAGAACGAGGACATCAATGTGGAACACGTAAGTGGAGAACTACAATGGGCAGACATACTAAAGAAGGCACTAGCAAGGGTCAAGTTTGCTACAATGCGAGAACTGCTCGGAGTACAAGATCTACAGCAACTCAAGGATGTTCGTGATTAGGGGGTGAATGAAATCTCTAACCCTACACATCCAAAGTAGAAGGGTTAGATTAGTTATTAGATTAAAGTTAGTTATATGGCGGTTACAAAGTTCAGGGACTGAAAGTGGCAAACCAGAACTTGATAACTACCACCCCAAGGGTGCGAAACCCCTTGGGAGGCACCCATTCGATTTCTTCCACAAAGAAGACAAGGGACGCGACTATTAGAGACACACCTCTTCATGATTAATCTCATCCACCAGATCTAGAGATACACCCGTTCGCGAAGGGACATGTCTCTACACTCGTACCTTTTAGAAACTATAAATAGGGCATTAGATTTTATTTGTAATTGTTCATTCATGTATTATCACATTCAGTATTCAATAAAGTTTAGTTTATCATTTGCGATCTAGAAATCAAAGATCATTCTGGGCAACAGTATTGTCTGTCTCCACTATCAGATAGTATAACAACCGAGTTTCTTACCATCAGGTTTTGTGAAATAGCTGATCATCTATTCAACTCATCACTTCAAATTAGTTCTAAGAAAGATCAAACTGATATGTTCTTGAAAAAGACTCAAGTTTTATTTTTTCTATTAAAAAATAAATAAGCCCTATGGATTTATTTATTGATGTTTTCATAATATTTACTGTTTTGAGTTGAAATTTTGTATGTATATCATTAGTATTGAGTTTAGTTTAAGAACCGACATTTATATTACTCTACACATGAAACTAGAACATAAGAGACAAAAGTGAGGCTGTGAGGGGTTAAGGTGTCACACTTCCTTTTGTCTAACACGCATGCTTCATCTACTTCATTATTTGTTGTTTTATTTAATTGAATTAGTTATGTAATAATTATGAGTTTATATGTATAAAATACACTTACTGACCTTATTGTATCTTAAAATTTTCAAAATATAAAAACGGAATTAGGTGCCGTGCATTATTTTTCTTATTTAAATTTTTTTAAGAATATAAAACGAAATTTGGTAGCTTGCATTAAATTTATTATTTCTTTATCATATTTTCTATGATCGGAGTTTGGTAGAAATTACTTTTCAAAATGTATTAGGTAATATAATATAATAATAGATATATTCAAATTTGTAGGAAAACTCAATATAAGAAAATGCATACATTATATTCAGTGGCGAAGCTTGCCATCGAAAACCGTAGGTGTGAAAACGTATATACCCAAAAATTTCTATAGAACCGTTGGGGGAGGGCGAAAACGTATATCCCTAAAAATTTCTATACGAAAAACACATACGTAGGGGGGGCCCGCCCTTCACATACTGCGCCCCTGATTATATTTACCAAATAATGCATACATTATATTTACCAAATAATAGGTAACTAGAATTAAGATACGCCTGCGTTGCGGCGCGGGTACATCATAAATATTGAATGGATTAGTCCAAACGTTATATAATTCATTAACCATATGAAAACACGCATTTTGACGTATCCAGTTGGACTAAATGTAACCTTTATAAGCATTGTGACTGGAACAAACGTAAAGTATTTATATCGACAATCATAACGTATTATATGTGACTCAAATCACATAAAATGTAACGGTATGAAAAAAATCTGACACATGTAATTGAAAAGACTTAATTAGAGCTTTCAAAAAAAGGGAAAAAGAATCCATAATTTGACTCCACTCGGTTCAAAATAAACTTTATGAAACATACATAAAATAAACACGAAAACATATTATATTTGACCGAAATTATTTCCCAAAAAAGTTTATGTTAAAACGTAGAAGAAGTTGAATTTAAACGTACATAAAAACATGCACGTAAAAATGGTTTCTTTAAACGAATACATGTTACATTTGACCTAAGTCGTTTATAAAAAAGTTACATCGAAATGTGTAACAAATCATATTTATACCTATTCGTACATAAAATATGCATGTAAAAAATAGTTTTTAAGTAAAGGAAATATAGGGATAAACCGAAACAAAATATTAGTAAATAATTTAATAGGTTAAAAATGTTTGTAAAACCGTGCCAAGTAGCACCACTGCCACAACGGCAACTCTCAACATCGAAAAAACTCGTAAAAAATAAAATAGATAAAATGGAAAAAATTACACCGAATTTAAAGCAGACTTAAAATCGTTGAACCACGCACACCCGTTATAGTGTGTTAATGCGAAGAAATTAAAAAGAAACGTAAAACGTAGAAAACAATAACTTAGTCGATCTAGAACCCGCTCGTTGCAGCGAACTTGTAAAAAAGTGGAAAAAGGACACGTTGCGACGGGACTGTTAAATGTGAAAAATAGAGCAAAAAACGTTGAACCTCACATGCACGCTACGGTGTGTTAGCTGGCAAAATTTAGAACTAAACGTAAAACGAAAAACTTCGAAAGATAAAAAGTATGGGGGACCAAATTTATAAATAATAAAGTGTTGAGTTAAATTATAAAAGATGAAAAACCTTGAGTTAATAGTTAAAAAAATTAAAAGGGATTAAAATACAAATTATGAAAATGTTTGAGTTAAAAGTGAAAAATCAAAGTTTTTTTTTTCTATTCAAAGTTATAGGAAAACTCAATTATAAGAAAATGAATATAATAGTAATAATATAATAATAGATATATTCAAAGTTGTAGGAAAACTCAGTTATAAGAAAATGAATATAATAGTTCAAGATATATAAGGAAGTTTATTTGGGTAACATGGATAGAAAGTTATTTTAACTATCTATTTAATAATTAAAGGATAAAATTAAATGAGTGAAACTGAACAAAAGAAAGAGTCGCGTGAGTTTGTGTAGGGGTATTCTAGTCAATCGAAATCAATAGTTTCTCTCTCCTTCAATTCCCCTTCGTTTTTTAATGTTAATAACTCTTTTCTACGACATTATTTTTTTATAAAAATTGCACCATAAAAGGAGTGTTTTTTTTATTTTTAAACGAGTATACTATTGCTATACTTTTGAAAAAAAAAATTTGAAAACCCAAATACGTAAAACGCAATGAATCCTAAAATAAAGATTTTGCATTTGAAGGTTCTAAAACGCAATGGGTTTTAACATGGTCATGTTTATGTTTTAACATAGTCATGCCTTTGTTCCAACATTTTGCACTCCAGGTCTCTAAAACGTGCACTCTAGGTCTCTAAAACGTACACTCCAGGTCCAAAACGTAATGTGTTTGACTTCTATTTAACATGGTCATGTCAGTTAAGTGTACAAGTCTAAAACGCAATGGATAGGTTGGGTTTCACAACATGATCATATCTGTACTCGTGAGGTCTAAAACCCCGAGTCTAAACATGACAGTTTAGTGTACAGTACTAATACTAAAACACAATGGATAGGTTGGGTTTCACAACATGATCATGTATGTACCTCACCCATGTAAGGACTAAAACTCCAGGTCTAAAACGCAACCTTTATCATGTCAGTTTAGTGTACCTCACCTTTAAGGTCTAAAACTTCAGATCTAAAACGCAGATCTAAAACGCAATGGGTTGGTTGGGTTTAGTTAACTATGCATCACCAAGTCTAAAACGTAATGATGTTTAACATGCTCATGTTTCTGTTCCAACACCACACTCCACTCTAGTTCCAGTACACTCCAGATCTAAAACGCAATTGGCTAAAAACAAAAAAAAAGTGTCTGTTTCATTGTGTTATAAAACGCAATACATTAAAATCATAAAACAAATTTATTTTTCATTGTGTTATAAAACGCAGTGGAAAAAAAAGAAATATGTTGTTTCTAAAAAGCAATGGACTAAAAAACACAAATAAATGTTTTTTTTTTCTTAAATGCTATTAACTAAAAACACAAAGAAATGTCTTTTTTCTAAAACGCAATCGACAAAAAACACAAAGAAATGTGATGTTTTAAAAAATGCAATGGACTTAAAACACAAAAAACGTGTTTTTCCATTCTTTTGTAAAAGGCAATGACTTAATTCATAAACCCAGATCGTAAAACGCAATTAAAAAATTTCTTACACGGATCGAAGCCTATTTCTTTGGATCTCTTCAACGATTGACGAAATTTGAATGTTAGGTACACTTATCAATGATCGAATCTAACGACTCGAGTGATTAACTTGAAAATTACGGGAAAAATGAGAAGTTGTATTGAATTAAACTGGGTTTCTTAGAAAAAAAAAGTTGAAGAACACGTTAATTGAGTGTTTGAATCACTGATTGATGACGAAAATCGCACTATAATGTAGTGATTATTGAGATAGAATGTGAAGAAAAGGTTGAAGATGGTGGGTTTTGAAGGGAAAAAGATGAGATAAGATCGACCAAAATACCCTTCCCCTTTATTTATCAATTTTGCCACATGTCACAACCCTATTGCTTTCTATCATTCCTATCCAAACTATACTTCCTATTGATCCTTACCCTACATTATATTTACCAAATAAAGGTGCACGTTCATTAATACACGTTCATTAATATATATATATATATATATATATATATATATATATATAATCCTCACTTGTGTCACTTTTGATGGATTAAGGCAATAAAATATTTGAGCAAGCCTGTGTGAGGTTGTCAGTTTGAATCTGGAGTCTACCCAAGTTTTCGTCCCACAGTGTGTAACGCCAGAGAGTTATACTCTTGTGGTGGCACAACAATCATCAATTAGCAGTCGGCAATATGGTTTTCCGGGGGAACGTCTAAGCCAAACTCTGAAGTTAGGGTGGGCTCGGTTAAGACAATATAGTTTGGCTAGAGTGGGGACAACGGAACTCTCCAATTTGGGGAGTGCCATGGCCTAAAACAAAAAATCGTCGTTCTAAAAAAGTTAATATTTAAAAATATCCCAGAACATGATACAGACTATTTTATTATATATATATACAATTGCCATGGAGGGGAATAATGCTAGGTAGCTGTCTGGCACTTCTCCATCGGTTCGAACAAATTACGATTTACCCACTTTCGAATTACGATTTTGCCCCCAATTCAAAATTACACATTTGCCCCACTTCAAATTTACAGTTTTGCCATCGTTATAGGTTTTGAATAATTATGATTTTATCCTCAGTAAAAATACGATTTTCCCCGGTTCAAAATTACTATCTTGCAATTGTTTTAGATTTTGATAAATTACGATTTTATCCCAATCAACTTACTTACGATCTTCCCCAGTTCAAAAATACAGTCTTGACATCATTTTTTTCGCAAACCTATTGTAGTGTTTTATTTTAATTGTTTGACTCGGTTTAATTTTTATTCACTAGTGCTCACTTATTGGTCATGAAACATTACAGTTTTACCGCCAGTTAAAATTACAGTTTTCTCATTGTTTTAGTTTTTTTTTAGCAACTCTATGATATCTTTTTGTTCTAATTTGTAGAGAAATATTTGTCCAAGCGCGCCCGCAACGCGGTCGGGGCATAAACTACATCTCCATGAAGGGGAATAGTGCCAGGCAGCTGTCTGACACTTCCCCATTAGTCCAATCAAATTACAATTTTGCCCCACTTTGATTTACAGTTTTGCCATTGGTTTTGTTTTTTCCCTCCCAGCCAAATTACGATTTTTTCCTCAATTCAAATTTACAGCTTTGCCATCGTTTTTTGTTTTTATTTCCTGTATGTTGGGATTGAACCCTGCAAAAAGAAACAGATGATATAAAGCCAAAATCACATCAGATGTTTGGTCCTGATAACAGAGTTTACAAGTTATGTTCAATAAACCCTGCCTTGGCTAAAGCTCTGCCTTCTATCATCTACTGTAACTACGCGACAAAGATCAAAGGTCTGATTGAAGATCATCAGTAGTTATCCAGCAGAGTTTAGTTATAATAGTTTTATATTCAATTTAACAGTGCTTGTCACTGATCAGAGTTTAGGCATAACAATGCTTAGGGTTAATTTTATTTGTTACCTGGTACTATCAACCCTGACGGCATCAAAGATGCTTAGAGGTAAGAAGTGATAGTATAAATAGTTCATCAGTTGTACTGTTTTATTTATCTATCTAAAAAATCATTCACCTGTCATCTTCTCTGCATTTTTGTACTATTCAAACCATCTTATTGGGCTAAGGGGGAGTTTGTGATTCACATGCAAAAACTATAAGTTTGAGAGCATGATGATCAAAACAAACGACCATTAGTTAAGATAAAAGTTTTCCATATATTTCCGCTGCATTTTACTTTGATTTCTACGTTCACTTTCCATTTTTGAAACAAAATCACAACTAATTCAAACTTAGATCCTAACAATTGATATCAGAGCTTGGTCAATCAAAATTTGATTTAACTATCAATTTGATTTGAAAGATCATCTCTCCCTGCTAATTCGTTTGATAGTTTTTTTTTGGAAAACAGAGTTTTATTAGGTTAAAGTTTTTAAAACACAAATCTGTTGAAAACCATTCTGAAATGTCTCAAAACACACCTGATTCCAACATTGGATCGATGTTTAAACCACCGATGCTGAAGAGAAATGAATATTTCATATGGTAGCGTCGGATGGGTCACATTTTAGCTCAACAGAACACCGGTTGTTGGCTATCTGTTGTATTTGGACCACACATTCCAATGGTTCCAAGTACAGAAGATCCCAATACTCAAGTGCCAAATAGTCCTGATCTATACTCCGAGCAGGATTACTAGAAAATAGAGTTGGATGCTAAGGCGTTTAGCATTGTTGATTCTGCCTTACCCAACGAGATCTATGCTAGACTGCTCCACTGTAATAGTGCAAAGGAGTTGTGGAATGCACTAAAAGAGCAATTCAGTGGTACTGAAGAGGTTACCGAAAACAATAGAGAAATTCTGAATCAATAGTATGAAACCTTTTGACACGTCAAAGGTGAGTCGTTAACACAACAGTTCAAACGTTTTAGCTGTCTAATCAGTGAACTCAAACTGGTGAACGTTGTATTTTCTAATTTGACTGTCAGTAGTCGTTTCCTTCGATCGTTACCAGAAAAATGGGACACTGTAGCTTAGGTTACACGAATATCTGTTGGTTTTAAAGAGATGTAACTCACACAGCTTCATAGCATACTCCTCACTTGCGAGAGAGAGTTAAACTAGAAAAAGAAGCTACAAGAGTTTGGTAAAGTGATTGATGATTACACTTTGGGTAACACAGCTCTTTATAGCCAAGAAGAGGGTTCTGGTAGTGGAAAGGATCAGGGTTATGATCATTTTATCGACTAACTTCTTGAGGAAACTTTAACTTTGATTCTTACTCACCTAACTATGCATTTACTGCAAGTGGAGAACACCAAACCTCTGACAATATCTCTTTTGAACTAAATGATTTACAACATTTTGAACCATCTGATTTGGAAGAGATGGACATTTTGCACCAACTGGCTCTATTAAGTGTTAGAGCGAGTAAATTTTACAAAAGAACAGGTAGAAAATTCCCTGGGTTGCATCGGGGGTTGAAGGTTGGGTTAGATAAATCTAAAATCAAGTGCTACAAGTGTAATAGGTTAGGACATTTTGCCAGAGAATGTAGCTCTCAAGTTTCATGACCAATTGTAACACATCCTGGCCCTAGACCTCAGCACACACAAAGCACTGCCCAGTATTCCTAATATACCCCTGCTCATCAAGTTGAAAACACTGTTCATTTTGCACACCCAACAACCACTATTCCAGTGCACTATGTTCAAGCACCACCTCAAGTGAATGTGCAAAAAGCACCACATGTCACTCAAACCACTGCTTCGGCAGAGGTTAACCAGCAAAGCTTTTTCACTCAAGGCTTTGTTGATTGGAGTAGTTTGCCAGAGGAATTAACTGATGAAAACTTTGTTCTTGTGGCCAAAAATAACGTTGAAAATGAAAATCTTTGTTTAATGGCCTTAGAGACAATTATTGAAGGTGATGAGTCTGTGGAACAAGTGTCTAAATCTGATGAGTTTCAAAGTTGTGATGAAGCAGTGGTTTCAAAAGATACTGTTGATGAAGAAAAGAACTCTCTATCTGATGTATGGGATACAAATGTGTGTGAAGACGATTGTGATTGTGCTCTCATGGCTGCTTCTAAGGTATCACCCCAGATTCTCAAAGATCTATGTTCTGAAAAATGCATTATAGCTTTTGAAAACATAAAAAAAGGGTAAATAAAAACCTTAGAAACAAAATTTTGGAAGATGAACTGA
Organism: Scalesia atractyloides; assembly: GCA_947069175.1. Lineage (NCBI taxonomy): Eukaryota > Viridiplantae > Streptophyta > Magnoliopsida > Asterales > Asteraceae > Scalesia > Scalesia atractyloides. The sequence continues at coordinate 50,678,337 of CAMTDV010000025.1, forward strand.
ATTTTGAAAAACTCACTAAAGAGTTGAAAACAAAGTTGGTTAACAAAAATTCTGAAATCAGCAGCCTGAAGCCTGAGGCAAGCATAACCAAAGACCAACTCCATGCTATGGTAGAGAAATACCAAGTTTGCAAAAAGGAGTTAGAATCCACACAAATCATATGTGAAAACTGGGTTGAGTCTTAAGGTTATGAAATCATGTTAGAAAAACAGATCCAGCGAAACATACAATTTGGCATTGGCTTTAAAGATGATCAAGTTTCTGAAAATGCTGCTAAAAATGATTCTGATTTGGTTGAAGTTGTTCCCAAAAATTTGGCTGGTGAAGAAATAAAAGTCACAGATAAGAATGGAAACAAAATCATTTTGGAAAATACATGAGAGTTCCTCAACTTTTAAAGAGGTTGAGAAATATCAGTTCAAACCCACATGGTCAGATGAGTGTGACCTTTTAGAAAAGTTCAAGCCAATGGACTTCACAACCATTGATGGTGTTAAGGTACCAAAAGCAAGAGTCATTCCTATTAAAGATCTTCCAGTAGATGTTATAACATTTGTTGAAAAGAAGTCTGATAAAAAGAAGAAGGAAAAGGTCAAAAACTTGTTTTGCAATTTTTGTGAGAAAAGAAATCATGTCTCTAAAAACTGTTTTCTTTTAAGAGCTTATGACATAAACAAAACTTGTGTGATCCCAAATTCCTCAAAATGTATCATTTGTGATAAGACAAATTACAAGACTTAGGAGTGTGTTTATCTTAAAACCTATGATGAAAAGGTAAAAGAGATCAAAACAAAAGCTCTTGAAAGTCAAAGTTCAGGTTCTGCTAGAAATAAATCTAGGTAGACCTTTGAACCTGTTGAAACATCTGTTACTAAAGCACTGGCCAAAACCTCTGTTCCCAGAGAGGTAAAAGTGACAGATGCACCATTTGCAAACATATTTCCAAGAGGATATGGCCAACATGTTTATCAAAAGGTTCCTCTTAGTTATGAGGGTTACAAAAAAACCCTCAAAGCCAAGAGCCAATAGGCATCCTTATGGTTACCAACATCTGACAGGAAATGGTTCATAACAGTGGTTACAAAGAAAAATCCAAACCACTGACCATTCTCCTGAATTTCAGATTGGACAATCTGTGACCTCATCCAAAGCCATTGTGGCTTTGGAAACTCACCTGAACTAATTATTTACTTGTGTGCAGGGAGCTTATACTTGCCTTGATAGTTTATGGTATGTAGATAGTGGAGGCTCCAGGCACATGACAGGATATAAAGCCCTGCTCAAAGACTTCATGGCTCATGGAGGGGGTGATATATTCCTTTGGTAATAATTCAAAAGGAAAGGTGTTGGGGTTAAGGTGTGTTCAAGTTGGGAAACTTAAATTTGAAAATGTTAATCTCATTGACAATCTAAAATTCAATCTTTTGAGTGTTTCTCAAATGAGTGACAAAGGATATGGATCTTTCTTTACAAAGAAAACATGTCAAATTGTAGGACCAGAATCTGTTAAAAAGATTGATCAAAATCA